>MU383896.1:0-248808 GCA_022495065.1 Xylaria telfairii
ATTAGGGCTAGGGCTTTTTTAGTGGGGCAATACTTGAATGCCTATGTAAAAGCCATGCCTTTATAGGAAAACCGCATGCCTCCGTAGGAATTCCCAATATTATTATATTTTAAATAATTTATTTATAATATTAAAATATTTTATAATTTTTTATTAATTTTTATTTTAAAACTTTTTATTTATTATTTATTTAATTTTTAATTTTTTTTTATAATTCTAATAAATTTTAATATAAAATTAATAAAAAATTTATTTTTTTAATAAAAATTATTAAATTATTATATTATTTTTATATAAATATTAATTATAATATAAACTATATTTAAATATTATAAAAAAACTTAATAATTATTTTAAACTTATTTTATAAATTTATTAAAATTATTTATTATTATATTAATTTTAAATTAAATTTATATATAAACTATATTATATAATTTTAAATTAATATATAATATTTTATTAAATATTATAAAAAAAAATTTTTAATTTAATATTAATTTAATTTATATAAAAAAGCATTAATTAATATATTTAATTTATTAATAAATTAAGTTTAACTTAGTTTTTATAAATTACAGCGGTTTATTTATTTTAAAACAAATATAATTAATATTATTTTTTTAATATAAGTTTATTAATATTATATTATTTTAAAACAGTAGTAAAAGCAGGGTAATTTATATATATAATAAAAATTATTAATTATTAATTTTTTATAAAAAATTTATTATTATTTAAATAACGCTAAATAAGCTGTTTTATACTATAGTTATATTAACTAATTATTACTATAAATTTATTTATATTTATTTTTTTTTACTTAACTATTATTATATATTATTTTAAAAATTTATTATTTTATTATATATAGCTTCGGCTTAGTTTATATATTATTTAAACTAAGCTTGTTTTTAAACTATTATATTTAATAAGTTTTTTTTTTTTGCTATTATTATTTTAATTTTTTTAAATTTAAATTTAAAACTATTAATTTTATTATATTTATTTTAAATATATATTATTATAAAATTAAATATATAGCAAAGTTATATTATTATATTTATTTTGTTTTATAAAAAATCTTTAAGCTAGGTTGCATTTTTATTTTAGTTGTTTATTATTTTTATTATTATAAAATATTTATTTATTATATTAAAAAAAATAAATCAGTATATAAAAAATAGCTGTAAGGTTAGTTCTAAAGTATTATTAAATATAATTACTGTAAACTTTATAACAACTTATTAATATTTTTTAAAATTTTTAAAACTAAAATTAAAATAAAATGGTTTTTTTTTTTTTATAAATATAATAAACTGTTATAGTTCTAACTGCTGGTAGGGCTAATATTAATTTATTATTATTGTATAAAGGAGGGAAAACCTTTTTTTTAGGCTGAGGACTATTTAGCTAGTATATATATACACGGGCCATGGGCCCGTGCCTGATACCCCCGGTCCCCGGGGGTTAATCCGTAGCGTTCCGTGATAAAGGGCTTTGATTCTGATTTGAATACATACGTAGAAATGGTCTACACAAGGGGCATAGGGCAGGCCCCTTACATAATTTCATACCCAGCTCCCAACTCAACATCGCCGATCGCCATATTCGAAAATAATTGAAAGAACGATTATTATAAATATCTGAGCAGAGCTAGATTCCTCTTTACGCCTAGTGGGCTGTGTTATTCTATGAAGAGGGCGGTAGTGTAGCATAAGCGGGGGCAACACCGTTTGTAGCAAGAACATTACCATACCCCGGGGGGTTCGACCGTTCCGCTTCTTTAGTATGGTGCCATAGTAGGTCAAATACGTCGAGAGCATAACGGAGGCCCGTAGCTGCGACCTAAGGGCGTTTAGGAGAGGCACAAGCGGCAGAACCGCCGCGGCGCCATAATAAATTAGCAGAGCACTTCATAATGAGTGTTCAATATTGTAATCTTCTATGTGGTCAACGGAGCTATGCAGGTCTGATTCTATCTCCAGTCAGGCAGGCGATCTACAGCTTTTATGTCTGAACAGCCTCGCCTCTAACTGCCGACCTTGTGGTAATATATAACTGCTGATCTTGTAACCTCGTGTCTTGAAAGATTAGTTAATTCGCGGCTGAACTAAATCAGTATAATTCTACCAAGAGGTTTATATATATAAAATGCAGATAGATCGGGCCGGGCCTAGTGACTCGGAGTTCATAGCTATGAAAGTCGACGCCCGGAAAGGATGTGGTATTAGGTTTGTGTCGTTGCTGAGTAATTCGCGCTCATTCTAATTATGCTTCAAATCTGGCGAATTTCGGCCTTCTCGGGATTCGAGCACACCGTAGGGATAGGGAATATGCATTATGTTGAACAAAGTGAGTCAAATAACAAGGTGAATACGACCACCTCAGTTATTCTGCATGGGGGGAGTGAATTCCATTTCGAGCCAGTGAGATGAAGAAGCAGCTGAAATTAGCAACGTCAAGAAGACGTTTGGGCGTTGCGGGGAAGGTCTGTTCACTAGGCTATGCTAACCGTACTGTACGTAGTACTCCAAACAGCGGAGAAATGCCACAGGCGCAGGGTTAGAGCTGTGGGATATGGAAGTACTTCTTGTTTAGCGCCGTCTAAAGTCCCATGGCTATAGCCCTGTGTTTAGGCAGGTAGTATTAGGTTCCCTAAAATCTCGGACAATTGTAGAATCCCTTTGGCCCAATCAAGCAATCCGTATATAGCGCCAGCGTCTCTGCCCCATCCATATGCATACAGTACAGGTAGTGGATGCATCAGGGAGCCGGTGTTCCTCTCAGCTAGCTGACTGCATCAACCCCAATCTGCGTCGCGTCGGCCCGTAGACACAGCCACCGCCGCCGAGGCAATCTACTGTAGAGAAACTGCATGACAATTCCCCCTCTTTCTGCCCTTCCATTTAAGATCAGGAGCCTTGTAGATGTAATACCAGTGCTTGTTCTCTATTCAGCAACCTACCAAGAGACATCATAGGATCATAGCAATGGCAGCTTTATTCGACCCAATACAAGTCGCCTTTCAAAATGCGATGAGCAGCTTCAAGGCTGAATTGAAGGACGACCAAGTCTATAATGACATGCTACAAATAACTACAATCGACCAAGTTTACGACGCTACGGACGAGATTCAACGACAGCAAGCGAAAGAGGGGCACCTTCGACATCTTTCTAAGGTTTCTCCATACCTTGAACGGCTGAATGAATATGCCGCTACGATAGAAGTTTTCATTCAAGTGAAACCCGACGTCTTAGCCCTGATTTGGGGCCCCATTAAATTGCTTTTGCAATGGACAAGTGCACTCAAGGCTTCGTTTGACGCAATCGTCAACACAATGGCCGAGCTTGGTGAGCTGTTACCAGAGTTCAAACGAGTCATGGCCCTCTTCGACCAGAATGCCGCAATCAAAGAGGTCATGGTTTTGTTTTTCAGAGACATACTAGACATTTACTTAGTAGCATTGAAATTCTTCAAGTTATCACGTGAGTTGTCTTCATTCTTGCATTGAAGTATAGTGTCTGAACATTGATAAATCGCATAGGTTGGAAATATCTTTTTGAGTCGCTGTGGCCTAAGCATAAGGAAAAGATCAAGGTTGTGATGACGCATATTCAAAACCACGTGCGCTTGATGAGGAACGAGGTTCGACTCGAGCACATTCAGCAAGAGCACGAGGCCCGGCAACGAGCTCTGGCAAACTTCGAACGAGAAGAAGAAGAACGAAGAGCTCAAGAGTTTCATCGCATCAAGACCGATATAGCACCACAGTCGTATGATGATACGCTTGAGATATTTAGGGGCCTTGTCTACCAAGGCACTGGTCTGTGGCTACTGCAAGATGCAACTTTTAAGCAATGGCTGAATCCCATCTCAGGGGAACCAAGAATATTTTGGCTCCAAGGTATTCCAGGTGCTGGTATGTTCATGCAAAAAACCCATACGGCATTTATCTCCCGCTCCTATGCTTTTTCTGCACTTTATAAGTCTGATTCAAGTTCTTTTAGGCAAGACTTATTTAGCGAGCGACGTGATCCAGAAAGCGCAGCTGATGGGCCACACAGCCTTCGCATTCATAAGCTACCAACGTAGTACAACGGCCATGTCTATAATTCATTCTCTCATCTTTCGACTGGTGTCCGGGAACGATGACTTACAAGCCATTACTTGTCAGTCCTGCAATGAGGAGTCTAAGAGAACGCTACAAGGGGCTGCGGACTTGCTTGTCACAATCCTTTCTTGTACGGGCCCGGCTTATATAATAGTGGACGGTCTTGATGAGATGAAAGAGACAGAGCGAGGCAGACTCCTCACTCAGCTTATGCAAATCTCGAAGTCGTGCAATGAAGCAAGGCTCTTTATCAGTAGTCGGGCAGAGGCGGACCTGGTATCAATTCTCGGCAGCGATGCTACCGTTATGCAAATAGGACAAAGAAATCTTCAGTGTATCCAGACATTCGTCAACAGATGGGCACAGTCCTGGGTGGAGGAACGGGGTTTCAATCCTGATGAACGGGCTGAGATCGAACTAGGTTTGGAGCCGCTCGCACCAAAGTCCCAAGGTAGTATTCTCTTCATCATTAGAAATTTACCCTAGACTGACTGTTGCAGGAATGTTTCTCTATGCTAGGGTCGTACTAAAATTTATCAGTGACCTAGACACTTTTGATGATATACAAGAGCAACTCCACACACTACCTGAGTCACTTTATGATGCGTAAGAATATGCCCCTTGAATCTGACTACTGGGTTGGCTAATAAAGGGTGTAGATATGGCAGGATTCTCAAAAGAATCAATAGTCTTGACAGCATACCGAGAGAAAAAGCACGACGCATTTTAGGATGGATTGGCTGTTCGCCAACACCACTCAGAGTCCCAGAAATTCAACAGGCGTTGACTATCCACTTGAATGACACACAGAACACGAAAAGAGTCCGAGGGAGCCTCAATCTTGTCCGAATTTGCGGCCCCATCGTTGAACTGGTAGATGACTACGTCCACTTTGTCCATTTCACTGTTAAGGAGTATGTTTTCCTATTTACTACAGTATTATTTTCTTCGTTGACAGTAACGCAGGTACATATTCAGTCCCGATATTTCCGACTCTATCAACCTTCAGACAGCCACACTCGATATTTCGCTCCGATGTATGACATACTTAAGGCAGGGACATCATGATATAGGCCTGTCTGACGAAGAAGTGAACCGTAATCTCTTGTTAGGGGCCTATACACTCGACTGGTTTGCCACAACTATGTGGCCACAACTGGTTAACAACTATCTCGAATTGAACCCATCTCAGGACTCGCAAGCACAGTTGGCTAGGCAGCTTGTCGTTCTTCGTTCTACAAGGGTTCAAGCCGAGTTTATAGAAGAGGGTCTTGATGATAATCAGTTACCTCATGGCTTAGACTCATTCAAGGATGTATGCCCAGAGGCCTATGAAATGTTGAGTAAGGCACTTCGCTTTCGCCATCTGTGCACAGCCTCTGAGCATCGCATGTACCCAGGAGCCCCTTGGATAAACTTCGACCCACTGACAACTTCAGCATTGTCCACGCGAATACACCAAGCAGCCGAATACCTACTTACTCATAATGAGGAGAATGGAACATCACATCAGCAGATAATACGACGATGGTATGGCCAACGGCCTTACAAATGTCAATATTTGGGCTGTGCATTTAATCGCACTGGCTTTCAGGAAGTTGAGCAAAGGCGGCTGCATATGAAACAACATGACCGCCCTTGGAAATGCAGTTTTGCCAGTTGCGAATATTCTCAGGGCGGGTTCCTGTCTAAAAAAATGCGCGAGGAACATTTCGACCGGGCACATTCTCGGTCTCTTGACACAAGCACGGCTCTTGTTCAGCTAAATAATGACGACGAAACCTCTACGTTACTGATAGATCTAGCAAGAGTAGGTTACGTGGATAGCGTTAGAGCTTTGCTGCCCAGCCTCCCGAACTCATTCCTGAAAGGAACAGAGGGCTGCGTAGATGCAATGTTGGAGGCCAGCATCTTGTCGCGGTCCCTCCCCATGGTCAAGTTTTGCATTTCAGATTCCGGGTTCGCAATATTCGCTGAACCAGCAAAGAAAATGGCGGAAATAATCATCCAGAGCGGAAATGTGGAAATTCTCGAATGCGCGCTTCTGAGTCTAAATTCATCTAAATTTAACTACCATCTTGATGATTTCTATCAAGGCGGCCTAACGCAGACAATAATTCTCAACTCACCCAATTTCATCGATACTTGGTTGACTTATATTACTAAGATACCGCCGCGCAGTGCGGATTCTGTGCGCTCATTTTTGCGACGCAAAGAACTCATTAAACTAGCAGCCAACGACAAGTCCCGTGATCAGCTCCTTCTTCGACTGTGGAGGGCCATTAGGTGGGAAAGGGATGGTACAAATCGAGCCAAACAATATTATGGGGAAATGTTACACTCTGTTGCAAGTACAACCTGCTCTCTCACTCTTGCCGAGTACCTCCTTAAATTCGACGTAGAGGTGGACTATCGACGGAGTACAAAGTATGGGACTGCGCTCAGCCATGCAGCCAAGCACGATACAGAAGACGCGGCTAAGTTGATGAAGTGGCTACTTCTTCATGGAGCTGACCCTGATATAAAATGGGAGATTGGGTCTTATGTTTCCAAACATGGGAGACCTGATGTGCGAAAAAGACGTATCAGCTCCCCAGCAAGAATTCGCGACCAAAAAGGTCCTTTGGGAATTTCAAAGTGGTTAGGTATCAGTTGGGATGAATTAGTCGAGCAAACACAAGGATTAAAGCGAAGTGTAATAGAAAAGGCCCTTGTAGTTTAGGGTGTGATTATAGACTTTATCATAGGGTATAGAGAGAAAGGGGATTCTATATCTAGTTAGAATAGCCCCACGAAAGTTTTATGGCCCTTCATACAACAACAAGAATCTATTGCCTGCCACATATTTGGGTTCGTGACACAGCATTTTACCAAAATCAACTATAGCTATCGGCATGTAATTTGTTTTCGCTGGGGCTGTTCCGTGGTGTAAGCCTGTACAAACGGCGGCCCCTCTTTCCCACAGCTCGAATTGTACCTTGATGCCTTTGTACAACTCAGATAGTGGCAGTGCATTCTCAGCTGCACTGAACTATGCCACAGCCCGGTAAGGCAGAATATTAAAAGCCCTACCCCAGTGGACACCCCCCCGCCGATCAGCAGATTTTTCAACCAACATGTAATACTGGTCAACAACGTTCCACTCTACAGCTACTACCATACGCCCCGAGAGACACGATGAGTGGACATATGGTTCAAACAAAAAGAGGATTCGAATCTGAAGAGCAGAAGTATTCCCAAGCTTCGAAAAAGCTGTGTCGGGAGCAGTTAATAAGTTCACAATACTATGACTCGCAGGCGCTCTCTTCCCATGTCTTGGCTGCCCATCGTCACGGGCAAGAGGTTGCCGAGACTTTTGATTCCAGCAGCGAGTCTTGGTATGGCGGAACCATATTAACCGGTCCACCTGAGGCCGATACCATAGATTTTACGACTTACTTTGAACATGGGCCTACTGAAATACCTCAAGTTTCGCCCGGCATGAGTATTACCCATCAAGGCATTGAATTAAAGCAATCCCGATTTATGAGTATGGATCAGCCCACAGCTGGCTTGTGGACACAGATGACTGCCATGCCGCAGATGGAAGCCACTCCTACTGACCTCGATGTTCCCGTTGGGATTGAGTATAAACCCAAGTACTTCCAACCTCAGCATCACCCCGGAGTTCTACAGCAGTTTGAACAAGCAGAAGAGGAATTTCATCCTTGTGAGGAAAACCAAATATCCTCGCATGTCGAGGTTAGCCAACCCCCCCTGGCCGGATTGGAAACGGAATCTCAGAGGCAACCAAGGGAATTTCCACTTGATACATGCTTTGGTGTCGTGAGTGACTTTTGCTCGCAAATACAATTGTATGTGACTAACCATGCAGATTGCAACAAAGCCCTCGGTTTCCCCGCACGATCGTACACTTGATAAGCCAGAAGCAGTGACTTTGAGCGCTCCCGGACCTATTTTCAAGATGTACTACGGAGACTCAGGAAAATACGTTGGCCTTGTAGTCATGTCGGCATTAAACGAGCTCTTGGTGTCATATAGAGTTAAGCTGAAAGCATTCCTTTCGCAAGTCAAACCCGAGGAGCCTTTAGTGATAGGGAAGCGAGGACAGTCGAGTCGGAATGAACAACCTGAGTATTCTCTCCGGATTGTAATATTCGGATCAGGAGTCGACAAAACTGCCGTAGGTGACTTCCTCTCGAGCTCTGAACTGTACCTTCAGCATCCATCGGGGGTTGAATGCGACCTCAGTGTCAATTATTTCAACCCCCACTACCTTGTCCGCGCGGGAGGAGAAATGCCCAGGATTGAAGAACTGTCATTGACCGAGGATGTGGAAGAGGAAACCTGTAAAACGGTGCAAGATGACGTGGCGAAAAACAGATTAAGGCAGACCACCCCCCTACGGCCACCCTAGTCACGGCCCACCCCTAACCACCTCATTTTCGCGATACGCGCTTTTAATTTAAATTACAATTCCTCCACTAATTTTTATCTTACCACCTTTTTTTATCCTTATTAAAATCGCTTTTTTTTTTTTTTATTATTATACCAGCTATAAAACAAAAATAGTGCGCTGTTATTATAATATATAATATAAAACTTAAAACGTTTATTTAACAAGCTATAAAAAAATAAAAAGTGCCGTAGTTATACTTACGCTACTATATAAAAAGTACGCTTATTAAAAAAAATAAATCGTAACTTTTAAACTTTGTTTTTTTTTTTTAAATTTTAATTAGTTTATTAAATAATTAATTAAGCTAGATTAAACTATACTTTTTTTTTATTAAGTTTTATTTTATAGCTTAACGTTTATTTAATATATATAAAAATAAATAAATGTTTAAAAAAAACTAATATTAAGTTTTTTTTAATTAAAATTTAAACATAAATATTATTAAAGCTAAGCTAATCATATATAAACAAATAAACAAAACTATAGCAATTAATATTAATTTTTTTTTTTAATAAACTTAGTTTTTTAAAAATAGTTAAAACGTTAATAATAACTATTAAATTATTTTTAAAATAAAAAACCGCTTAGTTTTTAAAAAAAATATTAAACACGGTTAATAAATTATTATAATAAAATATATTAATAGTAATAAAATAGCTTTTCCACTACTAGTTATTTTTAAAAGCAAAAAAGTTTAAAACTAATAATTTTCTCGTTAAAATTTAAATTAATAAAATAACTAACTGTTTAAATATTTATATAAAAAATAAACAAATAATAAAATCATATTAAATTAATTTTTAAACTTATTTTTACTTTATATTTATATTTATTATAATAATATATAAATAATTTTAATTTATAATAATTATAATTTATATATAAATAATAAATTTTTAATAGTTTATTTATTAAATAAAATATAGCTAATATTTTATAAACTTTATTATAGCTATATTATATAAATATTAAACGTTAAAGTTTTTAGCTTTATAAAAAAAAAACTAAAATTTTATATAAAAAAAAACCTTAACAAGGTCTTTAAAATTAAGCCTTTAAAAAAAAACTTTTTAAAAATATACTACTTAACTTATTATAATATTTTAAAACCTTATATTATTAAAAAAATATAAAAAATAACTAAAATTATTTTATAAAATTAATTAAAACTATTATTTTTTAAATATATAATATTAAAATTAAAAAATATTAATAAAATATATTTAAAATTATTAATTATAAATATTAAACTTTTAATACTAAATTTTATTAATAAAACAGTTAAAATATTAATAAAAACACTTTTATATAGCTAGAATATTTAAAATAACCAGTAAAAACTAACTACTACTTATTTTTCATTTAATTTTACAGCTTAAAAACTATTTATAATTAAAACTAATAAAGCTTTTAATTATTAAACTAATAAAATTGCATTTTTTAAAGTTAAAATAGTTTATTTTAAAACAAAAATAAAAAAACAAAAAAATAAACATCAGCAGAAAATAAAAACAACGCCAGGGTATAAGCTAATATATATAACAAATATATATAAAGCTAAATAAAAATTAAAAAATCAAGTTATATTTAAAAATAAAACAGCTAATTAATAAATACTAAACAACGTAAATTAACTACTAACAGCTTATTAAAAAAACAAATTAAAAATAAAAGATTATATTTTAATAGAAAATACTAAAAATAAGTAATTTTAATTAAATTAGTTAATATTTATGGCTTTAAAACAAAGGGGTTGATTTTAGGCAAGGTGGGCCGTGACTAGGGTGGCCGTAGGGGGGTGGTCTGCCTTATTGAGAATGTTTGATCAAGCCGATGGTGTCGAGGTCGCGTTAGATGTGTCACCAAGTCCTCGCTTGCAGGCAGACTTAATGAAGTGAGTACTCGCCACATTCGAATCATGGGCCTGTAAAGTCCTAACACCTTACAGGCATCAACTCCAAGCCCTTGGTCTGATGATCGAGAGGGAATCCAGCCGTTTGGAAAGTCTCAAGTCTCCATCGCTTTGGATTCCAGTTTCAAATGAGACGACTGGACCGGGACTGTAAGACAAGTCTTAGCATAGTTGGAATCTTCACTAACACAATACAATCAAGTTACCGCCACGCAATCACAGGCGCAGTTTCGAGGCAACCACAAGTGACCAGTGGTGGAATAATCGCAGACGTTAGTCATTGATGAGCCCATAGTGGCTGAACTTATGCTAAACAACTGACTAGGAAATGGGTCTTGGCAAGACTCTCAGTATGCTGGCATTGATCTGCTCTCATCTTGATTCGCTCGGGATATCCAACACGGAGGGCCAACAATCAAGAACGACTCTAATTGTAACACCAAAATCCAGTGAGTTTCCTGAATCGCAAGATGGGGCACAAACTTACTGGCCGCATTAGCGTTGTACGGATGGCAACGCCAGATTAAGAGGTATAATTAGTCTATTAACAAGCGTCATCTGATTGAATGAGCTGACACAGACCTTAGGCACATATGCGATGGCCAAATAACCTCGCTAGTCTATCACGGGTCCAGGAAACAGAAACTCTCATCCGAGTTCGACAACGTTGACATCGTCCTAACAACATACGAGACACTAAGATCAGAGCATATATTAGAAGGGCCACTCTTGTCACAGCATTGGCTGCGTCTCGTTCTAGATGAAGGTCAGATTCGTATCTTACCACACTGAAATAGACAGCTTTAACATTAATACCAGCTCACCACATCCGCAACCGGGAATCACAAGTCTTTGCAGCTTGCTGTAAAGTTCGCGCGCAGTATAGATGGTGCCTGACAGGCACGCCCGTCCAGAACTCGCTGGATGACTATGGCGCGTTACTAAGCTTCCTGGGTGTCTATCCGTTTCAAGACAAAAAAGTGTTTGATAGATGGATAGCAGGACCTTTCAAGAAATCTACACCCCATGCGATCGAAAACCTACGACGACTGGTGGCTGCGACATGCCTCCGGCGAACGAAGGCGAAATGCAATCTTTCTACACCTCTCCCTCAACGATACGAGGAAATAGAGAAGATCAATCTCTTACCTAAGGATCAAGAGATATACGACTTTTTCAAGCAAAAAATACAGAAAGTCGTGAATCCTAATTTCCAAGATCATAATTCGCCAAGAACCAAACAATCGAAACGACCCAACATTCTGTCACTTATTACCTTGCTGCGAGTCATCTGCGACCACGCAGAACTTCTTCCACAGACCGCGATAAGCGCGTGGAAGACAGGAAATGCGAATATTTCCGAGAAGGATACGAAGCTCCTTTTGACAGAAGTTAATGGCGAATATGGGGAGGACGTCGAATCGATGCGAAGCGAATCCCCGGTGCTCGGGTTAGGGAACAATGAACCTGGGAGAGGCGCAGCGCAAAGTGGTAATTGTTACAGCGCGCAGTCTGCTAAGATTAATGCCCTGTTGAGGAAACTTCATCTCCAATAGGCCAGTCCGACAAGACAGGAGCCCACTAAAAGGTTTGGGTACAGTGAACCCAAAGTTCATCTCACAGCGCTTACAAGTCTACAGTGTCGTTTTCAGCTCTTGGACTAGAATGCTAGACAAAGTGGAGGAAGCACTTCGCGCAGAAGGCTTCAACTGTCAGCGCATTGATGGACAATCAAGCCTAAAGTCGCGAGGGGATGCCATGAGAATATTCAGCGAGGATAAAAACTGCACAGTGATGTTAGCGAGCATCGGGAGTGCTGGCGAGGGGTAAGATAGCCAATTTCAGCTCCTGCTTCTCGAGGCGTCCCCTGTAATTACATGTCACGCCAAGGCTAATACATCGCAGAGTGGACTTCACCGCCGCACAATATGTACACATTCTGGAACCTCACTGGAACCCTATGGCCGAGGCACAGGCTATTGATAGAGTACACCGCATTGGCCAGAAATTGCCGGTGACTATCACCAGATACATCGTACCCCGTTCTGTTGAAAGCGTACGTGGTACCTAAGTCCTTCACTAATTGGCACGCGCCCTACTAATTAGACGCGCGCAGTATGTCCAGTGGGTTCAAAGCGATAAACTCAGGATCATCAACTTGTCCCTCGATACCATAGAGAACGCGGCAGATGTCGAAAAGAAAAGATGGGAAGTAAGCTAAACCCTCTGAACTCTAAAGTCAAACCTTAGAAACAATTCTAACTTAGCTTAAAAGAAACTCAAGACTTTTCTGCGGTAAGGGAAAGTGAGGCATCGAGTACTAGCAACTTCACACTTAGTCTCTAGAGAAAGATGTGTAAGACGAGGGGGTAGAATATACGGCTCTGACGATCATAGAAACTGAGTATTATTTCCAGTTATGATATTAGAAACCCTCTTTCGCTAAACCATAGAAACGCCAATTGTCTCGTTGCTTTTTTGAAGGTGCAAATGTGAAAGTCTGTTCGAACTGTAAATACGGATATTCATCGGTACATTGCACGACCATGTAACAAAACAAAACAATATCCGCCTTGCCTACAGGCTCCATCCAACTACCATACCGGGTGCTCCCATACGCAGTGACGGCGCTCGTGTCCCAGAAGACGTTGAAGCCCGACACGGCTTGGCGGGCCCAGTCTTGAGCAGAGTCGTAAAGGCCGGCCATTCGCAGGCCGTTTGGGAATTCCTCGAGTTGGAATTGATGGAATTCGCCCATCATGGCATGAGATGCACTCCATCGGCCTAGTCTCAGGACTGGTGGTTGTTGCACTAGCATCTTCCTCCACGTTGCGCCCAGGTACATGAAGGCGCGTCTTCGTGACGCCTGGGCCATGGGAAGGTGGCCAAAGTCCTCTCGATTGATCATCTTGGGGGAGTTGATTATATCTCGTTGTTCGTTCTTTGTTGGCCTTGGAAACCAAGGCGCGAATAATTCGGCCAGGAGCGGGTTTTGCGTTGCAGGGCCGGAAGGCCGGGCAATGGCGGCTTACGAGTTGCGCGGTGGTGAGCAGGGTTCGCATGTCAAGCTGGAGCAGGATCCCTTCGAGCAATTCCGCCGTCTGTAGCACGGCAGCACAGCTTGAAAACATGTTGTATGGGATAATAGGGGTAGATGGAGCGGTGTGTGATGGATGAAAGCTGCAACAATGTTGTCGGAGGAGTGTATATATTATGTACTATACTTACATCTAGGTAGGTTACCTAACCTACCCACATCCTACCTACTGTATCTATACGCAGGTCATCATGTTATCTATTAGGTACGTGTCGGTAACTTCTGACGGCCCCTATGCTGAGGTATGTCGGTAGGTAGATACAAGTGATTAGCGATTAGTAGTGGTGGTGGTGGTCGGAGATTGGCCCTGAGCCCCACCACTTAATCCTGTCGATGGACAGGGATTGGCAGCTGGCAAAAGTGCACTGGACATGCCGCCACTAAAGTTACACGTACAACAGTTCCTATAGTCTTGTCTACCTAAAGTATCGACTCTAAGAGTATACTAGATCAACAGCGCGAGAGAGTTGGTCATTGAGCGACACGAAGCGGCCCCGACCCCATGCACACATAATCTGATACCGAATCCTGCCAAACAAGCGACCCCACGCCCCCAGACCACCCACGATGGATCCCTACTCTGCAGAAGGCGAGCTGGTTAACATCCACAACTACTTCCACCAGGGCCAGTACCAAGAGGTGGTCGACTTCGACGTGTCGAACCTTGCGCCAGAGAACGAGGATCCCGCCCGGGCGCTAGAACTAAGGGCGCGCATCGCGCTGGGACAGGCCGAGGACGTGCTCGCCGAGGTGCAGGACGAGACTGAGGTGCCCGAATGCGCAGCCGTGGCCGCCTTGGCCCAGTCCGCCCTCGGCCAGACAGAGGAGGCCGTACAGGCCGTCGAGAAGCTCGTCAAGTCCATCGGCGACCACCAGGCTGTCCAGGTGATTGGTGGCATCGTGCTGCAGGCGGCCGGCAAGTCTGACGAAGCCCTGGCATTGCTGTCTAGGCACACGGGAAGTCGTTAGTATACCCCTCTATCGTGGTGTCCTCTCAAATACGTGCCAGCTCGAGTGTTAGAGGGCAACAGGGGGTGATTCGCAGGCCAATTGGGAGGAAGCCAGACATGACTAACATACTACTACGCAGTCGATGCTATCGCCGTCATTACGCAGATCCACCTCCAGCAAAACCGAACGGACCTCGCCGTGAAGGAGGTAGCAGCAGCGCGGAGATGGGCACAGGATAGTCTTTTGGTGAACCTAACAGAATCCTGGGTTGGCCTGCGGCTGGTACGACCTTCCCACTCCCACACTGTGCTCTGTAAAACCCCTCGACTCGGCTGTGACTGACCGTTTGCTCCTCACAGGGCGGCGAGAAATACCAGCAAGCCTTTTACGTGTTTGAAGAGTTAGCCCAAGCACCCGCTACATCATCGGTGTTGAGCCTCGTCTCACAAGCCGTCTGCGAGATCCACCTCGGTCGCGTCGAGGAGGCCCAGGCCGCCCTCGAACAGGCGCTGCAGAAACAGCCCGACTACGCGGACGCCATAGCGAACCTGTTGGTACTAGCTTTCATCACGGGCAAGGATCCTGCAGAGCTTACTAGGTACGCTGATTCCCACCGTTCAGTTTTACACTTTGCTCCTACTACGTAAGATGCTGGTGCCGGAAGCTGTTGGCTGACACCATATATATATATAGCTCCCTAAAGAAGGCCGCGCCCGAACACGCGTTCCTTGTAGATCTCAAGGAGAAGAGTGATCTTTTCGACAAGGCGGCCTCTAAATTCAGTGCCAAGGTCGCGGCGTGAAAACGGAGCGAGGACTAAATAGTGTAGAGAATGGAAAATAACTCGGATTATACCAGAGACACGACACAAGTATTATGATGGCGGGCGTTACTGATTTCATGCTATTTAGACCTATAGACATCGTAGGTGTTGTTGGCAAGATCGGGAGAAGGGGCGACGTTTTATCACTTATTATACAAAGTCATCGTCCAGTGGGTGAAGGGGCGCATTGTGAGAAACCCGAGACTACGCCGGGCGTGGGAAGAAGACAGCCTCAACAGATGAATGCATACGCGCCAGATTGCCCAGGTTGTGACTGAATTCGGAACGATCAACATATAATGGTAAAATCCGTGAACCTATTCGAATGCGAACCCAATGCAGAGTTCTGGTCTGATAAATACCAGGTATGTAGTCTGCTGAAATTCTGTAACACATGGCGGGGTACATATATTGCCGACATAAAACTACCTAGGCTCGTCATATCGGTAGGGTCATTTACCTGTTCGTCTCGGACAAGGGCAGGGCTTGTGGCCATCTTCGCTTAATTATTCATATTAAACTGATGATGAGTAATCTAAATTAGAACCCTGGTGTGGTTGCAGAACTAGTCGTGCGTCGTATCTATTTCACATGGGATAAAGAAAGAGGATGCCTATTTCGGCTCCCATAGCGATTCTCGCAACTCCTAACCGATTCAACTCGTAACTCTTTTTTAAATAATAACCTAACAATCCTATTCAAATACGATAAACCCGTTCACGCCACGTAGAACTGGGCTCCGCTCACTTCTTTGGCCCGGCTAAGATAGATGTCGCGAACTAACAACGTATAGGCTGTAGAGGCTGTATCATACAGCGAGTCTATCTAGGATCTTGTGGATGCCAAGACTCTTCTGCTTATCGCCGTCGAGCTCGTCGGCGGTCTTCCTCGCGCGCTCCATGAGGACGTCGAGGACCTTCTTGGTGTACTCGAAGGTGCCGGTGCTCTTCATGTACTCGACGGCGTAGCGCTTGACGTCCTCGTTGGTCGTCTTCTGTTTCAGGATGTTGCGGAGCTGCAGGTCGCGGGGGTTGGCGCGGATGCTGTGGATGATGAGGAACGAGAACTTGCCCTCGGTCAGGTCCTCGCAGAAGCCCTTGTTGTCCCCGTACACCGGGCTCGCGAGGTTCCGGTAGTCGTCCTGGATCTGGAAGATGATGCCTAGGATGTTGACGAGCGGCACGCAGTCGACGAGCGACTTGGACTCGGCCTGCATGAGTTTGATGGCTAGCCGGAACAGACCGCCCGTCTTGTTCCCCACCATCTCGAGGTAGTTGTCCTCGGTAGGGCACTCGAGGTTGTCTCGCCAGAACAGATCCATCCCTTGCCCGCGGTGGAGGTTGACGAGCTCCTCCGAGAAGATGGTCACGGCTCGCGGGTTATTGAGCTTCTGCAGCTCCTGTAGTGCGCGGAAGTAGATGTAGTTTGCTGAGTTGATGGTCTGCGCCGTGCCGTAGATGTTATGCGCCACGGGCAACCCCCGTCGAAGTAGAGAACTATCCTGTACGTCATCCACAAGTAGTGATGCCGTATGCAGCATAGCCACCACCTTGGCGATAATGTCAAGGGCGTCCTTGGGAACCCCGAGCCAGACGTTGAAGGCATTGATCAGGCTCGTGCGGATATCTTTCCCCGGCTGGTTGAAGAGGTAATTGTAAGGGGCCGAGATGGCCTGTTCCTTGTCATCGGTCCATGTCTGGCGTGCTGTGTAATCGAAGTCCTCAGTCGCGTAGCGCGCGGGATCGGGGGGGTCGGTGCAAGCCATGCCGTATAAGTAGCGCTGGGAAGTTGAGGCCGAGGGGGTTTTACGATGAGAATGACCGCTTTGAGCTAACCAGTTGGATTCCGGAACGGGCCGGAGCACAGACTTGGCGGGGGGTGTAAGTGTTGTGTAGCCAGTAGACGAAGTCCGAGGTGGGATGGCGTTGGGCGACTGAAGATATATAGTGGAAGGATTGGCAGTACTGGTGCTGCTGCCGAGGCTGACGTTGGTGTTGACGTTGGTAGCCATGATGCCGTATGCTACATTCCCGGCTCCGGGTGCATCCAGGTAGCGTGCCTAGGTACCAAGGTAGCTCCCTGTTCGGGTACCTGCGTCGCTGCAAGTCTCAAAGCAGGTATATTGTGAATCTTATAATGGGACTGTGCAGATAATCGTCCCAGGGTATAATACCACTTGCAGCTAATTATAAGAGATGTAGTTATAACCGGTCGCCCAATAACAGGCACAAAGTGTTGAGATGGCTGTCGCTAGAGCCCCGCGGTGACTAGGTATCTACATCCGACGGCGGGGTTAGATAGCGCTAGCGGTAGTTTAAGAAGAAGCCGTTGAATGAGGCCACTATTTGGCGAGTCCCACTTCCTCATCTATGACGTCCGCTTTTCTTGTTACTAGATTTGGATTTTAGTTGAGAGAGAAGAGGCCGTGGACTGTTCGTATTATACTGATCAAGCCACGGAAGCCAAGCGCGGCTCAAATCTGAGTCGTCAGTCTGCAGAGCAGGAGGCTAGCTGTATCTCTTCCAAAGCACCTTGTTAATTACTTTAGGTACTTAGAACCAAGCTCAGATCATGGCGATATGTAATAAATAATATTATTCATAATAGGACAGTCCAACATTCGAGGTCAGACGGAGATGGAGATCCTCCAAACCCCGTGATCATTGATGTACTAAGCAACTAACCTAGGTTAAAGGGGGATGCGAAGGACATCTTGGCAACATTTACATGTAAGTATGGCACCAGTGTCTTACCACAAGTGATGACATGTGAATTGAGCAGAGTGGTACCCAGCTACCAGACTTGACAGCCTGCAGTGGATTGGAGGGGACCTTGGTTAGCGCCAATGCCGTAGTGCCTGCGGGCTGTTATCAATCAGCATCCCTGCCACTGCTTGGCGCCAAGCCACCAACCACTCTTAGCGTAGAGGCTGTTGCTGTGTCAACCTGCCGTTCCACCTACCTACACTCGGGATTATTACCTGGTGCAGCCAGAATCATCTGGTATCCAGCTATACAATATGCCGGCATTCACTCTATTTTCTTTTCCTAGGGATCTTCATACCTTTTTGTGATATCCTCAGGTTCTTCGTTTCGCCTTACTTGTATTAACAGTCGCGCCGACGCTCTAATTCAGTTCGTCTTGGCTTTTTTTTTTTTTGCGTTTTCTGTATAATTCCTCAGCCTTCAACAATCACCATACCAACATGGATAACCTACTATCCCTCGCTTTCGACAACCTGTCCTCGTATGACGGTGTCAAGATCCGGAAAGGCCTGCGCCAGGTCGAGGGTCTTCTAGCCAATATCTGTCTCTCCCGACAGGACACCAGCAGGGAACGTCGGGCCTCCGTGGCCAGGGACCCGGGTCAGGAACAGGATTCCCTCCCGAACAGCAAGGATTTGACCGAACTCGCCGACGACCCGGCCTTTTACGAATTCTTCAAGCTACAGGAGGGCTTTGAGTGGAATGTTGCCGTCCGCCTCGTCAACACGCTTGATCGTCTGCTAGCAAAGGGCAGCGACGGATCAAACGACCTGCTTATACTGAGTGCGCTGGACCTGATCCAGGGCGTCATGTTGCTCCATCCGCCCAGCAAGGCGCTCTTCTCGCGTGAGATGTATATGAATGTGCGAACGCCACTCTCGGTCAACGCCTTGTCTTGGGGCACCTATGCTAACACTTTCCGCGCGCAACAGCTCCTCCTCGATCTCATCGAGCCCGACTTTTGTCCAGCGATCCAATCAGCCACCCTCCTGACGCTTGTTACCGCGCTCATCGATACGCCACAAAACACGCGAACATTCGAGAGCCTCGATGGCCTGCTTGCCGTGACCTCGCTCTTCCGCTCCCGAAGCACCAGTCGCGACGTCAAGCTCAAGCTCATCGAGTTTCTCTACTTCTACCTCATGCCCGAGACACCTTCGATCCCAAGCGCCACACCCCGCGATTCCGTACCAGGCTTATTGCAGCGTAGTCCTAGCAAGCTCGCAAAGGCATTCTCATCGACAAGTGGTGGCGCCAGGGATGAGAACGGCCGGCCGCGATCTGCCGGCGAAAGTGCCACTCGCAGTCAAGCGGAGAAACAAGCCTTGCTAGGCCGGCACCTGAATAGCGTTGAGGAGCTAGTCAAGGATCTGCAGCGGAACAACTTGTTTAACGGCGTCGTTTCATAATCGCATGCGCTTACGGGTTGCTGGTCTTGAAGCTAGGACTCTTACTATATGCTTTGTGTTTTGCTTTGCTATTCCTTTTGCATTAGGTTTGATTTCATTGCGCGCGGAGCGCTGCCTGTGTGGACACGGGCCGGATCTGAGAACTGTTGTCATACCGACGACCATTGTACATACCCTCTCACGAGACTAGGCAGTTGGAGTTTTGGTGTTGCGGCGCAATAGGCGCTTTCACCGCCTATTGGACTAAAGATCCATTCGAGCCAGGAAAGGGTATTATAATCGGTGATGAAATTCTGGTTTTGCAGGTGCCGTTTAGCCCATGTGCTAGTTACAAGATGACGAGATAATTATACGAAAGTTCCATGACGCTCCCACATTTACACGTTCCGATATATCCAGTCCCGTCATAACATCATTGCTTAGGCCCTTTCCCTGTTAGGGACGATAACGACGGACTTTTATCCGCCAGTCGACCTAACTCATCAGAATTCAAAGGCGAGGGAGTTCCCATGCTTCCCATTAGTTCAAACGGACCCGCGGTGGGGTCTTCGTCGTGGGTTGGCGTCTCCTTTGCATCAACCACGTGTTCACTATCTGTTTGCCCCTCGATATCTTTCTGCGACTCACCCACGCCCAGCTCCACCGGTCTCAAAATGTCATCAGGGCCGTACGGTCTGCCATCGCCCGATAATGCGGGTGGCGTTGTAGCGAGCGCGGGATCGTACATGGGATGTCCGTCCCCACCTCGATCCGTGAACGGCCCGTCTACCGCGACAGGGCCAATGTAAGGCAAGCCGGCCCCGTTGGTATCCGAGAAGCCCGAGTGAGGCGAGAACGGTGTGTTGGGGCCGACAAGGAGGGAATCGCCCTGGTCGTGGTCCCCCACACCCGACCTCGCGCCACCTCCGGCCGATTGTTGGCCCCAGAGGTTAAATCGCATCTCGTGTGCCGACGCGCTTCCTGTGCCTGTGGCCCCGGACCGCTGCTGCTTCCGTCGCCGGATGCATAGCCAGGCGATGACCGCAATGATAATGGCGGCACCGACAGCAACGCCAACGCCTATGCCGGCCCTCGCGCCACTGGAGAGGGCGCTGGAGCTGCCGCCGTCGGATAGCGCGGGATCCCGGGCGCATGCGGCCCTTGAAGAGGCTGGGGCGATGCTCTGAAAAGTGCAGACTGACCCTAAATTGCAACATCCACCGCCATCCGTGCACGTCACCTGCGAAGTGGTACACCCGGATGGTATCTCGGAGGCGACAGATGAGACGAGCGTAGAGGTTGGCGGGGCCGGATCTTCAACACACTGGTTGCCCTTTAGGCATTTGTAGCCGTAAGGACAGCACTGCCCGCCAAAGTACTTCTCACATGAAAACGAGGAGGCGCTGCAAGGGCGGTTGCAGCACGCCGTGGACGTGACGACCGACACGATGGACGTCACCATGTCGCTTTCTCGCCCCCCGGCCGAGCTCGCGGTGATGGCCAGCGTCGTAGACGACGTCTGGTTGCAGTAGAGCTGGTCGGGGCTGCACTTGGAGTTCTCGCATTTCACGCCCAGCGAGCAGCAGCTCGCGCCCCAAGTCGAGTTGAAGTAGCAGTACCGGTCGTTCGGGCAGCACGTACCCGGCGCGTTTACTTCCACGCAGCTGTGCGATCCCGCCGGGCATATGCCCACATCTCGCGCGCCGAGTTGGTCGCCGCCCAGCCCATGTCTCGGGTTAGGGCTCAACAGCTGCGCCGGCATCGCTGGTATGCCGTCCATGTACCAGCGCGGCGCGAAACCGCCGCCCGCGGGGGGACGGAGCAGCGTCGCATCGTCGAACGCTCCGAAGCGGGGGATCGCGCCGAGCGCAGGATTGATGCGCAACCCGATGAAGAGGAAGAGGAAGATTGAGAGCCAAGGCGCCGCCATTTGGGTCCGGTGAGGGTACCTATACCACAAGACCCTGGGCCTTATTATTGACGACACTTGCATGGAAATCGGGGGCCGGGTGGTGATCGGGTAGTTCGGGGGCGTATGTATTAGCCAATACTACTGCTGCGATCTCCCGGCAGGTCGAGCTCGCAGAGAAGAAAATATGTGCATCTAAATCCAGTCTGCGCTTTCGATTCCCAATTGGGGGCTCGATATTTAATATGGCAGAGCAAAGCTGAAGGCAGGCTCCCGTCAGAATTGGAATAATTACCCCCATCAGCAGGCAAGGTCGCCCATCTGCAGGCTGGCCCAATGGCCAGAACCAACACGGGGCGGGAACGGGTACGTGCTGAAGGAGGGATCGTACCAAGCATTCCGACGATTTATGTTAGGTTGTACGTGGCAGGTCGCCGATAGGTCGGGGATGAGGGGTCGTGTCGACGCCGCCGCATCAGCTCTGATGGGCACTAACTCGATGGTGTCTGGGCTCATGAAGGGACCGAGGCCTTATTGATTATTGGTCCCGCCCGCATAGATACTACCATACCCGCTCTTAGAGCCGACTTGGCACCGCTGACATGATGGAGAAAATACCACCACATGTTACTACCATCAGTACGTCCCTACCTCCAAGTACTGTACTCCGTTGTTATGTTTGTTCCCCGAGTAATTCTAATATTTCGACAAAAGCGAGAGTAGCTTCATAGCGTCGCCTACAGCCGTAACTAAAATATGGCTTATCTCTCTTCTTCATCATCGATATGAAGGACAACCAAACTCGCGAATGCGTTGCCTCAGGCATCAAAGCCTAGCATAGTCACGTGGGGATAGCGCATATTCGCTATCTTTCTAGACACGAATAGACCAAACTATATTATGCCTTTTGCTTGCGCAATGTATGCATCCAGATCGCCGTCTACGATAGCAATGATACCTGTTTTCGTTCATCTTAAAATGGGGGCGAGGACTTGGTACACGTGAACGAAGGGGTTTGGCTATCTTGAATCTTGTAACCGTCCCGCAACTCCAGCTACAGATATTAGATCCGAGGGAAGGGTGAACTGTCGACGTTTGCTCACGTAGTTTGGGGCAGAGCGCCGAAACAAGGAGGAATGGCACTGGCCTCAGTGAATCGTGGGCGCATGGATGCCTCACAACTTCCCGACGTGAGCGGCCTGCTTGTTACGGCACACAATCCAGCTCGCACCGACTTGTCAGGCATGGATCACGCACGATGCGCCGCTCTCCACAATTACCTCGTTCACTACGCCTGGGTCGCCGAAGGCCGTGCGCCAGCCGGTTTGTATGGCGAACCCCCGAACACTTTCTTCGCCGTCCACGGTGCTGCGGCCGAGGCTCTCCGCCCACGGCTCGACCCCTCGCTAGCGGCCTTCCTCGCCGCGGCCCGGCTACCACCCACTGATGCTCTCGAGCCTGCCCCCCTTTTCTTCTGGGCGAGCGGACTGAGTGAGCCAGATGACCTCCTCACCAACTATGTGGCCGACTTGTTCGACGAGCCCGAAGACAGCCTGGTGAACTTGTACTTCCCCAATATCGGCCAAGGCGGAAAGTTCGGTGGTGGCGTGCTATACCACCAGCGTTACAATCGTGCTGCCGTCTTCATGCATATGGACGATCACGATTACGCCCTTCCTGTCGCGGCGCACCCGGAGCTTTGGCATCCGCTTGAGACCATTCTCTCCAATTGGATCAATCTGATCCATCTTGGCAAGATTACGGCCTCCCCCAAGGATGTGCCGGCCCGGTTCGGCAGCGAAAAGGTTGGGCCCTGGGAGTGGCAGCCTTACAGCGAGGCCCAAGTTACTTCTTGTGTCGGTGCGTGGGATCGGTTGTGCGATACCATCGAGGCGCGTGTCTCGCTGTTGTCGCCAACTAGTACCACCTCTAGTACAACCGAATTGGTACCACTAGTTGCCCCCGCCACACTAGACCTGGCCTCGGTTCCCGAGAGATGCTTTTCCCGCGCTTTCTTGACCCGTGCCCGCCGGCCCCAGTTCCACTACATCGCCCCGGGTCTTGTCATACCCTCCACAGATGCGGCTGAATTCGCGGCAATACAGCCCTTCACCAGACTGCCGCGTGCTGCACAGGCCATACCACCAGTATGCCTCTTCACCACCGCGAGCGGCAGCCGTGAGGTTGGCTTACCGGGGTCATTAAACCCATTCCGCGACGACTTCCGCACCGGATGCACCAACTCACTTGTGCCATGCTGGGTCCCCGCCGGCGTATACAGCGAGTCAGTTGATAGGGATACCTACGACAACGCCGAGGAGGGGTTTCGGCTGTTGCTGCCATATGGTGTTGTGGGCGATTACTTGAACGAGGATGTGGGGGCGCGCAAGAGCGACGGGTCGATCATCGAAAGGGGGAAGGTGGCCGAGCTGTTCCAGCATGGTTACAAACCATTTGGCGGCGACTACTACCGTCCCCAGCGACTCGAGCGCTTGTTTGACCATTGGCTCAAGTTGATTGACCGAGGCGTTTGGTCTGTTGGGCCACATGGGGTAGAGGGCACTATTGAGACCTTCCGAGAGGCTGACACGGCTAAGTGGAAGGACTATGTTATTCCGCCGACTTGGTGATAAAATCAGTTGGTCTTTCCTATGTATAAGCCTGCATGTCTCAGTTCTGGGCCTTCGCTTGCAGTGGTCCAACAGATAGGGGCATGGCCACTTTTATTAGACAACTCCACGCCAATCGCGATCCGACCTGTAAATCTTTAAACTTAGAAGATCTACATTAAAACTATCAATTTCACAACCTCCTTAGTTATATCATAAGAAGTAAGCCTATCTTTGCGTGCGAAGACTGGATGGAACAAGTGACATGGAAATCTCGCGGCGGGTTCTCTTATACGCCTAGCGCACTCGGGGGCAAGCGTCACCCAACTAATAGCACAAATCTTCACCACCGCCGTCTTAGCCCAAGTAAATTCCCACTGCTGGGCGGGTGCCAAGAGCGCATCGGGTGATGTGGTTGTTGTAGCCTTTCCTGATAATTAGGGGTAATGTAGTGCTCATTGATGGATTTGGTATTTCTACTCCAACAGCCAGATCAAAAAGGCTATTGTAAGTTTTTGCACACTCTTTCGCAGCCTTTTTTATCTCAGGTTTGCAGTTTAAGTTGCTAAGCCCTGTAGGTATTCTCACCCATCAAACCCCTTAATTGTGTTCAACCTATCATCTCTATTTTTCAAACCCCTTAATTGTGTTCAACCTATCATCTCTATTTTTGCCAAGACTGATACCCTACTCTACCTTTCCCGGGCGGCTTAAGCTTGTTGCAACGCTCAGCCAGAAGCAGTACGTAGAGAGTTCTACCTTAGACTCGGCGCTTTCCAGATGTCCAGAACGGCCCGGCCCATTTTCGATGAAATTACCTCTTGCAGGTCTTTGAATCGTTGATCGGGGGGGTAAGCTTCTCTATAGATGCTCGTTAAGAATCTTGTGGTTATTTCCAATAAGGATATGAACTACCTAGAGCGCAAGACTCACAGTCGATTCATTGTATTTGTCTGGATTTTTATCTGTGCCATGTTTACAGGATCCAGACGTATTCCGTCAATATTCATGTTCTCGTTATCTCCTGAGTCTGTTCTTTGGCAGAGGATTGATTTTTGCAACGTAGTAAGCAATACAATATTTTCGTGGGAATTGACGCTTACCCAAATCACGATTGAGCAGCGCGATTGACGAAGCTAAATATCACCCCCCAAAGAGGGCTCACGTATACGCCGTATCGGATACGGTGTCTCCGCAAGCGGGGGCTTTCGGTGCATTTTAATCGATGATCTCGGCACAGAAGCTACCTACTGCCGGGACGCCCGCGTTTTAGTTCCAGGGCGCTTTGCATCCATCCTACATGTGTAGATTACCGAGCGCCCCCAGAGAAGCTAAGTGCTAGTGAGTCGGATGAGTTTATAATTCGCAAAAGCCGGCTTGTTCAAGTTCACAGAGCGGAGTGGCTAGCACAGATTATTCTTCAACGCCCCTTCATGTTCCTATGTTTAAGTTTTGTATACTATATGTCCGACTATCTGGATAATTAGACTAGTGCGAGTTTACTTCAAGATTTGGCTCCCTATCGAGTCTAAGCTGTATGATGTCCTTAGCATCGAGCTTAAGCGGTTCGTGCAGTTCGCCGCATTGAAGTGGCATTAAAACAATAAGGCGCCTTATAAGAACCTTGCCTTGGGCCTTTCCTTGTCCACTGACCGTAGGAGGGACACGACTTTCCGATCAACAGCAAACTAGCAGCACTCAATTAAGGAACTGCACGAATCCAACCCCCTTCTAAACTCCTAGGTGAAGGTGGCTTTTAGCTAAAGTTTTATGATCAGGGGTATCGATACGTTTAACAAACTGGCAAACTTTGTTGTTTTTCCTCCGTTCAATTCTCGAATAAAGTAATATCATTACAATATAAATGCATTTGTTAACCCAAGCATGAAACTTAGAAATCCACAAGAAAGTTAATCGGTTATAACAATAGATATCTTGCTGCTAGACCTTTTGAAGTTGATTGCACTCGCTGCGAACGGCTTGACTAAGTCCATCACAACCGGCTCTTCTCCAAATTTATCGCACGATTAAGTTTTGACTTCTTTTTATAGTTAGCTCATTTAGTGATTAGCAGCCGTAGAAGTATAGTGGGGGTAAACACCCAGTAGGATGGCCCTTTGGGACACTAGAAGCCATTATGTACTTCTATGACCTTATATGCTAGGTATCAATCAATGAATTACTGTATCAATTCAAACAGTACAAGATACGGGAAGGGTGAGAAGTTAGTTGGAAACCACTACGTAGAGGAATAGACAGCGCTACCAACCAGTTGGGGATATTTCCGTCAGCAAATATTGCCTAGGTACTATATATAGGAACATATGCATGCACCACTAGTAACATCTCGGAATTATAGATGTCAGCGGATATGCGACAACCAATATCTCCGATCTAGAGAATAACTCACGCTTTCTGCAATCATTATATGTATATCAAACTCGACCTCGACGGGATATAAAACGATGCATCTCGGCCTGTGGATGTTTTTCACACGCCCTTATAACCTCACTTATACCTACCATCCTACCAGAGGTACTGCAACCTTTGAACCAACAATCAACATGTATAGCACCAAAATCCTCCTCTCTATAGCAGCTCTTGCGGGCACATCGCTATCCCAGAAATCTGATAGCCAATTTTGCTCCGCGTTCTTTACTTCCTTGGTTTCTATTATTGTAGAGGAAGCTCCCACAACACCGCCTGCGATACTTTCTTTTTTTGCCCCGAGCACTGAGGCCGCTTCGCCTACAACTACCGCACCACCTCTAACTACTCTTGATTTTGCAAGCCATGCGCAAGAGCTTTGCGAGATCGCTACGGAGCTTCCTTCGTCTCTTCTGCCCGAATTCCAGACCTATGCTGAGGCACTCCTCAGCTTTGGTAGGGCCCGCAGCAGCGAGCATATAGCCTACGTTACAGACTGTGCCCCGGAAAATGAGGTTGCGAGCAGGACCAGCTACCTCGACTACATCTTCACGGCAACGGGCAACTTTTGCAACCAGACGCCTGTACCCGGCGGCATGTCCAACAGCACCTACCCAACACCCACACCGACAGCGACGAGCTCTTATGCCGGTCTCAGTAGCTCTACCGGCTTGATTCCCACGGCCGCTGCTGCCAGGCCCACCGGCGCTTATTTAGGCGCCGCTATAGGCGGTATTCTCGGTGCTGCGGCCATACTTTAGACGGCCACAATTAATTTTGGGCGAGAACTTTATTAGGTAGTTGCGCCATAATCATCATTGATTCTATGTGAAAAAGGGGTATGCATATATAGATGGAGGCCGCGTAGCATCATCAGATTAGAACCTTTACGCAACAATAGAAGTTATTACATATCACTACCAGAGATCCTGGCAAGTTCTAAACTACTTGCTTATTTTCTCAGAATATTTAGCGGTAACTCGACAAACTTGAAATTCGCTTCAAATCCAATTGCGTGTCTATGGGTTGCTAAATTACATACACCAAAAAAAAAAAAAAAAAGAAAGAAAGAAAGAAGTAAAAGAACTAAATAAAAGCCCTTACTGTGGAGGGCTGCAGCTGGAATGATGAGGACTATTTCATGGACTTGAACGTGCTCTGGGGCAGAGGTCGCATGCTTGCGCAGGGATTGCACTGGACGATCCATGGCATTTGTACTTAGACAATTTCATATGTGACAACGTGGACGTTGTTATTTTCTTTGGGGGGGGGCAGGTGTCAGGGAAGCTGCTGTCCCTACGGGGCGGCGTCCCAGAGGCTTAGACTTAGTCAATAACAACTACTTTCTGCTCATACCCTTCCAAGGATCATACCATACCAGCACCCCCCCAATCCAATAAACGGTCTTATATCTCTTTGCTCTTTTCAAGCGTTTCTAAAACACTTAAATAGGAAATAACAGTTAATAATTAGTTAATCAATAATAAATTAACTGTTTATTCAAGGTTAGTTAAACGTTTAATCAATTATTAATTAATAGCTTAAACTGATTTAGGCGTTCAGAATTATACAAAGCGTTGTTGGACGGTTTATTGAACACAGCAACTCTTGGCACGGTAGTCCTGGTGTCCAGGCAGCACTGTTTTCCAGTCTCACAAAAACGGGCTTATCGTCAAACCAAGGATTGTAGTCCTGGCGCCCCAAAGATCATACTCGTTTCAGAGAGACTAGGGACAGACGTTGGAGAGATGAAGTTCGGAGGACCTCCGGGCATTCCTCCTCGTCACCAACAAAGTCGGACGGTGATTGGGTCCGCAAGGAGCTAAATTTTATCTCACCGTTGGGCCAATACATGATTCGATTTCGAGCAGCGCCTTTACAAAGAGGTAAATAGCCTTCGGGCACTGGTTTGTCTGGCTCCGCTGTTGCAATCGAGGATGTTGAGGTCTGGAGAGAAGCCAAGTCTGGAAAATTCTTACGAGGCCGTTCCCCTTTGGATGCCTCGCTCCCCTACCTGACTGAGATTCGGCACTAGAGACCCGGGCTTTGGCTCCTCTTTTCTTGGAACATTCTTGAAGCATCAATAGTTGGCCGTACCGGATTTACATCGTATCCCTAATCCAGTATTTCGCCGTTTCAGTCTCCCTTATCTGACTGTACTCGGGGTGCATAATTGCGTCATATAGCTCGTCAGAGAGCCCGGGTTGCTCAAATAGGAGCCACAAATCTTCCTTTTCTGGCCCAATATCCGCAGCGCCGTCCTGGACAGCATTGCCAATGGCAATATTTAGCCACGTATGGTCAATATGCGGAAATTCGCTTCGTAAACAGGTGGCGTCAACTACTACCTCCTCCGCTCTGGGTTCAGAGAACCCGAGGTAAACGAGGGTCTCGGCATTCTCAAGAAAGCGAGGGAACTCGTCATGATCAGACTCGGATTGACTCGTATTAGTATCCTCAAGTCCGTCATACGACTATATATCGATCGGGTATCCGCTGTAATTGTTACGGTACGTATATAAATGGCTGCAGGCGGTCAAGTCTCCGACTTGACAACGTTCTATCTTTTAGTAGTATTACGGTATAGAGCTGCAGTTCTGTTCCGTGACAGTAATACTTAATTCAGCGATCGAGCTTGATATTGTTGTTACGTCTAACAGCAAGACCACGGCTTACGAGCAAATCCTCGGACCGATATATACCTAGTACGGTCAAGTCTAGCCGGAGGCACTGAACTTAAATAATTACGGTTTATATGATTACGCTGCGCTTCCTAACTATAGACATATCTCGGCGGTAGCTACCTAGGTACCTTTTAAGGTGGATTATTACGTCACGCAAGTAATATTTTGAAGTAGCCACGCATGCGCGGCCTCCTCACAATATACCTATATGAAGCTCACCTAGCTTCCACTATCGGGAGAATATTTAGGCCTACCTACAAAAAGCGATCGAAAAAATATTTAACTTGCAATAATAATCTTCTAGGGAGGAGGTCCTTCAAGGTCCGGTCCCCCTATTTCGCTATATCCTCCGAATGGATTCGCTCATTCTAGCCCCCCTGGACCTTGTATAAGTGTCTTAGAGGGTTATGAATTAATCGGAAAGAATTAGGAATTACTCGGGGAGCTCAATAGCTAGGTTGCATGGAGGGCTTCCGATAATAGAATGGTAGAGTCTGGAATTTGATAATTTTACACTTGCCGATCAAATGGACCGGTTATGTACAAGATTATTATTTGTTGGGATCTTGGTGGGATTTTACGTAAACATACGTAACTGAGCGTTTATGCAAGCAAAGTAAAACTCAAGGTGACGCCCCAGCCTTCGCAAGCTTCGGGGCGGGTAGCCAAAAGAGGCCGTAGGTTTTCTACCAGACTGCTAAATCGCCGGACTTCCGGACAGACTACCAGACTACTTCCGGAGAGATCAGACAACCCGTGTGACCAGTAGCGAAGTGGTCAAATCAGGTACAACAGTAATGGCCTTACTAATAGTAGACTAAAGCTGCCTTCCTAAGGTCAGACAAAGCTTTCCAAGCCCTTGAACACAAGCCCTTGCACAAGGCGCTTGGGATAGGTGCTAGACATGTGAGACCTATGACGGATCGTGCCCCAATAGACTGGTAATAAGCCATATGTTACCTTCGGGTATATCCTGCAGCCCTTTTACTCCTACTTTAAGGGCTTAAGAAGTTTATATCCTGAAACCCCTCAAACTCTAAAAGTGTCTACAGCCCTTTGATTGGTCAGTTCAGTGTTTAGAGCCTACCTAGGTATCTATATAACAGCGTGGCAAAGCTCCTTGCACATTAAAGCCATCATTTTTAGGACTGCATAAATGATCACTGCCTGCTAGGACGTTTTTGCTAGTTGTGTGTCAATCACTACTGAAAATATAGCATGCAGATCCATAGATACAATATTAACTGTTTATTAGCATTGCTCCCTAATTTGTTTTCTGATACTTAATTCTGCATACGCTTAGCATCCACAGAGAGGAATTCATTGCTAATGAAGTTATTTCACCGTATACGAACATTGTACATGTAAAATACGAAAATTAAATAGATTGTATATTTATGTCACACCGCCAAGGCCAGGCCCCTACGCCTGTCAGCCTTCCGGTCAGACATACAGCCTCAGAGGCCGTAAACATTGGTCGGCGATTATCACTGGACTCGCAGAGACTCGTATTACGGACTTGGACCGGAGGCAGCCAAAGGAGGGGTAGGTCAGAGGCAAAGGGCAAAGGGCGAGGTTACATCGAAGGATGAAGTAGGAAGTCCAGGGACCCTTTAATTAGAACCCAAAGAGAATTATTAGTTGAATATGAACACTACTCCAAGCCCGTACATCAGCTCTTGTCACAATTTATGATGTCGGATAAATTTGAGCTAGAACTTCGATTGCCCGGTTCCTCGTTTTATATCTCCTCTCGCGGGTAGTACAGGCTATCAAAAGTAAACTGTCCCAGGGAGTGACTTGATGCGCTATTATACACGGCGAGGGAAACGAAGGGCTATCTACCCAGGTAGTCCTTTCATGTACAAAGCGCCTTCGTTAACTTGGCTGTAAGCGCTAGGGGCCGTGATAGTAATTACCACATAGCCATCAATGTTTGTTTTTTTTGTTCTAGCAATACGTAAAGGCTTCAAATACTCAGTGGCGCCACGGATATCGTCATCATTACTGGCTGAGAGAACGTCAGTTTGATGCAGATTTCGTGTTGACGTGCCCCTAACTTCTTGCCGAGTTATATCGTGTCGAAAGTAGTGTCAAATTGCGCTCATTGAGGTTTTAGGTATCATTTCGCCACAAGACTACCGGATTGCGGCCCAAGTTGCTACGACCCCCAAATTATACGGCCAAGCCACTGACATTATTGTCTGACTGGCCACCCTCGGCAAACACGATATAGGCCATGACTTTCCAACGACGATTTAAGCGCCAATGCCGCGAGCATAATTTCAAGGATCGTAAGACCCGGCTGAATATATTTTCCTTGGTAAGTATCCGGACTAATCATTAGCTCCTGAAATGTTATCGATCAGCACGTACTTCTTAATCCGGAGTTTTTGTTACGAAGTAGCCAGTATAGATGCATCCAGGGCTACATGATTGATAGATGAGGATCTAAAATATTAAGTCTTCCATACTTACCATCTATGAATAAGAGAAAGGTCAAGTCTTTAGCCGGCTGGGTTAGGACCAGTCACTCGGTTCCGATTGTTTTCGCAGCTTACACTAGATGTTAATCTTTCCCCAGATAAGCTCGTCGGCTGTAATATATAGTGGTGGCGTTTGCTGTGTGCGATTGTGGAAATCAACAGTCATACAAAATAGTAACACGAATACGACTTTTGAGGGTACGCCCATTCGCTAATTGGTTAACATTTTAGACAAAAAGCCTTCAACTTCATGATGTGGTTACACTCTGAACGACCTTCTATTTCCGACACCGATTGTTACGCACAGGATCGGCACTCTTGATATCCGAGAGCCACATGAATACCCGAGCTCGCTTAGCATCCAATTGCCATAGGTCTCGGTGTCACCTCCTCAAAATTGTCGGGCGACGTTGTTCACCTTATAATGGAGTAGAGTTTAACCCCTCGATCGCCTAGTTAGATAAGTTATATTATAGAACTTTGTTTCTTTTCTTAGTAAGCTGAACAGTTTTATTTGTACCTTTCGAACTAATTATTACGCGAAAAGACGCCATTATTGCGCATTTGTCAACAAGATATATGTCTATGACATAATCCTAAGTTACTGTATATATTTTCGCTAGTTCTTGCCGTTGCTAAGGACTGGTGGGCCTAAGGCTTATACTCCACACCAGGCCGTTATGACAGTTGGGAAAACCAGGATCTTGCATGCGTCCATGCAGCCACATTTCTCTGATCTGCGATCAGCTTCATTAAATGGGTTCACCCCCGCACTATTCTTCAAGCACAGACTGGGGTTTGATCACATTGAGTAGCCTAGCATCCCCGAGGCATTAAACAAAAGTACAGAACCAGATCTAGTAGTATCTTGAGTTATTGGAACTCATCATCAATCGCCGTGATAATTTCGCCGTAGTATATACCCTCTGCCGGTATTCTCATGGAGATCACGATTAGCTGCGATCGAGCTACTTAGTGCAAACCCGTAATTTAACTTGGTCAATAAGTCTTGCTACACGAAGCCTCATCTTTTTTACACAGAGAAATAAGATGGCTTTACCCCAGACCGCGCACCATAACATGTGCGTCTTACTCTTCTTTTGTTTCAGCTCATCGAACATCATGTAACCACGCACCATAATTGGTCCGGGAATAATATGTTTGTCGATATCAATTTATGGTGGCAAAGTACCACATGCACTGTGTTCAGATCCAATATTCGGTCATGAGCAATCCAGCCTCATAACCGCAAGGGCACGAAGATTATGATGTTGTTAAGCACACTCTAGTCTTCAGATGTCTTAGGCGTTCATTGGCTTAGGCCTCCTTACAGTAGTTTGGGGCTGAATTGTTGTCAATATTGTCTACATAATAATAATTCGTTTGAGAGTCAGTTGAGGGTTGAAGAGGCGCATATGTCGTGGGGGTAGCTTTGCTAAGCTCGAAAGTTGAGAAATCTTGTATATAAAAGATGAAGCTATCGCGTCCATGTCAGGCTCATCTTGTGTCCTATCATCATCAGCAAACTCAACCATCCACCCAATTCTGTCAATAAGCTCTACTCAGGCAAACAACCATTTGTCTACCAGTCCCCTTTCCTAGGACTTCTACACACCTCAGGCCAATATGCAGTTAACTACTTTCGTACTCGCCGCAATCTCCGTCGGCTCCGTTTTTGGTGCTCCGTCAACAGTATCTCGTCGAGATACGGTCCTAGGCACTGCAATTAGTGCTGTCAGCACTGCCGAAGCTGCGATTACCAGTGAGGTGGCCATTATCAGTATGCTCCTCTGTTCGTTTTGCTTGCCCACTCTCAAGCTAATGATTTTCTAGCTACTGCACTCCAGGGTACCATCAACAATCAAGCTATCACAGCCATCCAAGGATCCTTGACAAACATTGCTACTGCAATCACCAGCGCAACCACCGCCGTCGCGCCTCTCGTGACTGGCGTCGCGCTGCCTCTGACCCAAGATGAGCTGAATAGCCTCACTGGCTTGCTCACGAACACGCAAGACATTGTTAACAACGTGGAAACTGCTCTTAATGGCATTGTCTCTGGCTTTTCACGCATTCCGTTATGTAAGTTACGACCGGAGCCGATTCGTAACAATGGTGCTGATATAACATGGTAGTGAGCCAGCTACTTATTCAAACTGAGGCCCTTGCGGTTGTGGCTACCATCAGCCCCTTCACCTCACCTATCACACAATTCGCCAACTCAGCTATTGCAGGAGTTACTGGCCCTGTCGTTTCCACTATTCAGTCTACCCTAACTAGTATTTCAGGTCTTGTCAGCCAACTTGTCGGACCAATCCTCGCTGCTATTACCGGTCTTCTCTAAATCGTGCGACTTGCTCCCGCGCGAACAAATGAGAGACATAGTTGGCAACTTACCTATGCGTTTGCGATGGAATACTATCGTCTGGAGGTTGGAAGGTCTTTAGCTTTTGGCAACAGGGGATTTCTTATTTTCGTGGGGACTGTGGGGAGAATACTACTTTAGTTCACTCATTAGCTTTTAATAATTAGGCTGCAGATTTATGTGAGTTGCTGAAAGGAGGCCCATAAATGAATACACTCGTTATTATGCCTCCAAGTATCAATCACTCTTCTAGCTTGGTCACGCTGTCAGGATCTCTGTGGCAAGGATATGTAATGACTTCTATTGTTGCGCAGAGGTTCTAATGTAATAACGCTACGCGACGTCTGCCGATATACATACGTGCCTTTTTTTAGAGGTATGATCAATGATCGTGATACTCACTAACTATAGCATACAATGTACATAGTGAAGATGGTCAGGGTCTGCCTACCATAGGTCGTGTTCTTGAGGCAGACAGGTAGCATGCGGCCAGATATTTTTTCTATTCGTAGCTTTTCTCAAGGTAGCTTAGAAGGCCCAATCGAGGTAATAGCCAGACTAAACAAGGGTTGCATCATTGCCACATGTTAGTTGGCATTTAGAGCCCCTGCCTGTTGATGTAGTCTCAGCCTGAGGAAATTACAGCCGTAACGGTAAAGGGAGATATGAGAAGTTAGGGGGCCTTTTTACTAGATATCCAAGACTAGATTGTAGTAGTATTTATTGTCCTCCTTGCATGCAATATAAGATATCTACATGATTTATAAATCCATCATATTTGACTTTAGGCAGCTAAACTATTACCGCATTGTTCTATAGCCTTAGAGTCAACACTACGAAATTGTCTTAAGGGGTTCATTAGTACTATGAACAAGTATTGGACATGTAAAAGAGATGTGGCAGAAGAACGAATTTTAATGTCAAGACCGCGTTTCTTTCTTACATGTTTAGTTTATACTTCCTGTTATTTGTTATATCACGGCATAGATACCCTCGGTTCAGCTACTCAATGAAGTTCTTGGTCCTATAGATGCACCGTCTTGAGTCACGGTACTACCGTTATGTTCGATATATGTGCATATTTATAACAGCATCAGCATACATGCTCGGTAGCCTTTAGAACAACTTCTTCACATATGAACATTTTCATAATACATCAGAAGTTAACTAAGCACTCACACATTCAACATAAATAATATCCCATGATTAGATGCTATCTCGGGGCTAAGGTTCTGTCGTCGATCCTATGAGTGGTACAAAGAGGAATGTACTTATCCGTCAGTTTCCGGGGCTTGCCGTTTTGTTTTTAGCTAGTAACACGTCCACAAAGGAAAAATAAACTTCCAGTGCTACAAAATTCTTCGGCAGGTCTGCTTGCTCATCATCAATCCAACTGTGGTGTTTTCGTGGGTCCTAGGCCAACCTCTAATAAATGCGGAGCTTCTGTTCCTTCTCTTTTCACCTCTGGGCTACACATACACCTCCCTCTTTTCTGACCATCCCAGGGAATCACGAAGCCTGGCCCAGTCTGCATATGTAGGTCCCCACCCCATCAACCTCTACAGTATCAAAAAGGGCCATTTGGCAACAACATCATCGCCACAATGCTCGTCCTCATGACCCTGCCAATGGAGATGATCCGGAACATATTCGATCAGCTGGTCCCAGACATGATTGTTACAGGCACTAAGCTTCCTCTCTCTGATGAACACCGGATTCGCCAGGGCGCTCTTCGGAACCTCACCCTAGTTTCACATTTCATCGGGGGCATTGCAACGGAGTTTCTTTACAGGAATCTAGTCATAGAGTCGACCGAACAAATGGTCTGTTTGTTCCGAACTCTATGCGACAAACCGGAACTTCGCAGGCACACTTGGTTCGTCGCGAATTTGGTGACACTCATGGACTCTACAATACAGGAGAAGATTGAGGCAGACATAGAGCGCCATTTCCCTACGTTTCCCGCGACCGTAGCCGGTCCGAGTTATATCTATCCCCAGGAGCTGTTCCATCTAGACGCCAAACTTTTACTTTCATGCAACCCATTGTGGACACACGAGATCATTCGGTACATCCGTGAGTTATACAATTAGTCAATTTCCTCCCCGCAGTGGACACTACCACGGGCGAAGTCCATCCCAGCTAGCTCGCAATGCGCAGGCAGTTCTGCTTCTGAGCTTTTTCCTTTTTCGTCTCGGGCAAATTAGAACTTACTGACTCATGATGTTCAAGTTGCTATGCTGCCTCGCTTGAAAGATACGTTGATAACCATTCGAGGCGGCCGACATTTTTTGCCAAACACTGTTGGCCCGGGTATTACCGACAAAGGATTCTTCGCTGAACCCCCAAATATCCCCTTACCTTCAGGGAGGCCACGAACACTTCGAATACAATGGGATTCGAATACACTCGCATCTAGGGACCAGTCGATATGGGGACTGACGCTGTTCCAACTATATTTTAACCCGTATATTTCGGACGGTTGTCGTGTGACGGACCTCAGATTCTTGAACCAGGCGAATGTCACAAGCTATGAAATCCAGGAAACCTCATATTATTGCCTGGATCAAGGTCCCGGTCGAGATTGCCTGGCAATAAAGTCTGAAAAGAACAAGGGTCTCCTTCGCTGGCTAGCTCAACTCGAAACCCTCAGTCTAGGTTCCTCGGATCTCCATCCGGTAAAAGTAAGCCAGCTGCTCGGCGCTTGTTCAAGTTTAAAGAAGCTCACGTGGGATCCCTGTTTATCATTGGTAAGTGATCCTCAGGCCAACTCCAACCTCTGCGGTCTAGTTCCAGGAACATGAAGAATCTTTCTGTGTCCGGAATGACGTTTTAGGTGCCCCCCACGCTCATAAATGGCATGGAATTGCCCCCAAAGACATCCAGCTAACACCAAGTATCGTAGCCTCCTGACTCATCGGGCGTGGCGTCAGCACTTTAGAAAACGGCTGGCCATCTCGAGGAGCTACATATGTTCATGGAGAATATGCATGGGCCAATGTCTTTCCGACATTTTGAAACACTGAAAATCCTATCTGTCGGCATTGAGCTGTTTACCGATTATGTTCGAGGATCAGTGCCCGTCAGAAATAACCCAGTCATGCCTACAATGGTACATACACCGCTGGCTTCTTTGCTTCCCAACAGCCTTCATCGTTTGACAATACTAAGTACGAATCTCAAGCCCGAGATTAATCGTCGGTGTCGAGGAACTCAAACACGCCATAAATCAATCTACCGGGATATTCTGGACGGATATGTCGCTCATGGCCGGGAGCTATTCCCAACCTGGTTGGCAGATGGCTTGGAAGTGTTTTCACATAGTTGTCAGGCCATGCCCAATTTACACTCAGTCATCGTGATCCAACCTTTTCCTGGCATTTTGCCAGTGGACCACACCGGGCGAATTGAAGTCGGCGATTTGATGGCTGCATTTAGCGCCGTCGGGGTAGAATTCTCAACGAGGCTCCTTAGGCCCGGCTCTTACAATTAAGGACTTGCTACTCAGTTAGTATTCGAACGAACCAACTCGGCACTATGTTGTTATAAGGACCTATTTCAAGGTTCACGTCGGATGAATGTTGGAAGTGATGGATTCATTGCAAAATGGTCTCGTCTTTGTAACATTACGTCTATTGTGTAATTACATGACTGGTTTCAATATCCATCGCTCTGAGGTGCCCATGCTGGGTGTCAACTGCGCTGAGCAGTACCATGTAAGAGGTGTAAACATAATGTAACCTAAGCTAGCGCAGGGACCAGGTCTGTACCAGAAAGGGCTGTTTCCTCACCCCACCACTGAAGGAACTCTTTCATTCTCTGAGTTCTCTCCTCCGCGAGCTGTCTTCCAACATCCGTCTTCATCATGCTTTTTATCTTCAGGAGCTTATCATGAAAATGTTGAATGGAGTCGGCCATGGGGGCATTAGTCCTCGCCCCTGTAAATGTGAAGACTCTTCCGATCCCGATACTGCCAATGGCATCAAGACGATCAGCGTCCTGCACGACAGCGAGCTCTGGGTACGACCGAATGAGCTCTTGGACTCGGGCGGGATCCTTGATCTCACTCGAGTAGCTCACGCCAAGGCAGATTGTTTGTACCTTCTTGGCTAGTTCCTCGGTAGCACCATATGAGATAAGTAGATCATTCACCATGGATGAGGCATCCTCTCCCGGCTTCAGATATTTCCTGTCACCTACATCATGGAGAAGGGCCGAAAGAATAACTACTAGCGGATCCCTCTCAGACGCATTGGGGGTATGGGCGTGAATGTGCTTAGCAACGCCGAGGACTCGCTGGATATGGTTGAAATCATGAGAACCATCGTAGTTTGCCATATAAGTCTCTACGTACTCGGCCACAGACTTGATAAGACTCTCGTTCCCAGGCGCGTTTATTGAAGCCATGGTGGTCCACTTATCTAGACTACAACGGGGTGATAGTGTGTTAGTGCGAAAAATTAAGCGCTCAGTGGCATCCTCGTCAAGGGAAAAAGCTCACGGGACCGGAAACTGTAGGTGATGTGACGGGGGTTCTACGCGGAAACATGCCAGATTTGGAAAGCAGAAAGACAGACAGACGCGGCAGACGGGAAAAGGGTGTAAGGAACAAGCAGACCCACACTTTTGCCGAGAAGCGGGAAACGAGAAACGAGAAGCGAGAAGCAGGCTCAAGAATACGGAAGAGATGGTAGCTGGATAGAGAAGGTCCTGTCGTCGACCAAGACACGATCCGCGCTGCTCCTGGTTAGGCGGATGAAGATGCCAATAGTCGATGACCTTAGTTTCGCCTCGCTCGATCGTGGATTGGATCAATGTTCTTCAGCTCCAGCTTGCTTGCTGCAGGCTAGCGGTCTTTTCGTGAAGGAATCAGACGATAAATGGTGAATGTCACCTCGACTACAGGGGAGGCATGCAGAAGGGTGCCATTGTGCAGTTCTTATCCAGCACTTTACTGTCTTAGACGTGCTGTTGCCTGGGTTAATCATGTGACCTACGAGGACAGATTGTCCAATCAGAATGCTGAATGGGGCTGCCAAGCCCGGTGATTATTCATCCGGCGATATTGTCCCCTCTTCCTGCCCTCAGAGCGCCGTAGCGGGTTAGCTCACGGTTTCCCACTTAAACGGCCACTGACCATTGAGGGGCTAGAGATGGACCGCTACAGCGCCTGCTTAGTCCCGCTGCGGTGTAGCCCGGATTCTCAACGAAGGGAGTCCTGTTTTTCCGTGTGACTCTTTTCGCATACCCGCCCGAGCTAGATAGATAATAGTCTGCAAACTGCATCATGCCGACTAGGTGTCCACACCCTCTCTCTCACCGATCTAGTCAACTTCACTCAGGTGAGATATTCGTTTTTGCTCGCCCGGCTAGTGAGAGTGAGAGGGACTAGGGCCGTCACACCGAAGGCAAGCACAGCACCGCCAGGCTTGTCACACAGCACAATCTTGTTTGTGTCTTGCCTCACGAAGCCTTACTTGGGTAGAATTCGGTGAGGCTCAACGCGAAAGGAGTGAGCTCGACGAGAAACCCATTCGCGTGAAAGACCGCCCGACGAAATGGCTCGCAATTCGATTCTGCCCATACGGAAAAAAATGAAGGTGAATGACAAGACGAGACTCTGTGATTAAACAGCGCCGTACACGACCGTCTTCCTCTCGTCGCCATTCTGAGCGGAAGCCAGGCGAGCCACAGCTGATCCACACACATCTTCTATGCAAACACCTTCGGCTGAAATATTGCTATTCAACGTACATAGTAGTACAGGGCAGCGTACTGTACTGTAGGTCTGAAGTGGATAAACCTCTTGCGTATTAGTCAAGTCGTCACGATGACCTGCATGATTCCCATTGCATTAAACCGGTCATTGCACATCACAACTTACCTACTACATACCTATAGTACTCACATCGCAGGAATATCGGAAGAGAGTATCCCCTGTCGAATACTGCATTTGGTCCAGCCGATATCCACATGGCGAATCCAGTTCGTCAATGGATGCAACATCGAAAAAAAAATCCCACTCGAGTTGGCTTGCTTATCCTGCAGTTGTCCTGCAGCCACGGACCCGAGCATCGTTGTTGACAGCCGTCATTGGCGGGCGCAATGCCGTCGCTGTGTGATGGGTGGTGATAAGCTGCTGCTGGTATTGGTCTTTGCAGATCCCCCATGGCCAATCACTGCCCGCGTCTAGACGCCCAATCACCACTTCCCGGCTAGCATGTCCCTGTCTCGCGCCAATCTGCCCCAGCACTCCAGGACCCCATTGCTGCTATTTCCAACATCCCTGCTCGTCGTGCCTGCTGTTTACTCCCACATCCAAGGTTCTGACCCCTCACCTCACGTTGCTTAACCGCCCAGCTTGCAGTACTCTACTGCTCATTTCATCTGCACTTGCACCGAATGCCTGCCCACTAGCGGCTTTTTGTGTCCCCAGAAAATGTTTGGGTGGTATGGCGATGTCTTGGCTGAGCACACAGCAGCAGCTAGTGAGTGTACGGACCAAAGAGAGGCCAGATCCATCCCACCGTGATCCGAACTTCCTAGCTTGGCCGTTCGCATCCATCCAGCCACGGCTTGGAGGCTGTACCGCCTTGTGGGATGGCCGTTGCTACTCGGCCTCTGGGCTGCGGCATTGGGCCCCCAACCATATAATAGAGTCTATTCCCCCCCCAATTCTGTTCTATTTTCTCTCTTTCTTTCCTCGGCAAGCATTCAATTACACAAAGCTAGTTTCTTGTTTTCTCTCTTATCCCTTTTTCTATTTTCTCTTTGCGCCTGATAGAGCTGTGCTCCATCTTGCATCTTAATATTCACCCTAATTTTTTCAATTATACCAAAAAACCATACTCAGAACACACTGTTGCCGGTCAACTAACTCCCTAATCGCCTACCGAATACCCCTAATAGAATCTAGAAACTAGCTTTACTTGCTCAAACGAGTCCCCTGAATAATTTATTACAAGAAACGACAACATTTGCGATAACAACATTAATAAAATGGCGACCATCCAACTCTCTTTCTCGCTTCGCGTTTCTTCCGGCGTTAAGTCCGTCCACTTGCTCGGTTCCTGGGATAACTACGTCGGTCAGATCCCCCTTTCCAAGGACAAGTCTTCCTCCAAGTCCGGATCATGGAAGGGCACATTCCGATTTCAGGGCAATCTCACCCCCGGCCAACGCTACTGGTACTACTACATCATCGACGGCTACCACGTCTCACACAACCCGAGTGAGGCTTCAACCGTCGAGCCCACCACTGGCCGCGAACTCAACATCCTCGATGTCCCCAAGGACAAGTCGAGCAAATCATCATCAAAGTCTTCCCACAGCTCAAGCAAGACCTCTTCACGTCATCACTCTTCATCTTCATCATCCCGCGAGAAGCACAGGTCGTCAAAGCGCGCCTCTCTATCTGTTGACATCCCCAAAGGCCGCCCCCTGTCTGTCTCGCAGATCGTAGCACCCAAGCCCATGTCGCCACACGCCACACGCAACATCCTGGATGCCGACTACTACGGCGATGAGCAGATCGAGGAGCTGACAGCCCGCTTTGGAAGCGCCGACCTCGACGACGATGACTACATCACCGACTTCAGCTCGTCTCCTGTATCTTCGTCGGGCTCGAGCCTATCCTACCGCTCAGACAGCTCATCACCGTCATCCTCACTATCAGGCTACAGCACCCCGGCTTCAGACTACAGCAGCTGCACCTGCGAACGCTACGGTATCACGCGCAAGGGTGACCGCGTCAAGATCGACTGTGGCGGTTCACGCTGCGGCTACAGCTCAGACGACAGCTCGTGCGAGAGCTCCGGCGATGAGGAGGAAGAATACGTATCGCGCTCCTCGCGCCGCAACGGCATCATCGTCCGCTCGTGAATGAATGCCTACCAGTAGGAGATGAAGAGAAGAGAAACCTGAGGAAGAACTTTAATGATTTTGCCTTAATCTTGGGGAGGAGGAAGGGTGTTTCTACCCTGCCCTTATTAATCCCATCAGCAACCGGAAGGCCGACGATAGCAATTGGCTTCTTGGCCGCTCGCTCATTTTACGAAAGAGGGGGGTTTTTCTAATCCCCCCAACCGTCCTGTTGTTCCATTGCGATCCGCGCGGTTTGGTATCGACAAGGTCCAGTAATCGGATCTCGCGAAGACTCAAGCCGGTCTTGCTGTCTTCGCAGTCCGACCTGCCAAAACAGACAAACATGGCCTGTTGTACCACAACCTGCGCGTCCAGCCCACCTGGGTCGATGCTGCGACCCCCACGATCGGGCGCGAAATCCCACTCCCGTTCCAACATAGCGGTTTGGCAACGCCCTAACCAGGCTCTGCCATGCCTTGCTCCGCCACCATCAGGTGCGCCGGAAGGGAGCGCGGGTTCCGCCCGTGTCGTGCGCTCGTTTCGTATGTTCTGACAAACTGCTGTCTCGAGCACCTTGGCTTGGACAAATTCTTTATTGTACATACTTAAGTTTTCTATCCAAGCCGAGCTAACACGAACCTGCTCCGGCGACAAGAAAAAACACCGTCAAAGCGAGCCGACGCGGCTCCTGGGGATGTTTTACGATTATCTTTTTTGAGAAGTGTGGCCTCGGATTTCGGTCCGGGCCAGCCACATACCCTACTCGGTAGTCTTGTCTTACGCAGGCTATCGTGTTGTCAAGAAAGGATGGGGAGGTTAAACGACATATTAAGAAACCCTGTAACAAGGGAAGAAAAAAAGGAAAAAAAAAATGAATAGCTCCTGGATTCCGTTTGGATGCTACTTGTCGTTTGCTTTTCACTCAGCCTAGATAAGTCTATAGATGACCTTTGAATCTATTTACTATATAAGAAACCTAATGCGCTTTGCTTTCCTCAATTTACGCCTTCCGTCCAGTCGTGCATGACAGCTGAAATGTATTAATCGTAAGCGCGCCTGCCTGTGTGATGAGGGGTTTGCGGATCTTCAGCACATGCATTGAAGTTCAGGAGGGAGGGGTTGGGTTCTCTCTGCGGCGCTAGCAAAAACTGGCTTGGTGTAAGCCGAGGTCGGTAGCAAGCCGGGTACTTCATCGGTGAAGTCTACATCGAACCAAGAAGGTGAGGTGACCAGATAGGTCACATGTAAGGCAATGCGAGGATTTTTTGATGTTAAATAGTAGGTGCAATACACGGGGAAGAGCTGTATGTAAGCACGAGAGAGACAAATCACAGCAAAACGTCCGCTGTTCGCGGAATCAATCGAGTCGTGCATCATCCATAATCGTATTACTATAGAAAACAATGTAAACCGCATGATCATGGGCAGTTCTATGCCATCACTCCTGATTGGCATCCCGAGACTGTCTGGTATCCTTTAATATAAACAAACAAGTTTTGTCACACATAGAATGTGATCCCTTCGTTGCAAACAAGTACGACCTCCCAATCCATCATATCCCCTAAGACGTGGAACTGATGAAGCAGATTTATGGTTAGGTCTACTCGCCTAAACGCCGAACGCCTCTCTCATCCTTATTTTTGCCCGAATAGGGGTTGCCTCCTTTCCTCTACTGCCGAACGCCGAATGCTGCAAGTTGAGAGTGTTATACAATGAAGTAGGTGGGGGGTGCTGTGTCCAGAGTAAGTGTGATTATTGGGTCGTAGGAGCAGCGGTCATAGCTCTCTGTAGTCACTGGGCCGAACTCTGCGCTGTCGGTTCTGGTGTCGTCCAGGATTAACCGGTTTCCGGAAATAGGCTTCATCGTCATTGTTTGGGGTCGTAAAATTGGACCTTGGCTGTTGTTGGTTATTATTGAAACCATTCATGCCCCCATTCATATTCATGAACCCCATGTTACCCATCCCGCCACCATTCATACCAAAATTTCCACCACCAAACATGCCATTCATCATGGCCGGGTTGAAAGCCCCATTCATACCCATCATTGGATTCATCATTGGATTCATGCCCATCATACCCATGTTCATATTAGGTTGGCCAAATCCATTCATATTCATTGGGAATGGCATCATGTTGGGCATCCCACCCATTCCATTCATCCCAGGCATCATATTCTGTATTTCCTTGGCTTCTTGAGCACGTTGCATGGCTTTGGGGCCTTTGGGAATCTTGGGGTTCTCCATCAGCTCATCTGCTGGCCGCTTCTTGGTAGTAGGCTCCACAGCCTTGGGTGTATCATGAGATTCAGTAGAGGAGCTAGGCGTGGTAGATGACTTTGGTACTTTTGGCGACTGAGACTTCACTTCGGCAGTTGATAGTGTAGGTGAACTCGCTTTCTCTGGAACATCCGGTGACTCGACCTTGATGGGATTTGATAATAGCGTGTCTCTGTTCTCAGAAGGTGACTGAGATTTCTCTACCGGCAGACTAGGAGATTGTTCTTTCACTTTAGCACTCTCTCTTTCTTTAAGAAACGCCTGAATCTTTGCGGACGCTTCGTCGTCAGACATCAGATCATCAATGAGCACTCCATCAGTCTGACATCCAGGACAGACGAAGTCGCTCTCGATAAGAGCATTAATGATGCAGTCATTGCAATACGTCTTCTCACAACACGGTGTCTTCATTGGGTCTATGAACATCCTGTTGTCGATGGAGCAAAGTAATCCCTTCTCTTCGAGCTCCTTGTCCTCGGCAAAGGCTGCTTTCTGTGCCGCCGCCGATGACTTAGTCTTGGCCTGGAACTGCTGCCAGCTTGCTTTGTCAGGTTCTGCAATCACAAATTCACCATCTGCGTTAACCATAAGACCAGAAGGAGGCTTCACTTCTTCCCCATCGGCACCAGTTTGCTGCAGAGCTGACTTGTCCACTGTCTTGAGAAATGAACGAGGAATACCTGTAGTACGTTTGACTCTGGGGCGGTTGTCAAACTCAGGGTTGTCATTGGTTGGGCACAACTGAATCCAATGGCCCTTTTGTCCACAGCGGTAGCAAATGTAGCCATTCGGAGGTTCGTGATCAGGAACATTGGCCGGTTTCTTGCCGCCTGGTTTGTACACGGCGGTTTTACTATAGCAATGGTTAGTACTCGGATCTAAATAGTTCCATGACTGACTTACTGAGACATCTCTTCTTGTTGTGCTGTCCATTGGTCCGATTCAGCCTGAAACATCGCCATCATTTTCTCTTCCTCAGTAAGAGCTGCGCCTGTCTGTGCTAGACTTGTGGTTGCCGGCTTTGTCACTTTAACTGTGGTTTCTTTGCGGCTGGAGTTTTTCGCGCTTGAGGGCATTTTCCCTGACACATATCGAGCGGCGCGACCAGCCCCAGGCTTCTGGGGGGGCAGGCGGCGTGCCACGACTGTCGTGGATCGCGGGATAATGGTAGTATCGTCATCGTACTCTAGGAAATTGTCAGCAGGTTGAGATGCAGGCCCTATCGGCACAATCTTACCTTCACTTCCGTCGTCGGTGTAGATAGCGAGATCAAAGTCTGTACCATCACCCAGACCACTCTTAATGATGATGTCACGCTTCAGTTCAAATACTGAGATGCCAGTACCGTCAAATTCCACCCTGGTCGGCTCCTTCTGCGACTTGAACTTGAAGAACACGGAGGAAGTCATGGTGAATTCTCGCAACGAGTCTGCGATCTTATACTACTGTTGAAAGGTGAACGGCGGAGACACTCCCCCGGATCTCGATAGCTTATGATGATGAGATAGCTAGATGGTTAGATTAGGTGATCAAGGATGTGGCACTTGTACGGATTGAGTCGTTTCGCAAGCTGGTTAGTCTCGAATGTATTTGAGGAGTGGATTGTGAGTGTGTAAATGTAATGCGAAGTTCTGCGCGGTATTTGTTTCTTTTAAGAGCGAGTTGGCAACATGAGGGGACGGGTATCAATTTCTGATTGTACTTCACGAACAATGAGAGTTCACACTCTGAATAGAAGAGAAAGGAGGAATGTACAAAGCCACAGGTGGTTGATAACACCAGGTCAGCTCGATAAAAACGAGAAGAAAAGGCAAAATCCCTCCAATACCAAGCACACGCACAAAACCGAGAACCGCGAGAATCTCGTCCTCTACTTAGTCCAGGACCGCCCACCGTAGCCTATGGATACTATCACAATGCTTAAGCACAATCGCGATGAATCGGCCGAAACAATGATCGTACGCTGGTCCTGGCGGCGATGGTTGGCGTTACGCGGAAATGCGGAAATGCGGAGATGCGATCCGAATACACAGGGAGCTGGCAATGCAGGTCCGGCCGGTCGGTGACGGGAGAGCGCAGTATCGTGGGAGAACACGCGCACTACCGGGAGACGGCAGTTGTCGAGATGTTGTAAATGGCGTCTATGCAATGATGCGACAGCGCGGCTGCGGACGGAGTATCGAGATTGATGGTGTTGGGGAGAGGATCGGACACGGGTATGAGAATGGAGAGAGGGACGGCTACGAACCAGAAAGAGGAGCATTGCTTTGAAATGCCTAAAATTAGTCAGACAACACGCTAAGGCCAGAAATAGAAGCATCACGTGACCCCTCCTCTTTCGCGTGGAGCGCACGTCCAAAGAGGTACCCCGGTGGGCCTTAGGTACCTAATATTGCCTACCTACATATCCATATGTATTTACTGAGGGTAAGTAAATACCAGCATACTCCGCCCAAAAGAGTTGCGCCACCACGCATCCATCCTACAAACCTTATTGCACCGAAACGTCACGGTATACCTCATGAATTAATCTAAATAATACCTAGTATGTATGTGTATATTTGTTTCCCGGTAGAAACCTATGCCCATATTCTGTCTCTTATTCTATGTTCGCCAGCAGTCCGACGCCCAACCGACAAATTCTGCATCACCGCCCACGAGTAAACGCCGGCGCCTGTGATACCCAAGTAATTCCGTCACCTGTAGTGAACATCCGAAGGCTACCTACCGAATACAATAATTATGCTCCATATAATATTCAATGTCCGCATTGATTATGATTCAGGCGTCCTGTCCAACCTTGAATTCTCGCCCTGTACATCCCTTCCTCTCTTGCGCCCGGTTCGCAAGTCTCGGCGCGATGTGCAGCAGCAGCCCAACCCAGCATGCATAATAAATGCCAGTAAGGTAAAGCCAGCTGCTATCCATTCGAACACCAGCATCTTCTCTCCGACCGAGGCGCTAACGCCAAGGTCTGGCTGAGAATTCAACGCAGCCTGGAATATGTACGAGATCGCGGTCCCAAGACCAGCAGCAACAATGACAATTACAGCAGAGATACCAGATACTATCCCGATTGGGAGGCTCCACCATCTCGAATAAAGCACAGCCAGAGAGCTAACCAGGAGAACGGCGTTCAATATGATACCACCCAAGAAAAAGCCGAACATGATGTGGGATGCGATGCGAAGAATGTTTAGGATGCTGTTGATCTCAGAAGGAAGGGCAATGGAAGCGCCGGACAGAAGCTCGCTGAGAAGGATATCGACTGGGTTGAACCAAAACGACGCATTTGATTTCGAGCAATAGGTGATTCCCCTTTCATCAAGTCAGCTTATCTCTTTCCAATAGCTGTGCTATGTTCCGTCACCTACTCGGTCTGATATCCTTCGCAGAAATTCCATAGGCCTACTTGATAGAAATCATGCAAACCCAGAGTACGGGCGATTGAGTTCTGCAGCGACAACGAGGTCGGGGCCGACTGAACAAGGACATTAGTCAAGTCCAGTTTGAAGAAGTACATGCTTCCTAAGATTGCATTGTTGCTTGTGTTCCCAATCTCGACCTATATCTGCGGTTAGCCTAATAAGCCGCTTGATAAGCTGTCACCAGCTCCTACCAGGACCAGGAAGATTATGGCCACCAGGTAGAAAAAGATCAATACAAAGATGGCATTGCGTCGTGTCGTAGTCCCTCTCTTCAGTCTGGCCTCGTTCTCGGCGCTCCTAGGGCTACCGCTCTCCTTTTCGGCTTCTACATCGTTGGATGCGTCTTGACGACTACGAAGGCGAGGTGAAGAGCTCCACGCCATTCCGGGGACGGAACCGAATAGTATTTAGTTCCCAGCTCGCATATGCTCAGGAAGTAGCTTGGAATCGGGCAGCAGTGCCTCTTCGTGAGCGAATCAGTGTCGAGCGATATATTCGACTTCGTGCCAGCTACCAGTGGGAGACCACTCCGTCGTTGTTCACATTCTTTGATGTTCGGAAAGGGAACAAATGCGGATGGATTGCTGATAAGGTAAATGGAGCATCTACACTAAGACCCAGTCCCTGATCTGCAGGCAGCAGAATTTGATGACATAGTAGCCAGGGACTATAACCTAATTACAAGTACCATCGAGGTAGACGAAACCTTCTTTCTCGCAGCAAAGGTATCGAGGCCCTTTACATGGATTCTGACATGGGCCTTCAGGTACCTACTAGTAGTTCGGATTACTATGGAGTACTGCGCCGACAATCGTTATTACCGGACACATCTAACAATTACCACTGTCAAACCTACTGTACAGTAGGTGCCGGTATGCCGCAGACCCAATCTTTATATGTAATACCCAGGAGACGCGAATTCAGCCTGCCGCGCCTGCTTACGGGAAGAAAAGGCGCTGGCTGAGCTTCAATTCATTCGGTCTTCTATAGATTTCAGTTAATCTCAGTCTTCCAGGAGTATAGCATGTGATGAAGAAAACAAATGACCAGAATACCTGGTGTAGAGCAAGCTCGTTTCGAAACTTTTAGCACAGCCCCGAACAGGTGCCTTCAGCACTCGCACGGGTCCTGCACGGGTAACGGGGCCTGAACGGGGCCGCCATGTAGATCGGAGCCACCGGCAGGGGCTGAGAGGGACCCCCGACCCACTGCAAGATCATTAGCGCTGGGTTTTGGTGGGTTTTAAGCTATCAACTGACGTAAGGTTCGTAAAAATGCACAGGACCCATGGTTGCTCACTGACGCGTGTCACCCTGTTCTAAGCCGCAACAATCTTGCTTGTGATTGCCCAGCAGCATGGAAATGCTATCTGAGAATGGCACAACACTTCCGGGTTGGGCAGATTTCGGGGTCTCTCTTCGCGCAGTCGCCATTAGGGGCCCACCCACCAACGACAAGTACTCCGTAGGTATCGTCAAGTACCTGTCCATTCTTCGCTTCAACAGGGAGATCTTCAAGGTCACCGGCTAGAGATAACCGACGACTCTTCAGGGGACCCTCGTCAGATTGACCCAAGTAGCATACAGTACAGTAGATAACCCAACTGGCAGAGTGAAGCGAAGATACGCTTTCACCCACTTCCTGTATCCTCTTGTTTGCGCGATTGTTGTTCATGTAGGTGTTGATGGGTATGATGATGCCAAACACCTAACATACAAATTCCTGCATTCTAAGGTTGGCTTAAAACACGTCCCATCCCACTACCGGCTTTATTTTGTTTTTTTATTTATTTTATTCCTTTATTCGATGGCTCTCCGTCGAGGGGCGTGGTGGTTCCTCGCCATTGCCGGAACGCTCGCTCAAAACAGCATCAACGACGACAGAACAACCAAGACCGATTCAACTCTGACCTTCAGCGAGGCCGCGACACCTACCGGCCCTTATCAGTCATTCGCATCCCAGAAAACACAAGCGACGGATGGCCTGGCAACTCTGTCTGATGGCTTGAGCTCTACATTTTCCGAGAATGCAACCTCCACCGAAACAAAGACCAGCAATACGGTTACAATACTGACTGGCTCAGCTAAATCAACAACGACAACGCTATCCGGAAACGCCACAACGACCGTTTCCCCGATACCCGCGGCAACCAACACGCAAGCCTGCAATAACTACGTGGAATTCTGCACCCGAAGATATGGTAATATCACCGAGGTTGCTTGCCACAACTCCCCATTTATCACGCCGAATAATCTCGCTTCAAATCAACAGTACGGCGTTACGCAACAGCTTGACGATGGGATCGTGAGTACCTTGAATCCTTTTATCCCCCCTTTTAGCATGTCTCAGAGCCATAAATTGCCTTAACAGGCATTTTCTGCTCCTGCTACTTTTCTGCATGCCCCCGAAACCTTGAATTATTTTTATTAGAAGCACAAATTATTGACTCAAGTGTTATAACAGCGCTTTCTACAGGCCCAGATCCAATGGCCTAGCAACGCGACAGAGCCGCACTTTTGCCACACAAGCTGTGACATTCTAGACGCCGGTCCAATAACCACTTGGCTTACCGACGTCAAGGACTGGGTGGCCCAACATCCCTTCGATGTAGTCACTATTTTATTAGGTAATGGAAACTAGTAAGTCGAACTCCTGCGCTTTTACGCCACAGGTGCAAGCAATATCATCTAACAGGTGTCAGCTCGGTTCCTTCGCTATACGTCCCGTACATTGAGGAATCCGGGATCACTAAATATGTTTATACACCTCCATACGTCCCGATGAACCTCACTAGCTGGCCTACTCTGACAGAAATGATCCTGGGTGGCCAAAGAGTCGTCATGTTCATGGACTATATGGCCAATCAGACGGCATACCCATGGTTGCTCGACGAATTCTCGCAGATGTGGGAAACACCTTTCGACCCAGTCAATAACAGCTTCCCGTGCGACGTACAAAGGCCGCCCAATCTAGCTGCACACGACGCAAAAAACCGGCTCAGTCTCATGAACCACAACCTTAATATTGAACTCTCCGTCTTAGGCGCGGAATTGCTTGTGCCGGCTCGAACCGAGCTCAATGTTACAAACAACGCCACCGGGACTGGAAGTCTTGGACATGCGGCTGATAATTGCCTCGCACAATGGGGTCAACCACCAACCTTCCTCGATGTTGACTACTACAACTACGGGGGCTTTCCCGGCTCGGTTTTCGAAGTCGCTGCCCAGATGAACAACGTTACTTATAACCGACCATGCTGCGGTGTTCCAGCCAGTCGAGGTATGAGAATACTTGACGCGTCGGGGCCCTACCTAAGGTATTCCCTAGCGGCACTAGCATTTTTCTGGTTGCTTGTGTGATTGCCCTTATTACTTTGTAACGCATCAATATCCGAAGAAGGCGTTGGGGTCAAGCAATTGACAGAAATGAGTTGGCGTCTACTAGAAGTAGTAGACTCATGATTAAACATATAAATTAATAAGACGATAAATATTTATTTCTCCTAGCCTCTTCACAGACACTCTAACCCTAGGTACCATACCTAGTAGTCTGTTGAACCATATCTTAATGATTGCCTTTATCTATTCGACCGTCAAAGCGAACTACTTTCTCTTTATATTATATATTATAATTAACATTCGAGATCATAGTTCCCGCCGTAGCACTATATACGCAACGCTTCTAGCAGTATTCATATATCTGAACAACGATCTATCAAGGAAAGACAGTAGGCAGCTCTCTTACACACTGTAATTAATTGGTGAGCAGCCATTGTAATAATTACCTTTAGATGTATCTTCTTCCCGTACAAATAAGCACCAGATATTCATAACATCTGGAACCCGTAACTTATAGTTTTGAGACATCGGCTGTCCATATTGTGTAAGATATTCTCTTTCTCACTTCTAATCAGTCGAGGGACTGCTAGTATGGGCAACGCCTAGACGTCAAGACAGAAAGTTCCCTGGGCTAGCTACTCTCTCTCATTTTGAGAACCTGTTTCCCCTCGCCCAGAGTTATCTACGCAACGTTCACCGGCCGTGTAATAATCGCCATTCTTCTTCGCGTTCTTTAACCCCAGAGAGAAATTCCTCCTAGCTAGTATGCACTCCGGATCACCAAATCGCGCACTGCTAGGCGCCATTTGAAGCCGTCTATTATCAACAACGGCAGGGACATTTCGCGCTCAAATACGGGGTATTCGATATGAAAGCCTCTAAGGCTAGGTGTTGATGTGTCCGAAAACAGAGTCGCTATGTCGCCTGCAAGCACTAAACAGGAGTTCTTCGAATGGTGGTTACCGTCGCGCAGATTACCTGATCGGAGCTAAACTCCAAGCTAGCTATCGCGGTCTAATATTTCTCAATTTTTTCGGCCTCCACTATAATACCACTTCTCTGGTATAGAGGACAGCGCATATATAATCAGAACCCAACTACAAAGTTTTTAGATACCATCGCCTAGCAACGGCGGTCTCCGTCCGCCCTTAGGCAGTTTTAATAGTATCATGACAGTTCCCGAGCAACGGTCGCTCTAATTGTCCTTCTGCTCTTCTGGTCTCCTAGGAGACTTCAGACCCTCCCCTCCCCCCAAGTACTTAAGTCTACTCCCTCCCACCCACCATTTGTCCTTCTCCCTTCCTTCTCCATCAACTTTCTCATCCAGAATTCCTTCAACTTCTGCTGCAAACATCCGATTTTCATCAGAATTGCTTCATCTGCTACGAAAGACGATACATCCCGATACTCTCACTCTTCAGAATCCCGCGCGCCCTCTCACTTGCTCCCTCGTCAATCTTCATCCGGTAGTGCTCCCTCTGTGGCATGTTTTCTGGTCCGCTTGCCATCACTAACTTTGCCCGTGACAGATCCTGCGACACCGCCGCGGCGTTATCCATCCTAATTCCATCGATAGTTCATTCCTCCACAGGTTCTATCCTACTCACTTCCGAAAGAATGACATCTCTACCTCCTACCGACCGCGTGGCGCGAGCCGCGACACCTCCCTCGACACCTCGCTCTCCCGTATGTTCCCCCCAGTTCGTCTCCAACGCGACGATTCCTCCTACTGCCGACCTCCCAATCGTGTCCGTAGATGAAGAGTCGGGCGTCCCAGACAGTAGACGTTCGCGCATTGCTAGGCGATGCCGACGCGTCGTCAACAAGATCCCGATGGCAGCTTCACTAGGCAAGAAGCTGAAAAAGACAACCCACAGATTGCGATTGAAGTTGCTACCTCCGACAGGCATCGAAATTCTTACCGCCAATGCCGAAATAGTATGTAGCATCCATCCTTGATTGAAAGCCTCGATTGGCAGCTGATGAACTAACGCGAACGCTTTTTAGCACCATTTGCCGCCAGACCGAAGACATGGAATCGGCCCCAACTTCTACCATCATGACGACTCCGACTCCGACGATAACAACGACGATAACGACGACTCCGAGACCGCTGCAGAGGCGATGGAAACCATCGCAGAAACAACAGATGCTATCGTTGCAGGCCTCGATCTACTGGCCGACTCGGGCGATTCCATCATCGATTTCGCCGACTTCCTCCAGAGCGCTGGAGAAACCATAGTGACCATCCTCGACCTCGTCGTATGTCTTCTAAGCGGTCTTGGCGATATGTAAGACGAGAAATTCCCTCGGGTCTTCCTCTGCCATTAGACTGCATCCCTTGTAACTCACGCCGATTCCATATCTTCCACCCCTTCCACCTGTTCCGTCCCTTTCACTGCCCCATCACCCCCTCCTTCATAAGTGCACCCTAAAACCCCACTTCCACCACCAACACAGCCCACGCCAGTGAAGCCAGATATCAAGTGATATCTGGTGGAGGCCCAGGACGATTGCCGGGCACCTTTTCGTGGTGTCCTGGATAAGTATTATTATTGCTATCATCTTGTATGGTAGCATAATGAGAAACCAAGACCCGGCATTGCATAGGTATATAGTTTAATTAATCTGCTGATCCGTATCCGTAAGACTTCTGAACTCCTATCCCAGTGCTCTGTATGTGTTCAGTTAAGTTCAAAAATTTGGGCATGCAAAGCATGATCAACGCCTGTGCTGTTGGACACGCCTACCCCGCATAGTAACATATGTATACGGTATATACCCTTACCTTCATACATAGTTTAGTAGTCTCCTTAAAAGTCCAGGTGGTTGGTATGGTCTGTCTTGAGCTATTATACATGCCCAATGTTAAGAATGGCAGAATTCTTCCCTGACACGCAGACAAAGGGACTTCTGTATATAGCCAGGATAGCCTCACATAGGTTTCGGAGACACTCACGCAACAACAAGAGTCTAGGGTTCACGACGCCAGGATGCTAATTAATACCTCCCTGTAGTTGTTAAGTCAATGTCTACGAGGATGAGGAAATGTACCACGAACAAAAAACATCAGCATATATACTTCGATTAAATGGTCACATTAGAGCTGGTATGTAGGGTTGGACACAGCTTAGGAAAAGTTAGGTGAGAATATCAAAACGTTAAACAGAAAGTATAAAATACCCACGTTGACGGTGTGGCGTTGTAGGGCCTAGTAGGGCCTAGGCTCAGCCTACTGCCCTGTATCGGCGAGTAGTAAGGAGTGACGAGATTCCATACCTGGTAGAGAGAACATTGCCGGGTTCCCCCCCCCCCCCCCCCCTTAATACCTAGACAAAATACAAGTTCTTTTATTGATTACCTCAATGGTATATAGAAACGTTAGCACTCTACAATAGGTACCATTGACATCACGGATACTACATCTACCGACTACTGCTGAAACCTTTCCTGCATATGAGTCCTCCAACGTTGAAACTAGTTATGAACAAAACGAACACAGTCATACGGCTGCGAGATCTCGTATGAGCTCTCAGCTTTCAGCTCACTGATATCCATCCACCTGGTTTGAGACAATACGAGCGCGAAGGCGAAACCGGGACCGAATAGGCGAATAGTGGCGGGGCTATCCAGACATGGAAGCTACACTGTGGATCTCCTCCTACTTAGCCAGATAGGGGTTAAGGCCTTTATAACCCCCTCCAATACATAAGTAGAAGATCATTATAATGCGAACATTTTTCCATCTTTGTTACCGAGCCGTTGTTAAGGCAGCTGCGGCAATCGCTGAGCGAGAGATCTCCATCTTTCTGCTCTAGTTACACTGTTGTACCGAATCCTCTTGGCCAAACCGCGAGGCACGATATAAGTAGATGTTTGGCTAGTCGCTGAGATGGTATGGAGACGTAGGTGGAATTATAATCGTCGGAGAGTTTCTCAGGGAGTTCATCAGCAGCGAAAAATATAGGCGTAGGCTGAGGTCTTCTTCTAGATTAGATCGGGGGGAGAGGGTGTATTCAATAACGTACCCGAGTTATAATGTCGCGGTTTACACGCCTAACCTCCTTATTGCGGTAGCTTTTCCTACAGATAGACCGCGAGAGCGATATTATAAACGCCCGTCTGTCATAATCTACTTCGATGCCAATAACACGGTATCCAGTAGACTAATACTGTTGCTGGTGACGTCGATTAACGATTAGTCCTGCTGTGTTGTGATTCGCGGTTGAGCATCTTGGCATCCCAATTGAGTAGGAAGAACCTCAAAGGCTAGCGCTGCACGTCCACCGGGGTTTAACCGCTGAATACACCACGTCTAGGCCCCTGCTACAGCGCATATGCTTAATTTAGGGGTTGGGCATGCGCTAATCTTGCAGATCCCGAAGGTGCATTTGATAGCCCCCCAAATGATGTCAGGCATTCAGCTAACGTCCAGTCCAAACTACATCTAGTATTATACGCGTATGTTACCCAAGCTAGGCAGCAGAAATATGAGAAAGACTGCATTAGAGCTGAGACACTACCCGACTTTTAGCCGTCGGCGTGTATGTTGAACCTCGAGCACTTCGGTCATACTGTGCGAGGGTCGTCGTACCTGAGCCCATCTGATAATCTCGATAGTTTCTCCCGTCTGACATGTCTCCGCCGTCTATATCTCACCGATGAGATCAGCCGAGATTTCCGATCTAGCCTTATTCCCTCCTTGAGCATTTGTGCAAGGTCGTTGGCGGGAGCTCTATAAGCTTTTAGACCGGTACATCTTCTTCGCTGGGCAGACGGGAGCTAAACTCTACCCTAATGCAAGCCTTTTGTCATCGGCGCTATGCCGAGTCATGAACTATTTAGTTACGCGTCGTGGGAAATACGACCTCAAGGGTTTCAGATTTAATTGCTGCCTGGACTAAGTGGTCGCGCCAGGCGCAAAAGCGGGCTCGGCTTCGTAGAATACCTACCTAGGCAGGTAAAAAGGGACAAAGCAAATAACACTTTAATGACACTCGATAACTGGGTTTGGTACGAAGATGCGATGCGAGAGGGTATGCCGGTGGGTTTAATGGCGGTGGCGGAGTTGAGCTGACTGAGAAAATGACGAGATTAGACCGCCGCCAGGCTTACCGGTCATCCCGCCATCCGAGAAGGTGAATTCAGCCGCGCCGTAGTCGGGAACCGGGCACTTCTAGCCCCAGTAGATTTGACGCCGCTATGCGTTGTCCCAGTTCCAAGGCTGTAGGACGAATAGTTGCAAGCGAATGCTCATATATAGGAGCGACGGCCGGCCATATAGACAGAGAATTGCTAGCTAACTGCTTCATCCACTCAGTCTAAAACCCATGGTGACGAGCCGATTCTGAATATTCCGATTGCCGTATTTCAGAATGCTTCAATCAGTCTTGATTTCTCTCGGCCTTGCCCTAGGGGCCAGGGCAACGCTTCTTGTTCCGGCTCTCACTGGCCCTCACAAAGTCGGCACAACAGTCCTCGAGCTCGTAGATTTCTCAAGACAGGATCCGTTCGCACCGACTCCTCGGCCGCGAGATCTTGTCATCTCCCTATTCTACCCTACATCAAAACAGACGAAAAACTGCACTCTCGCACCTCAGTTCCCCCCCGCCACCGCAGCTACGATTGATGCTTTGCTCAACGTGACTGGAATTGCGGAAACTGCCATTACTCGTTCTTGCGAAGGCAGTCCTCTATCTCGACCTGATTTACCTTTAGTGCTCTTCAGTCCTGGCCTTGGCAATCCTCGCCTCATCTATTCTGATATGGCAGAGGAGCTTGCCAGTTATGGCTGGAATGTGGTGACTGTCGACCACACATACGAGAGCTTCATAGTCGAGTACCCTGACGGACGGACGGTGTTCCCAAGCGACTCCCCTAATGAGGCTAATGCAACACTAGAACAGTATCTTGATATTCGAGTAAAAGATTTGAGATTCGTCCTCGACTCACTAGCAAACTCATCGGTCACGTCTCGTATCCCCGGTCTAGAGGCTTCTTCAGCATCGTCAAAGACGCCGTCCTATAGCTGCCCCAAGGCAAAGCTTGCGACAGATAAAGTGGGAGTTTTCGGTCACTCTTTTGGAGGCGCCACATCTCTTCAGCTATTGAAAGCCGATGCGCGTTTCCATGCCGGGGCTAACTACGACGGCTCAGTCTACGGAGATGTTGTTCAGCAGGGCACGGACTCGCCGTTCATATTCTTCGGCAAGAGCAATGGCGCGGAAAACCACACAAATGAAAACGATGAGACTTGGGCTGAGGCTTGGAGCAACCTTCGAGGGTTTAAGCGCGAGTACATTGTCAATGCAACACAGCACAGTGACTTTACTGATATCCCTATCTTCCGCGATCTCTTGCCAAGCGGAGCTCTTGGCGCCTTCGACGAGCAACTGGGCGGTATAAAAGGAACTAGGGTTCTTGCTATCGAAACAGCGTTCGTTGGAGCTTTATTTGATCGCTTCCTAAAGGGAAAGGGTGGCGAGTTGTTGGATGGCAAGGGGCTGGATCAGTGGCCAGAGGTGACCTTAGCACATTAAGGCCAACTACGCATCACTCTCTGCGCAATGTCGCGGAGACAAGAATTTGATTGGGATCTTGAAGCACCGTGAAATTATCCCCGGGATTAGATCCAGATGCAAGGGCATTCAACATGCCGGTTTGGAGGAATGGGATGAGCGTCGGTTGTTCATGTCTTTCTTGATTGACAGTTATTGAGCAAGCCCCAATGGTCACTCTAAAGCCAGTGTGCGAATTTACTTAACATTGAAGATAATATATTGGCCCCGTTTAATGGAAAATAATTTTAACCCTAAACGAACTTTCATTTGACCCCGTGTTTATAACAACTCCAACAATTTACTTTCAGGTCTCCCCGAGTGCCGGGTAGCGCACACATATATGCCACGCCTGAGCTTATTTGGTAGTAACTGTCCATTTAACTAAGCGTTTCTGGTATAATACATGAAGCCAAACCGTCAACGCGAGAGAAGTTGAAAGCTTTTAGGGCGGGGGAAAGTTACGTAGTTCCAATCATTTCATCGGAATGTAGTTTCTAATTTCGGGTAGCCCGTTGCGAGGACACCCAAGTCAGCAAATATCGCCGCAGAATCATCATCCCTTAATATTTCCATTCTGTGCGTGTCTTCATCTTGTAGTTTCTCCAACTCTTCCCTCGGATTCCCCTTACCTTCTTCTTTGTCCCTTTTTTGAGGCTCAGTAGCCTTTGCGATCCCACTTGATTCGCCGATTAGTAAAAACTGTGTATTGACGTGGTCGAGATGGTGTGGCTGTGACGGCACCCATCGTCGGTTTCGGAATTCGTCCTGTATACTGTCAGCAGATTTTAGCATCCCTGAGTAGAATCGGATTGGCTAGATCTACGGCTCACTCTTTGGGATAATTAGGGCCCTTGGGAAGTACTGTACCTCGAGGGGCGTCATACTCTGGGTTCCTAGTACTGATGATAAAGCTCCCTTTTTCTCGTAAACCTAATTCGGTCTGAACTTCACCCAGTTCCGATGGCATGGTGATCATGTATGCTAGATGGCTCTCTCTCCCTGTCGTAGTAATAGCGTAAATACCTTCGGCGGCCGGTTGAGCGGCAGGGGTGTGTCGAGTTCCTGCCGTCTTGGTTTCGTACTCGGAAGAAGAGAGAAACTCATCCTTCAGTGTTTTCAAAGAGACATCGGACTTTTCCACGAAGGCAATCCATCGGTCTCTGCCACTGCGAGGAAATACCTTTTTCGGTACTGCTACAAGTCGAAGATTGTTGGCATCTTGGATAGTGCCCTCGCCAAGTTTAGCGTCCTTATTGAGAGGACGTAGGACCATATAGCTTCGCTGAATTTCGTCTACGTTGCTAGGCTCGTCAATTTCCACGCGACCGCGAAAAAAGAAGTATATGATTCCTTTTTCGAGGATACTGGATGGGACCTCTCCCTTACGTGCCCCTTGCTCCTCAGTAGTGCCTGTCTTTTGATCTTGACTACGAGCCTTCTTCTGTTCTTCTCGGCGGGGGTCTGGCTTCTCCTTTGCTTCTGAGGTTGCATAGCCGTTACCATATGCCTCAGTAGGACTGGGCTTGTGAGCATACATCTACATCTTTAGCAGATTCCACAGGGATTGACAAACCTTGGTATGGCATCTTCAATGGTCTTCTGGGTTTTGTCGTCGTCCTTCTTCGGACGTTTTGAGTTTGGGGATGTCTTATCTTGGATATCGTGCTTCGAGCCAACACCTTTACCTTCGCTTTTCTCATCGCCGCCTTTAGCGGTCGCTTTATTTTCAGCTGCTCTCGTAGTGGGCATCGTGCCTGGATTTAATGCCCTTCCAGGGGTGTAGCGTGATGTATAGTCTCCAATAATAAGAACTAGCCGTAGCCCATTAAGAGGAATTGGTAACCAATTGGACAATTATAATACGGATGAGAATGACATGAATTTGATTAAGAATATTAAAATCACAAAATGTTCGTAGGAATATAAATAAGTTAAACAAACAATTCCTATGTCATCACAACCACTCAACGAGCTCGTCTATCTGACGTCACGAGTCAGGGATCGAGGTTTTGCTACCTAGGAACGCTGGGAGTTCGCCAGTTTGGTATTTCATGACGCTGGCTAGTGCCTCTTTAGGTTAAGGCGATCACGAATTTAGCGCCTAACTCCTGAGGACCCAGGGTGCAGGATCAGACTATTGGTAGAGAATACCCCAAAAGCGGTGATAAGAATGAAACAATGATGAAATAGATATACAGTAGACGTTTATGTCTAAGTTAAAACTCTATTATCTATAGTATATACAAGATCTAGGGCTATCCCAATGGTTTGGGGGCGATTTAATTCTGCTCTCTTTGTTTATGATGTAAAGACCGAACTCCAAGTCTCAATAGTGGTGGCGAGTACGGTCCGTAAGTCCACCGTTGACCTGGCCAATACCCTACCGCCCGTCGTTTGATTGACCCACGATAGCTCCCATTCCAGTAGCTCAGCGGCGAAGGCCTTTTGGTCGTACTCGCTCGATGGCGTCGCTACGAGGTAATCCACAAACTTCTGCCACCTCGGCAGATAGTATGTCGCGACCAGGCCGCTCCAAGACCGAGACGAGTAATCGGAAATCTGCCCCGTCGGCCCCCACAGAGTCACCTGGTTGCGGGCTTGGTACTCGAGGAAGTCCGCAGTCGCTAAGTGATTGGGATCGGATGTGTTAGCCGTTGCGCGGGCAGCTTCGATCCATGTAGATAGCCGAAAGGCTTTGTTAGTGGCTAGGACTGTATCCAGGGTCAAGAGAAGCTGTGTTAGCTTCTTCCCTTGGGACTTGAGGGCACGCTTGCGTGAGCTGCTGTCCCCCGGCGCGGTGTATGTTGCAATTAATTGCTCATACAAGGGGATAAATGCGTTGCCTAGGACTTGGCGTGTCCAGTCTACAAGGTCGTATTGGTAGGCTGGGTTGGAGAACAGCGCAGGCTTGTCTATGCCCGCTTGGTATAGGAGGTTCCAGGCTGCAACTACAATCGTGGGGTCGTAGTTGAGCAGGGTCGGATGATGGCCTGTTCGGTTGAGAAGATTTGTTGTGCTTGGGATAAGTTCGAAAATGGACTTGGGAACTGCATTAGCTACGAGGTTGGTATTGTTAAAGACCGTCGGCCTCAACATTTCCCAGGCCTCATACACACTATTGGGAAGGCGAACGTCACTTGCCCCGTAGCGGGCGGCCACCCAATCATGGAAATACTTCTGGGTATCGATCGAAGTCTTGCTCCAGGCCTGATCAAGTAGGAGATTATACATGATCTCATTACCTTCGAGACCTTCCGGGGTAAGTCCAAAGCCAACTAGGTTATCGCTAGCGCCAAGCGCCTCGATTGAATTCACCGTCACGTTCATAATTTGTCCGTACTGTAAAAGCAGTTAGCATCCCTGCAAAGAGGAGCCGGCACGAGAAGGGCACTGACTAAGCCGTAGTTACCGCCATAGTCGTGGAGTTGACACCAAATCCAGGGCTTTCCATAAAACGAGTTAGTTCTCTGCCACTGTGGCTGGGATTCAGAGAACAAGTCCAAGATCAGCATGTCAGAATTAACTGTCACACCGCCCAAAAATGACTTGATGCGGTCGTTCGTCCAGAAGGCCGAATTGGACGAGAATAGCCAGCCCTGCATGATCCAGATTGCGTCTGGGTCGGCCGCCTTGAGCGAGTTCCAGGTGTTCTTGCTCACGCTCTCAAGATAGCCCAGGTCGCCGGAGGCAGGGTTATTCTCGTTAAACTGGTCAAGGGTCCAGAAGTTGGTGACATTACCGTAGTACGACTTTTGCTTGGAAACAAAACGAACCTGGAGCTCTTCGAACAGCGGATCGAAGGGGTCCAGGAACGTGTCATTGGTATAACTGGTCGGGAAACTCTCCCAATTCGAACCATTCGAAACATTGGCCGAAGGGAAGACTCGAGTGATCGCCCGGGGAGTATAACCGGGGAACGCCGGGAGAATGGGCTTAATACCGAGCTCAACCATGCGCTGTACGATCTTCAATTGCAGCGTGAACTGGTCCTCTATCCACGACTCTTGCGTTGAGCCACCCCAGGAACCCTGGATGTTACCGAAGTGGTTCCATGCAAGGAAGGCCGGGCCACTCAAAAAGTCGTCGAGGTCCGCATCGGAGAAGCCCACTTCGCGGAAGACCTCGAGATAAATCTTTTCAAACCCAATCCATGCAAGGGCAGTGTTGATTCCATGGAGTGCCATCCAATCAAGATGCTCTTCCCATTCGTTCCATCCCCAGAACGCAGAGGTGTACGAGGTTGTCACTTGAAGCTTGTTAGATAAGTCCGGTCCCTTTCCACGCTCTGATTAATACTCACCGGTGTTTAGGTAGTACCGATAAGGTACGACACTCGAGCCCTTCAATGGGCTGGAGAGAACAGGGAGGTGCTTGGGTGCCTCATCCAATTGACTACCGATAAACCACCAGATGTCGACGTGAGCTTCACTCGATAAGTAGGTATGAAGACTAGACATGGTGTCTTAGTTGGGCCAGAATCTTAGAGTAATGGAGCGGAGGCCATACTCACCCAGCAAACAGTCCTCCTACTGTATTACCCTGTACGAGGATCTTGCCATTGCCCGTGCTAGTAACGACGAAACTGTCATTCACGCGTTCGCCATCGATCTCTGCACGCGTCTCGTTGGCGCCTAGTCCATTGACAATCTCAAACCGGAAAGCATCAGCGTGCAGCGGCAGCCGACGTCGAACCAAAGATTCAACGCCGGCGGTTGATTCCGTGGTGCGAAGAGCAGCGCCAACGGCCACGAAAGCCCAGGCGATGAGATTGAAGCCGCGCATGGCTACAACGTTCCGACTTTCTAGCAAGATGATACCTGCTGCCGCAACCGGACAGGCGAGGGTGCCGCGCTGATGAGACTTTTGTTGTTTCTCACGATTACTCTTTAGTAGCTCGGCGAGTCTCGCCGGGACCTATAATACTTTCTATTTAAAGGTAACTAGACTAACCTACAGTTGGTAACCTTCACGATCCTCTGATCGGCAGGGGCTCTGGACAGGGTTATGCAATAATAGTATAATTGCCTTGCTCTGGCGTGATATTCTTACACTGTATTATGTATACTGTGCCATGTAACGTGGTATACTCCGTAGAGTCTGTGCATTTGGCAAGATCTCATGACAGAGAGAATAAAGAAGGGATAGAGATATATAAAAGAAACAACACCCGGATGATACATTTACTGATAAATATTCAACACCTCCCGTATTTTGATGGTTCACATCTTTAACTTTCTCTGAGCAGCTATCGAGCAACCTCGTTGCGTCAAGAGGGGCGGGGCGAACCAGGGTGTCCTGCTCTAAAACGCCACCGTATTAGGCATACTTGCCCAACATTGCATGGTGCTGTTATATTGTATACTATGTAAGGTGCTGGATTAGGATTCGGCGTATCAAAGCCTTCCCACCAGTACCTATTGATATACTTGTGTGAGGTCTGTGACGTCGTGTTCAATGTCTGCGCTACTATTAGCAGCGTTTTAAACCCCTTTGATATGACATTGTTCCGACCTACGGATTTGGAGCTGGAAATACCTCGAAGACGAAACTACCTACCTTCTCACTTTTCGCTTTCACAACATCAAAGGCAAAGCGAGACAATCGGATCTGCTACTAATACAGTACTAGAGAGTAGAGTTGGTATTGAATACTGCATCCGGCATGTAAGTCGTTAGCTAGGTAATTGATGGTGCCGGAAGATTCGGTTGGTGTTGTGTAATGTTGTCCAGCAGCTGAAAAGATGGTGGCTGATTGTTTTACGTGGCTCGCCCCGAAGGTATTTCCATCTCCAGTATGCCACAAAAGCCTCAGGCACTATGGCTACAAGTCCTTCAGCCAAGCTTACTTAATACACTATAGTAGCTTGTCCAGGGTGACCTGGCCGCGAACTATGAAGCTGGTATTGTCACAATAAAACAATGGGTTTCCAAGTATTTACAAGAGTACCGATCATGTAATAGCGGCAGATTGGCACGGAAATGACCGAACTATATCCAGGGCAGCCGGGGTCACGGCCATCCGCCTCATCAACACGTGGGCTAGCTTGTCTTTCCCATTTATCACTTCAAGCCACTACTGGGACTATGTACTGGTGGCGTCTCCACATGTCATAGCAATCAGCACTACGCGAAACGTCCTTCGTCCATCCCACAACGCGGTCTACTCAGGATATTCCAGGATCTCATCTACCTATGTGACGGAGATGCTGAGTCTGGGCTCAACGCCTTCTACAACGCGTAAAATGACCAGGACAACTAGAAGCGCAAGGTCGTGAACATCACCCACGTACAGTATAGTGTGCGGGGCGACGCTAGCATTTCGCGAAGTCGTCACGTGTCGCGCACTTTACCTACTAGACTAGGGGATCGTGTGAGAATTCAAGGTGAGCATACGCTGCTCCCACGGCACGCTCGTTGACGCGTCGTCCTTGATGGTCTCGCTGAGAGAGTCGCCGAAGGAGTAGATAGATGCATCGGGACAGCTCGCAGCAGCAACAACGACTTCCGCCTGGCTATGAAGATGCACACTGAGCGGCACGTCACCAAGCCAGATGGCCGCGGCTTTCATGGGCATCGCGCATAATATTGCGGGCGGCGAAGGCGCCGGGAAGCTCTAGAAGGGACTCTGGACTGCCTAAGCATTTCAATTAGCCACGAACACAACCGTAACATGTTGTACTATCCAGGAGTTGAGTGTTCAAGCTTCCTTCAACCGCCCGGGATGTCAGTTTATAGAATTTACTGCTCCTCTTTAGAACATCTAAAGTTAAGCTCTGGGCGAAGCAGGGACTTAGGTTGACTCCTTTTAGCCCATCTTCATGGGTCGCTGCTCTGGTTCTACTCTATCGACAGCTTCCTGGTTCTTGCTGGAAGAAGGGGGGACTGCACGATGTCAGACTCAACGGTCTTCTTCGTTTGTGGTCATGACGGGCGTCTAGCCTTAGCGTAAGAGACTGAGGCGGGCCTTTGGGGCGAGTACGTGCTGGCACTTTTTGTGAAGTCCGTCTGGTCAAATAAATCGAGTCAGAATTGGTCTACTTTTGGACCTTTCGTACAATATATGACCACAAATCTCTTGTCCCCTAGCAGATACTCTGTCTTCAAGGCTCTTTATTTATTCATCACCATATCGAAGTCACCTTTCTCAGCGGTTCTTGCTTCTAACTCTGACCGAAGAGCTCTATCTAGCAGGTTCCCATCTGTTATGTCTTAAGCCTTCTTTCTGATCGGGATCTCTTTCGTCAGCTCCTTGGTAAATGGAAGGAAGTCACGTTGGCCAGGAATGTATTTTCGTAATACTTCCGGAACAACAATTCCATCGGCTGTCTGATAGTTTTCTAGGACGCAGCAGAGGGTTCGCTCCGTAGCGCAAAGTGTCTGTCACGTGTTAGCGGCGCAGACTCACGAGGGACGGATAATCGAGATTGTATGACATACGGCGTTCAAAGCATGTGTATACGCCTTCTTCGCGGCATCAGGCAAGCCCTTTTGTTTCTTCGGTCCGAATCGAATGCCTAGTTCGCGTGTCTGGTAGTCGGTGCAGTTGGAGCACGAAACCAACTCCTTGTATTCTTTCTGGAAGGGGAAAATGGCCTCGAGGTCGTACTTGGCAGATGCCGCGTTGTTCAAGGCCGAGGACACGATGGAAACGACGCGATAGGGGAGCTGGAGGGCCTTGTAGAATTCCTCAGAGGTCTGGATCATCTCGTCGTAGTGCTTCCAGCTGTCCTCAGGGTTACAAATAACGAATTGCTCGATCTTCTCGAACTGGTGTATTCTGAAAAGGCCCCAGGTGTCGTGGCCGTGCTTGCCGGCCTCCTTTCGGAAGCATGTGCTGTATCCGGCATACTTTATCGGCAAATCGGTCGTTTGAAGCCACTCGTCGGAGTGGAGGGCAGAGAGCGGCTGCTCACTGGTGGCGATCAAGTACTTCGGATCACTGTCCTGCTCGGTAATCTTGTACAGCTCCTCGTCGAATTGAGAGAGCTGGGCGGTCTTGGCCATGTAAGCTTGGTCCATGAAAAAGGGGGGCTGGTTCGGAGAGTAGCCCTTGTTGAAGAGGAACTCCAGGCCGAAGTTGATGAGGGCCTGGTTGAGAAATAGGCCCCATCCGGTCAGGCAGTAGCCTCGGTGGCCTGCCAGTTTGGTTCCGCGCTCGGGATCGTAGCCTTCAAGGCGGGCGAGGACTTGGTGGTGGCTTAGCAGGTTCTCGGGGGCTGGGCGGGGGGTCTCGGGGTTCCAGGTGCGAAGCACGGCGTTGTCGTCTTCGGTGGTGCTGACGGGCACTGAGCTGTGGACGTAGTTGCCGACTGTCTTGAGCTTGGCGTCCAGCTTCTGCTGCAGCTCGGCGGCGGCCTTCTCCTGGGCCACGCGTCGCTGGGTGATCTCGTCCTTCTGGGCCAACAGGTCGTCGATGGCCTCGCCCTTCTTCTTGCGCGCAGTTATGTTGCTCTGCACCGTCTTGATCTCGGCGCCGATCTGCGTCGCGGCGTACAACGTCGTCCGGTGGACTTCCCAGAGCTCAATGATCTCGTCGACGATCTCTACTGGGGCATTGCGCTTCTTCTGGCTTTGTCGGATCGCCTCCGGGTCGCCGCCACGAGAGGCGATGAAGTCGGTGATGTCGAGCATCTTGAAGGCTGCCTATCTATGCGCTACTTCTCTTCTTGATGGACAACTCGACAAGGCGATGAACGCGGCACAAACAGCGAAACTGCAACAAGTGGTCTGTTTGTAAAGATGCAATGCCCCACCTGCAATTGTGTTGGAGGGGTAGATAGTGGAAATTTCAGTGTTTTCCCACATGAGGTAGGAGGGGTAGTAATGCCTTCCTACCTAGGCGGCGCCTACCCTGGTCCAGATAGGCTTGGTACTACGCTCCCTGCTCCGTTCCTGGCTAAGGCTAGTGAGTCATGAAAGGCGGTGAAATGCAGCAAAAAGCGCATGCCTGCCGTTGACCAAAGATATATTTACAGTGAGACTAAATATGTTGTTCACGTCTTAACCGGAGCCGAAAGTAGATAAGCGTTGTTTATTAGGTATAAATATATTAAGAACATTTTCAATCATCGATTCCACGGCTCTCGTCAACGACTTAGCGATTAGGTAATTAACATAGAGTGTAATAAACACGAAAAGCAAGACTACGGGATAATAAACGTCGTAATAGTATGGGATGTGCCTGCAAACCATCATCGCAGCATCTAATCATGTCAAGTACAAGCTCTAAGCGTATCCAGCTTCTTCACTAGGTATCTATCTATACACAATATACCACAGTATAGCCTCAAGCCTGCAACGCCATCTCCTCCCGCGCAGCATGACTTCCACCCCGCCACGCCTTAGTAGGATCTCTGTCTTCAGCGAGGGACCTCTCGCCACCGACGGGACCCCAACCGCCTCCGCCAGGGGTGTAGACGATGATCCGATCGCCTGGTTTCATGGGCGCGCTGTTCTTGGCGCCCATGCTGATCCTGCGCTCTTCGTATTCGACGTCTTGTTCCCCGCCATCTGTCGTGTGTTGCCCCTGGGCCGCGAGGTCTTTCTCCGGGTTGGACTTGGCGACGCGCCGGACCCAGATGTTCAAGCCGCACGCGGCATCCTCGCCGCCCGCGAGCCCGTAGGGGTGGTACACGCGGCGCTCGCTGAGGATGGACACCTGCACGGGGATGCGGAACTCGATGTCGCGCACCACGCCGTCGCCGCCGCGGTGCTGGCCCCTGCCGCCGGATCCCTTGCGGATCGAGAACTCGCGCAGGAGCACGGGGTACCGGCGCTCGAAGACCTCCGAGTCCGTGATCCGCGTGTTGGTCATGTGTGTGTGCACGCCGCTCGTGCCCTCCCACGTGGGTCCAGCGCCTGAGCCACCCGCGATCGTCTCGTAGTACCCGAAGCCCTTCACCTCCGTCTCGCCCGACAGGTTGCCGCCGAACCCGAACGTGAGGTTGTTACAGTCGCCCTGGCTAGCGGCACATGCCTCGAATGCTTTGAAGATGACGTCTGTGACACGCTGGCTTGTTAGCACGTTCCCGCCGACCACTGCGGCGCCTGTTGAGGGTGACAAAAGCGACTTGGGCGGGATCTTGACGTGGATGGGCTTGAGGCATCCCTGGTTCAGCGGGATGTCCTCTGATATCAGACACCGCAAGCAGTAGATGATGGCGCTGTAAGATACGGCCTCTGGCGCGTTGATGTTTCCATAAACCTCCGGCCCAGTACCCTCAAAATCGAAGACGGCCTCACCCTTCTCCGGGTCTATCGTCACACGGAGGCGGATCGGTGTGCCATCATCCATATAGTCTACTGCCGAGAGGTCCTTTCCTTCAAATTTCTTGTACACGTCTTTGAGCAGACTTCTAACGCATTGTTCAGCGTTGTTCTGGATGTTAACCATATAGAACTGGACCGTCTCTTCTCCATACTCTTGGATCAGACTCTCGATGAGTGAAATACCCTTTTGATTCGCCGATACCTGCGCCCTAAGATCGTTGATGTTATCTGCTAAGCATCGTGTGCCGCTGCACCCGGGGTACTGCGCCGGCTCCTTGTATAGCAGCTCGGTAATCCTCTCCTCATTGAATTTGCCCTCGCTGACGATCTTCTCGCTCTTGATTGCAGCGCCTTCTTGAAACAGCTCGCGCGAATGAGGTGGCATGCTACCAGCTGTAATACCACCAATGTCTGCGTGATGTGCTCGTGATGCGGCATAGAACAGGATCTTCTCCCCCTTTTCATCAAAGGCGGGCATCAAGAGAGTGATATCTGGCAGATGCGTTCCACCATATGATGGATGATTCGAGATAATTACATCTCCCTTCTTGAGTTTACCCTCCCAGATCTTGGCCTGTGTCCTTACACATGTTGACATTGATCCAAGGTGGACGGGCAAATGTGGTGCGTTGGCTACCAGGCCTCCTGTAGCGTCGAAGATAGCGCATGAAAAGTCTAGGCGCTCTTTTACGTTCGTGCTAACACTCGTCTTTTGGAGGGCTCTGCCCATCTGTTCGGCAATAGCCATGAAGCGGTGACCGAAAATGCTAAGCATGATGGGGTCCACCTCTCGCTCCGCAACCTCCTTCTTTCCAGACCTAGTTACACGTTAGCCTCTTGTGACATTAATAATTCTGTCGAAAACATACTCATCTTTGCCGCCACCAGTCTCGAGGTTAATGATGACATGTGTTTGAAGGATTAAAGCGGTGGCATGAGGCGTGACAACAATCGTCTGTGTTCCATCGGCAAGGACAGCTGGGCCGTTGATCTCATCACCAACAGCTAAGTCTTCTAGCCTGTAGATGGGGGTCTCTCGGCGGCCGCCTTCAAAATATACCTGAGATTTCCCATACGCCTTCTTGTCTCCAATAGACTGTCGTTTAACCGCTTTGAGTTGCTGATCGACTGTCTGCTCCTGGTATCTGAAGCTCTTGCCGATTCCTCGTACACGGACATCATCAACAATAATGTCCCGTTCATCGAGAGTGAAACCAAACTCATAACTATGGTGTTTCACAAATGCTTTACCGAATGCCCAGTCATCACCGCCAAACGAAGCTCTAGCTTCTTCCTCGCTAGGTTTAACGATCATCAGGGCAGACTCTGTTCCTCGGTAACGCATGTTAAGATACTCCTCGAAGACAATTTCGTCATCTTGGAATCCTTGATCTCGAAGCGTTCGTCTTGACTTTTCCTTGAGTTTCTCCATCTTGCCCCTTAAATCATTCACGACTTCTCCCTTGTCTTGCCATACTTTAGATTCAGGTTCTTGTCGTTCATCCACGACATCAGCCAAAGCCATACCGTATGCCGAGAGCACAGAGGAATACCTGTGCACCAAGATTTGCCTTATGCCCAAAGCCTCTGCAATGGCCACAGCATGCTGACCACCCGCCCCGCCAAATGTCGCCAGACGATGCTTTGACGAGTCATGTCCTTTAGCTTCTGTGATAGACCTAATTGGTCTAGTCATTGCCTCGTTGGCGATGGTCAAGAAACCATAAGCCACCTCGTCTAAGCTCATGCTCCTCCCGGTATCCTTGTTAATTTGGTCGGTGAGTTCTTGGATGACCTTCTTGCTGGCCTCGTAATCCAACCCCTCGTTCTCGTTCTTCCCAAAAATCTTGGGGAAGAAGTCAGGCAAGAGGCGACCGAGGAACAAGTTGGCATCGGTTACTGCAGCAGGGCCGCCTTTCCGGTAGCAGGCAGGCCCGGGATGAGCGCCGACAGATTCGGGGCCGACGACAAAGAGCCCATTCTTGAAGAAAAGCCGACTGCCACCTCCGGCGGCAACGGTGTTAATGTCGAGCTGAGGGGATTGAATGGTGACACCAGCTGTTGTCGTCTCAAAAACGTGCTCATATCGCCCCTCACCATATCGGGAGACATCCGTGCTAGTGCCGCCCATGTCGAAGCCAATAACGGGGATTTTGGTCTCTTCATCATAACTTGTGATCGCGTAACCCACCACACCACCAGCTGGTCCCGATAGAATCGCCTTGAGACCCGTGAACTTCTCGACGTCGACCAATCCACCATCGCTTTGCATAAACTCGCATCTAGCCCCCTTATCGCCCTCTTCTTTGAGGACACTCCGTGTACCGAGTCCACCAGCAAAGCCCTTCTGGAAGCCAGCAATATACTTTTTAATAGCCGGGGTGAGATAGGCATCAGCACACACACTTGTCGCGCGAGAAACGAGCTTGATCATGGGCATCAGCTCATGGCTGAGTGAGATATGTTCGAAGCCCACATCTCTTGCGATTTTACCGACCAAGGCTTCGTGGTCAGGGAATGTGTAGCCGTGCATCAGACATATGGCTATACTCCGAATGCCTTTGTCGTAAATACTTTTGAGCTGGTCCCTGATTGTAGCTTCCGCGGGCCGTTGAAGAACCCGGACGGCTTCGCCTGACAGACCCATGACCAGATGTGCATTGGCGGCCTCTGACGAACCGGCCTTTACACCGGCCTTAGTAATGTTCCTCGCCGGGTCTTCGGCATAATCTTCAAGCGTTACTCTCTCGTCTATCTCGACAACCTCTTCGTATAGAACATCAGGCTTCCTGATAGCGAGATCGAAAATCTTCGGCCGGCTCTGGTTTCCGATTGTGAGACAGTCCTGAAATCCCTTGGTGACCACTAACGCGATCTTCTCGCCTTTCCGTTCAAGCAGCGCATTTGTCGCAACAGTGGTGCCCATCCGTATGCTATCAATTTCAGATGTGTCCAACGCCTCGACACGCGGGATATCTCGTTTCTGGAAGTGGCTCATAATGCGCCGTATCCCCTCTAACGGCGCGTCATCGTAATTTGCGGGGTCCTCGGATAATAACTTGATTACAATATCCTTGCCGTTTAGCGTGCCTACGCAGTCGGTGAACGTGCCACCGCGATCTATCGCAATACGAAGTCCCCGCTGCTGTTTGTTTGTAGAGCCCATTGTGACGGTGAGGCTAGGTGATTCGGTGGATGGGGGAAATGATGAAGAGGGAGTTGATTAGGTTGGGAGAAGGGAATGTTGTGCGGTTAAAAATATAGTTGACGAGTACCTAGTAGGTGAAACAATAACAAATTTATATCCTCGCACTTTTTAATTCATTCTGCCACCGACAATGAAGGACTAGTGGGGGTCGCAACGCCGTCGGAGGCCATGAGCTTCATTGTGAACCGATCAAAGCTTACCAATACTCTTGAACCCCGCCATTCTCCAGCTGCCCCGCAGAGCTCCGAGTCGCACGTACGATGTCCACTAATCTTCGGAGGCGGAAGTCCGTCTAGTATCTGTTGTTTACGTCATCACACATCCATGGATTTTGACTTAAACCGCAGGAAATATGAATTTCTGCAGATCAATTCGATGGCCACCTTTAATATTAATTAATTGTAATTTCTGGAACACCGCCAGTCAAGATATGTTGATTTTTAACTTGACTAGTTTATCGTGGTTGACGTTGACTTTGTTGCATTATGTTCCTTTATCCCTGCGCGAGAATTTCCACGCGTCTACGCGTCTTCTTCTACTAATGTACATCAAAATCGTGATAGTGTTTCGTAATACATGGCCTCATAATCGCCATGTCCCTGAGAAATGAGACTTAGTGCGTCACCACCCGTACTGCTTGCAGAATAAGGCCAAAGAACAGGCCTCGAGCCACTTCTTCAATCTGAAGGCAGTCGAAAACACGACCCAGTGCCTCATTAGTAGCTGATTGGCCCATGATGCCCATGAGCGCAGTGGGCACGCTGCTCTGGATGAACAGCTTTCGTGCTTTTTCTCGAAGCTCTTCTTTTTCTGCGGCAGTAAGGTCGGCTGGCCATGCCTTGCGCTCCTCTTCCGTAGGTAGTGAGTTTTCTCGAAGTTTGCGTATATGCATGGCGAGTCCATCATCTGATGTGTTCGCGTCGAGGAGTGAATCTTGAATTAAGGACTGGATAGATAGCAGGGAAGGGTTCCCAGGTCGTAGTAGGAACGACTTTGCGGCCGTTAGTAATGTCCTCCTAATATTCCATGCTGAGGACAAAGTATAAAGTTCATTTATAACGGCAAACAGGAGTTCGATTGCTACCCGGGTTTCCTGCTCAGACAGTGGTAGGAAGTGTTTAACGGGTCGCTTGGCACTACCGTTCGTTTGTAATGGTCTCGTTTGCTGATCTAGAGACGTACGGATTGGAGAAGTGAACGAATTACTGAATCTCGGATAGCCATCCATACTAAGGCGTGTGCTTGTCGGGGACCCGTAATCATCAGTTATCTCGTTGGGTGGAGGCGGTAGTTTCAAATTACCGAGGCTGACTTCCGAGGGCGACCGTAAAGGCGAGCGTGCTGCAGCGGCACTTGAAGCCCGGCTATGTACACGGCTGCTGGCTGCGCTCACAGACGATTTTTGTTCCCACCTATCGGCCCTAGCGGGATGTAGACTACTGTCGGGGTCCAAATCTGCTTGTGAGCTGCGTCTTCTATCCATCGGGGGTATCTTGCCAGGCTGTATCGAGACTATAGACGATCTCTGGCTATCAAGACTATCCCTTGGGACCTTAGACCCATTCATCACCGGAGCGGTGTCCATTCTCGTGTCCATTCTCGGGAGGACAGGTAACGATACCGGTCGGGTATGACTTGAACTACGGGAACTACTCCCGTCCGTGGTTTGGATTTCTTGTAAAGAGGCGTTCGTGGACCTCTTCGGACCCAGCCCGATGTTGCCAAAAACTCCAGTTACCCCACCCATGACCACTTTACCACCATCCAATGCCCCTTTTGGGGCATTTTGAATGACATCCAACATTCCTTTGCCCATAGACTCGAAAGAAAACCCACGATTGACGCCCATTTTAGGGTCTTGCCCTCTATCAAGAAAGCGTTTCATAGCCTCCGACTCGGCTAGAGACTTTTCGCCACAGGCATTTCGCATATATCTCTCTATTTCACCTCGTAGTGACGACCGCGTGTGCAATTTCCAACCAGGGAATTGTGAATGGGCTTCTAAGAACGCCGTTGCGCCTGAGATGTTTGCTATCCGTCGCAGACTCTCATGAAGACCTTCAAATTGCAAATATGTTTTCATGACCATCCAACCGGGATGGTATGAAGAGGATGGTTCGATTTGCAAAAGATATTCCCACGTTGGCTTATTTCGTAGTCGACCGTTATCGGTAGTTACTTCATCGTGGATAGTAATAGAAGCGTTGTGTATCGTAAGGGGAGGTGGCGTGGAAGACGCGCCATCTTCACCCTCTTCATCCTTAGCCGGGGGCACGAGCTGATCGAAACTCGTAAACCGTTGGGTCGTAGTTGCGCCCTGACTAGTGACTAGTGGCACGGATTGATTTGGAGAGTCATTGGGTGACCCGGGGGACGGGGAATGAGATGGTCGGGCAACTTCGGCCTTACCAATTTGCAACGAATTATGCGCAGACTGGGAGTCTATAATCGACGGATCCGGCGTCTCTATGGAGACATTATTTGAGCTACTTTTCATACGGAAGTCTCTCTCGTTGGTGCCCATTTTCAAGATACCTTTAGGGTTAGAACCATCGCTGGCGACTGGCGATTCGGGCTTTGCCTTGTCGGCCTGGGCGATCATTTCATTCAGCCTTCTCATCTCCTCCGTGGCCTTTTCCATTTCCTCGTCTGCCTTCGAAAGCTTCTTCTTATGAACCATGTCTTTCCGACGTTGTCTGTCGAGCTCGTATGAGTTGCGGTTACCTCTCGATAGGCCGATGTTACCCACGTTCCCATCTATATCACCAAATGCTTTTTGATCTTGGATGGCCTCATCGATAGCCTGAGAAAGATCCGTTTCTCCTGACTCGAACAGATATACAATCCAAGCATTGATCCATTCTGCTTTGGAGCAGGTCTGTAAACTGCCTTCGAGGACAATAGTCGATAGAATCTCCCTTAAAAACGCTCTAGCAGGATCGCAGTCGTAGCTCGATTTTTCCAAGAAGCCTAATAGATCCTCTGCCACCACTTTGAATTTCGCTGCCTGTTGTCGCTGATTAAGGAGATTGGATAAGGGCGCGTCGGTGTGAGTCGCGAGGTAGTTGTAGATGGTGTCGGCAGCGGTCATATGCGTGTTTGCTGGGAGCTCAGCATATGCGGCTGCCGTTTCAGAGAAAAAGACGATGATGATGGAACAAGAGTGAGTGACGAAGTCGACAAAGGCATCGGCAGGTCGCTTACGTCTCAGTCGGTTGCTGAGGTTCAGGATGAATTGTATGAGGACTTTGCGACAAGCGAACGGGAATGACCTGTCCGAAGGCACAATTGGGCCATACCACCAGTCAACGTAGTCCCGAATAACTGCATCAACGAATCCATGCAAGGCATCCCGTGTTTCAGGTTGGAAATCGTCTAAGCTTTGCGCCATAGCCATTGAATCTCTCTCGTCATCGAGCTCATATTTCGGCCGCAGGTCACCGTACTCGCCCGCAAGAAGGCGGTCTAAGAGGGCATGGCCCTGTTCTCCGCGCACGGCTCGCGCGACTTCGGGGTGTCGCGACTCCCACGCCACAAATGATATAACGCCAGCAAAGGCCCCAATCAATAGCAAGCCTATCCGGCCGAGGACAAAGTATGTCACGGCCGCGAGCGCCACTGCAATTGCGCCAAGCGTGCCGGGTGTGGCAGTCGAGAGGAACTGAAATATTCGTGTTACGATATCGTCCTCCTCACTGGCAGGAGACTGAGCCGCGTCCCTCGCCAGGTCTTTCAGCAAGTCCGGTGGCTCCGGAGGCGCATGGCTGGAGCTCGGGGTCGCAGGAGTCGCATCCATAGGAGAGTAGGTTTGGGTCTCGGCGGGAGAATCGCCCGGCGGCTCATGTTCGCCGTTGGTCATTAGGAGTCGGATCGATATTGTAGGAATGGATACGTTGCGAGAGGTGTGGTCGTCAAGACAGCAGCATGTCAAGGACTGGTAGCGGTTGGGAAAGCTAGACACATTAAACTTGATTAAAGAAAGGGTCTGAGTTGCACACCAATTACAAACACATGTACACGAACAACGTAGACTCAAGATGATATTTGAATTGGCTTGACTTTCGCGGCTTATGAACAATAAATGAATGAGTATAAGCCCAGGCAGAAACTGAAAAATGGAAATGATGTCTGCTTGCAGGATTAGCGAATGTAGAGAACCAACACAACGTGCGAGGCTAGGAGGATGATGACCCTCGCTATCTGGACTATTAGGTTATCTACTGTATCAGTACTTGCAGTAGGTGCGCAGTTCCTTCAGCCTCTGGTGTGGTTGACAGCCAAAATAGCTGGTGCTCGCGTGCATCGAAGCAAGTACATACCTTAGGTAGGTAGGTAATGTCCCCCTGAATCCACCAACTTAAAGGGCAATTTAGTGGGATGGTTGCTTAGATTACAGCGCCGGCCTTGGCACCGGGTCGCCCTTGCACCTTAACAAGAAAAAGATATCGGGTACATGCCGTTAAGTAGCTAACATTCCTAGGTACCCTGCAAGCTACCTACCCACATATGTACCCGGATAGACAGGCGCTGTATCCCCGGAAGGCGCTAGAGAGGGAGCATCATGAACAATCCAAAATGCATATAACTACACTGCATAAATACTAGCTATCTGTGTTAAACCACTGCGGTATGGACATGCATATTGTTTATAAATGACAATCCTCAGTCAACACGAGCTGCAGGTGACTCAGGGTGAGATATCTAGATAGTCTAGGTACATACGTAGCTTGAGCCAAGCCTGAGCTAAGCAGAAGTGGCGCTAAGCCTAATATGTCCTAGAACCCGACAAGACTGCAGGTTAAACGTCTTTAATCGTCTGGTATGCGCAACCGCGTCTTCGATCAATGTGGGCGCGTCAACCCCACGTTCATATCTGTGATTGCCTTTTTATGGTCGAAAAATTCAAAGAATAAGCCCGACTCCTCCCGTGTCTGCCAAAGCAAAGAAGCGGTTTTTACCTTAGTTTGACAGCATCCCTTCATCTCCGTTGATCTAGCCTCACTCCCCTCCATCCCCTCAACCAGCTATCGCAATCACGCCATCACGCCAGAATGGGCCGACCTAGCAAGAAACGCCATGTCGAGGAGGACGCGGCTTCCAGTGACGAGGACGTGGTCAAGCCAAGCAAGAAGGCAAAGACCAAGACCACTACCACTTCCGAGGACGGCCCGGGCAAAGACAGCGAGGGAAACCCATTCTGGCCTGTATGTGCTCTCCCGGTCCTTGGAGGTCATGGCTTTCTGTAGGGGTGTTCACTAACCCACGCTTTCTGACATAGCTCGGCACAACTCGTAGAATCACAATTCAAAACTTCAAGGGTAAAAACTACGTCAACATCAGAGAATACTACGAACATAACGGAGAGCTTAAACCCGGAAAGAAGGTTTGTCCCTTCATGCCCAATAAACCATAGCAAAGTCCCGAATAACTAACCCTTGATGTTCAGGGCATCATGCTCCCCCTCGAGCAATACAATGCTTTCCTCACCGCCATCCCGGCCATCAATGCCGAGCTCGAATTGAAGGGACACGAAGTGCCTGACATCTTTGCGAACGCCCCCACCGCTTCCACTTCCAAGTCGCCTGCCAAGTCGTCTGCCAAGTCTCCGTCTAAGGAGCAGAAACGCAAGAAAAAGAAGATGAACATCGAGGCAACCAGTGACGAGGAGGACCCCGAGTCGAGTTAGAGGTTGCATTATGACGGCACCCGCACATATGCCCGATAGCATTCCACCGCCACACGATCCCCAGGCAGAGGGACTCTTGACTCACACCCGCACATAATGTACCCCATGAACCTGTACCCTAAGCTTTAGCTCATCTTGGCTTCATCGGTTGGCTTGGGCTTTCCATTGCATGTTTGGTCATGGCTGTAGGACTCAGGACCATAATGAAGAGATATGACTTGTGATACTAAATGGAGCTGAAGCTCAATGCCCGTGGACATTACCTTTGATCCACACACCAATAATAATGATCGAAATTGATACCCATTAGGTTTCCTATTTGCTTAAATATCATGTGATCTCGACTACCATATGAGTTAGCTTTATTGTCCAACGCGCATACACACAGGTTCATTGTCTTGCCCCTCTCAAGACGGATTCCCCCTAGAAGGGAGCGCATGTTAAGGCCGTATTAGTTTATTACCGGCAATAGGGTGAAGGACTGCACGGGACGAGCTCGTCAGAAAAATAGCAGGTATGGTAAACTAGATTGAGATAACCAATGCCTTCGATGTACTCCTCGGGGCTAGTTGAAGTTACATACATACTCCCACCAAGGTAGGTATCACGAATAGAAAGGTAAGTATGGGATAGCAAAATCTTGATGTTTGATTCTTTACTAGAAGAAAGAAAAAAAAGGAATGTAGAGATACATAGCAGTGCCAGGACTAAAAGGCAGTGGATAACAATAAGCCCCAACCCCGGAGAAACCCAAGCTGACAAGTCTCCGAGTAAATTGTTCTCTGGATGCTCCAAGAAAATAGGTAGAATAGGTAGTATTATCAGTCCTACTAATCGCTACTAATGAGACGATTCGCAGTTCCAGTTCTCATCCAAATTATTCGGAGCCGAAGGCCAGAGAAAGTACAACTATCATATATGTAAATCATTAGACACCTCACATCAAAGCGCCAGCTTTCTGCCTCAGGCATCCAGATCCGCCACTATTAACCGTAGTTACCTGTTCTGCTCACCGTCGCCGCCACTCCATTTTACATTTCCAGCTCGGAACGAAATCTTAGGCTTGTCTCTATCTCGCTCTTTCGCCAGAATCCCAATCTGGATAAGCTATCCTGTAGCAAAGAGCTTCTCTTCTCTGCTCGTCGGTGAGCTTCCACTGTATCGTCGCGTTGGCTATAGATTTCGCCGCCCTTTCAGCGGCCTCCTTGGCTCTTATAGCGTAGCTCTTCATGGCCTCCCAGGAAGCGGTGTCGGGTGCGCTGACGTTCTGCAGCACGTTTGCGCTCTCCACCATGCGGTCGGCTGCTTCCTTCGCCTTTGAGATCTTGTCTTGCCAGTCGTTTCCGTCGTCCTCGGCCTTCGCGTTGCCATCGGCATTACCATGATGCTCAGCAGTAGCGGTAGTATGAGCAAGAGGAGTGGGAATAGCAGGAGAAGCATCATCAGGAGGAGAATACAATGTCTGTGCCAAAACGCCTGCAATGCCAGCCAGCTGCCCTGTGGCCAGTCGGACGGCAGTCTGGGTATCCGTTTGTGGTGGTACAGCCTGTTCTAAGGCAACTGCACCCGCAGCCGCACTCGCATTCTCGTCCCCCTCCACCACCCCCTGCATCCGAGCGGTATCGCTGCCTGTGATGGTTTGTGCGACACCAGCAAGCAGACTAGCCAACGACCCCGCCAGCTTCTCGCCCGGCAGCCGTTCGACTGCGCCCTTCACCTCATCCATTGTGGACCATAGTTTCTTCGTTGTGTCGTCTTCGGTACCTTGTAGAACATTGGGCATCTCGGCCACTCTCGTCACCGTGCGAGCCGCAGATTCCAGCTCGTTTGCCGCCTCTGCCATGTTTGCCACGGCCATCTTCAGACCTGCTTGGGCCGTTGCTGCTGCGGCGTCGGCGACCTGGCACAGTTGATCTGTACGCAATTCCCATTGCACCATGTCCTTCCGCGTCAGGGAATCCGGGTCGCCTCCTTTCTCGAACCTCGCGAGCACATCGCTCCAGTATTTGACATCCTTATCCCAGCCTCCTTTGCGTCCTTCGTTGCTGGCGTGCCACAAGTCTACTTGACTTTTCCATTCCTCCCACAGTTTCTTTTCAGTCTCATCGTAACTTTCCTGGGGGAGATGCTCTACCAACTGACTGCGCTCGTGTCCAAGCCAGCCGAGTTTCTCACAAAGGCCCTCGAGGGCCCCCTCTTTTGCCCTGTATCCAAGGTCTTTGACCAGCTCCTTCACGGTGAAGTGGACCTTGAGGCCGCATCCGATATAATCCGGTCTTGTGTCGTTTTCCTGCGCTACCACGCTGATTATGGTGTTACTAGCCTGTGCCATATTCTGTTGATTTGCGACCTGGTCCGTATCCGGATATGCCTTGAATGTTGCATCGATGACTGCTGTAACACTTGCCTCATTGCTGTCGGTATCGCTTATATGGATAGCTGTCTTCACAGTGGCTGTGAGAGGTAGCTCCACGTCGCCTGTTGGGGTACCCCTCCCTGCTCTTGTGATGCCCTCTTTAATCTTTCCAATCACGTCTTCGCCAATCATTTTACTCATATCACTTGATTTTTCGCAGTCGTAGTTTGCCTTGTAAAGCTTTGCCTTAGGCCTCATTGGCTGTCGATTGTGCCGCACATCCGGCTCGTTGTGCTCATGCTGCTCATTGTGTCCTTGACGCTTGAAAGTCTTGCGGAAGTGTCTCCTGCGCGACCCGCTCGACCACCCAAGCGTCAGAATATGTGGGATATACCAAACACCTTGAAGACTTTCGTTGATGTTACCTGAAGTACGTGAGCATATCGTCCCTAGGGAGTATCGTCAGGTATACCTTTGGACCACAGCAGGTTCATAGCCGCTGTTTCATCATCCTTCCGTCCGTACCACCATTTTGCGTTAGGTCGGGGTGGCTGCACCATCTGGAGGAGAGCTTCAAAATGAAACGAGGCCCGACACTGCAGCACCGGGTTTAGCAAGATTTCAGAGACACAATCCTACCCAGAACTCGTACGGGAAAATAAAAGAAGAAGAGACGAGCTGCAAAATACGTACAAGTCTCTGTATCTTAGCTGCCATCCACAGTAGAGACACCGTAGAGAGCCCGGCATCTAGATTCCCACCGCCGATATCCGAATGACATCCACAGAAGACACACTGCGTCACGTTGGTTCCACGGCGTGCCTTGGTATACACCATCGGCTTAAAGCTCCCTCTCCTTTCGTTGAGAGCGATGGCCAAGAAGGCGTTCTGAACATTCTCAGGCACCGTGTCCTTCATGAATGAAAACTTCTTCCTCCAGCCAACGTGGCCGATGGCACTCACTGCAACGTTCAGAGTCAGTTATTGCCATTTGAAGCACTATTCGTGATGATTTCAGAAGTTTCTAGGCCTTGACGTGGCCCACAGAGGAAGAAAATGGTTCCGAGAATTCCTTACCCGTGTCCCACTCAGCGAGCACTGTAATCTTGACCGGGACAGAAAAGGTCTGCTGCATCTTTCTTATCTCCGCCTTCATCCTTTCTCTGTCTGCTTCTTCTTTCGCATCCATCCATCGCTGGAATAACACGGAGAGGAAGGGCAAGGTCTTGCGCTGAAGGAGGCCCACTTGGCTGATGAAATCAGCGAGGCATCGGACGGTGAAAGCCCCTCGTGAGAAGCCAATGAGAATGATCTCGTCATTTTGGGCGTTGAAATTGTAATTGTTGCAGAGGAAGCAATAAGCATTCAGGATGTCTTCTTCTAAGCCTGTTTATCACAACCGGTCAGCATCCAACTTGTTCTAGTCAAAAGAGAATAAAATCAAATCGTGTAATTACCTGCGCCAGTAATGCCAGAGTAGATACTATCCACCCTCGTCTTTAGGACAGACTCAGAGCCTATCCCTGCCGAATAGTATATCACCTGTGTGACGGGACTAGCAGGGTAGTCAGGGTTGAGGCCGAATCGATCGATCGCGCGCGCAAACCTTGCTACGTTTGTCAGCGGTGCAGTGGTGCCCGAGGCGTTTACCCAGGTGCCATCACAGCAAACAAAGAGACGTCTCTTTCCAACTGCTTCATTGACAGCCCTGAAAAACCTGGGGGAGGCGTCCTCTAACAGCCCACTTGTGCCGTGCTTAGCAACAACCCTATCAATGAGATCGCTGCTGTGATCAAGGACACCGGCAAGTACGTAGCTTTGGTTGGCAGACAGGCCTTCCTCGTGAAGGTTAGTTTGAGAACTCATGGATTTTGTGTTGAAAGGGGAGATGGAGATATTATAGGTTCGGTTAGTGCCTCTTGATAAGGAAGCTGATTTTGCTTCTGCTACTCGTAGGTCTTGACAAGATCTGTGGACAGAGAGGCAACGAACTTTTTTGGAACGAAGAATCACAGACGGTGATTCTGAATACTTCTGGCAGAGCTACCGGGGCACTATTATACACACATTGCGAGCATCGACGCGATTTCAAATGCAACGTTTAAAATCTTCACCGGTGGTCGGCGGTTATAGAAAATGGTGGATTGGTAGGTTTCTTCGAACCGCGCCCTTTAAACACTATTACGTGTCCTGCCTCTTGCTGCCTGACCCAAGATTTCCAACCGCGATGCAGTAGGCGATTTCGCGACGTTACCCAATAAGCTATCATGGAGTCTCTGTTGTGACGCAACTTCGAAATGCGTTGGATACCAGGTTTTCGCATGTTATGGATAGATGTCGAGGCAAGATGTGCTGGTCAAATAGATATGAAGATAGCCGAGATGAACTGGGAAGACTTACATTATCTTTCTAATATGGTTCACCTGCCCTAAGCTATTTCTGCATGCTAATACTACGTTAATCTAATCAAATCTAAATAACCAATACTTATCATTTTCGTATGTACAGTAGGTGAACAGATAGAGTAAAGTACTTATGTTGCACCATGGATTGCGAACCCGTCAATCGCCTACCAGTATCATCAGCCTGATACATCGCATTTAGACTCACAAATTGGTTTGAGATCTTATTACAAACTATTTCCTCCAATTCTATGTCCCATTGACTTATCCCGCTTTCTTCCTCGGAGGGGCGGGGGGTTGGTTAAGCGCTTCAACACCGTACCTATCAAGGTAAGTAAACAAGAGAAGGAAACTGTGAAATGTCTTTCTTTTGGCAGTGAATAAGTTACACAAGGGTACCTATACCTCTGTCCAAGACATTCACTCATTTCCCCACCTTAGGCTCTACCCAGGTATTACCTAGCTTCGAATTCCCATTGTCCCAGCTCTGTCAGTGATACGGGCCCCACAGGCACAAACATTCCATCACCCTTTACCTACTGACGCGTCTTGCTCCTCTTATTTCATACCTGAGCTCCTATTTCGATTCTCCTAATCTTTTAAAGAGCGCCTATTTGCATTGTTCTCTTCATATCGATCGCCAACTCCTACTAGAGTCGATATCTTAATCTGCTCACAATGATTTCCTGGCCTGGGAGAAGCGCAGGTCAGACAAGTTCCCCGAAACTGTCACTATCAGAACTTTTCCTGCCGGCATTTTTACAACGAATACTTTCACGATTTTCGTCACAGAAATCTTCAACGCCAGAAAATTCACCACAAGAGATTTCGCCACTGCAGACCTCAACACCAGAATCGCTACGACCAATACTCTCATCACCGCTGTCACCATCACCTCCGGCGTGTTCGTCATTAGAAATTTCTCCCGCAGAGGTTCCGTTACCGGATTCTCCACGACTGTTTCCCTCAACACCTTCGCCACCACACGATTCACACCCACCCGCTGAGGATCTATCCCCCCCGGTACCATGGAAGCCACGAATGGATGATCCGCTCATAATCAGCAAACAATTTGGAGCCGAAATACGGCTAGATGGTGACAAGATTCTGAAACGCGGCAGTCGTGTGAACCCTGCCGAAGAAGCAGCTCTCCGTATCGTGAAACAATACACCACCATTCCGGTACCCGAAGTATATGATGCAGATTATACAGGTGCTGACGGTTATCCGTGGGGCAAGATTTGGATGGAGCGTCTTCCTGGCTCGCCATTGAGCGAGACATGGGATGATCTTGAGGACGCCACCAAAGAGCGCATTTGCAAAGAACTCTGGGGCTTTGTCGAGCAGCTGCGAAAAATTCCCAAGCCATCCGAGTTCGAGAATTTTTACCAATGTGGCGCAGATGGCTCTGTCTCCAGTGATGTTCTACTCTCTAATCTGGGCTTTCCAGTACACCTTCTGGACGATGAAGCCCTCAGACAACGTATCAACGAGCGTTATATGCACTTTGGTGGCGCCTCATACCGCGAAAACTTACTTGATTATCTGCCACGGTCGAATGTTTCTGTTTTCGCGCACTGTGATCTAGCCCCACGGAACGTGATGGTGGACGAGGCTGGTACGATTACCGGACTGATAGACTGGGAATTTGCTGGGTGGTACCCTGACTACTGGGAATATGCCAAGACACAGTTACAATGGAGCACGAAAGACTTCATGGAGTGGATGGATCGGACAAGGCCTCAAGATTGGGACATAACTGGGATACACAAAGCTGCAAGGATTCTCTTTTAAAGGGAAATCTTGAAACTTTTTATTGGGATACATTAATGAATCTATAGTAGGCAATGATTCATCCGTATTCCAAACCACCGATGTGTTATCTTGATATATCACGTGTCCACTCTTCTTCTGTGAACCTCTGATCCTTCTTCTTTGCTTGGCTATGAACTCGAGAACTTATCTTTTATTCAAGATAGACAGACTTGCCTGGGGCGCCACGTGGCACGGTCGTCTATCAGCAAGGGGGTCCGGACCGGAAAAGTAGTTAACGCTGACCGCGACGGGGAGATAATTACTAAATAGCTTACGCGACCTACATGATTGTAACGGATGCTCGCAATTTGAACCTCTACAATGGGCCTATTGCGGAGACGAAAAGGCGACGGTACCAACAGGTGAGTAGTGCATAAACTCGTACAGGGTGGCTGGCGGTCAAACTAATATTGTTTGTTTACTTGTTCTCCGGTTATAATGCGCCACCTTCAGGGCCGATATGAGTCACAGGCCCTATCGATCTTATGAAAGTAACAAGAAAAAGGTCAGGAGGCACTGCACGGCGGAGCTAGTGAAAACAAACAGTAAAATATTTGTTTGAAGGGAGAAAGCTAAATGTAATAATTCACGGCTCGACATCGCCACTCCGTGGTATTATTCTAAAAACAACCGGACGCGGCACTTGGGTCTACCCTAATTGTTGATTAACACGGCTTTGTGTAAGACCTATAAACGCTTGTCTTCAATGTGAAATTCAGGTGTGTAGTTAGTTCATTGAATGCCAATATAGATTTTTTTTTCGCCTCGGTCGTCGTCATGCTGCTGCTCCTCGATCTAATCGCGACTGGGCTGGAAACGCTTGGCAACTTCGATGCACACAGGCAGCGACCTGAACGACTAAGTCAAGCTACAGTTTTATCCAATAATTCTCCCGTATATATCTTGCACTGTGCGATAACGTGAACGCAATAAGCCGTAATTATAGGAGCGAAAGCCCGAAGCTCGCCCCGGAATATGTCATAGGTTTGGGCAAGGGAGGAACAGTCATAGGTTTGTTGCTAGAATAGGTTTAGTGTTATTTCTAAACTGTACAACGCTGTTTCCCAAATCTTTTTAAACACTGGTAGCAAGTCAAACACCCCTTCACGGTCGTGAAGGGGTAGTTGAACTCGCACTGCTTCCCTTCAGTTTCACCTTCATAGATGTCTGTTTCTCAAACGCAAGTACAAGTTGAATATGGAACCATTTTCCGGCATGGCTCACTTGGTATTACGTTGATTAATCACGCACAGTTGATCAAACTGTCAAGAGTTTTGTCCGACAGTGAGACCTTAGTTTCTCCCTTCGCCCCTGAGGGCTAAGCATAGCCTACATATGGAGACCTAATGTAAGAGGCTGAACCTATAAACGCCAGCTCGAGACGATTCAATGAGTTACAATGTTGAGTGTGTGATTTAATGGCAGCTGGCCGCCTTAGAGCAAACAAGCCTGGATGGTTTAAAATTCTGGCTCAAGTTATGTCTCGGCGCCTCGAAATGCTTGTCATACAAACAGAGAGAAACGGAAACAATTGACGGCAACATGATAGAAGTTGTCTCTGTTTATATATAGCTTAGAGACCCTCGCGTCGTGATAAGGAAAGTGACCGCTCTAAACATCCAATCAAGAGAACAACATCATCCTCATACTTGCAACTGCACGAAAGAAGTTGAAACTCATCCCGTAGCATAAAGGCCCTCTTGCTTCCCAGCCGGTCAGGAATTAGGCAACACTTCCAATTCTAAGGCGTACTCATTTGAATTTATATCGGATCCTTAAAGTATGTGTCTGGGCTGTAATTAATTTTCTGTATTAGAAAGGGCTAATTAATAGATATCAGGAAAACAATGGACCACCAAGAGATAAAATACGGCGTATCAATTCGCTGTGGAAGCAGGGAACACTGTACATCAGAAGACGGTAGGCAATGGTATCGCAAGTTGGGGGCGAAAGCCTGGGAGTTATATACCCCTGAACAGCCACCCGAGGATCAGCAGTCCTCATCGCCTTACCTTTGGCTCGTTCGCCAGAGCCAACCCTCTGGAGGGCCATACCATTGGTTGCTGGCCGTCGCCTCAGAAGAGGGGGGTATTGGCGACCTCTACCAGGTCAAAGGCGACGCCATTCGTATGTACTATGCCCACGTGAAGGGCATAGACGTGTTCGTTTCCCAAACTTATCATGATTCGTTCAACTTGGGCCGTCTCGACCAGAGCGGCCAAGGGCTTGTTGGCCTCTGCGCAACGAATCAAGTGCCACCAGCTGCAGAAAACGCAGCTATGATCAAAGAGAATTGCCAAGGTTGGACTATCCGAGTCATTGAAGATCTGGAATCCAGAGGGGTTATTCGCCGGGGGACGGCGGCTAAGTTTTCATCAACAATGGAACCAGTGAGGTATTAGAGTTATGCTCATTTACAACTCTCATATCACTCGTTCAAATGTGTATCCTATCAGATACGAAAGCGTAGCATTTTGAATAAAATCTATACCAGAAGCCTAGAGCTGTCTAAATAACCAACCAAGAAGCTAGAATTGATATTAATTACTAGTAGAGTATCCCATGGAATGTAAAGAATAAATTCAATAATAGATAGGTCGAAAAGAATTCCTAAGACGACAGCCTTGCATCCATGGGACCCTTTCTCCGGACCACGCACTATCATAAGAAGATTCTCATTGTAATCTCGCCTCATTGTTGCTGCCTTAATATTCTGTAAGAGCCCCTTGTCCCTGGCTTTTCATTCAAACGTTCTAATCCTACTGTTGAACCTAATCACGGTCCCGATCCGAAGGGACCCCCGTTACCATAAATCGGTCAATATACAACCCATATCTTGTCGTTCTCCACGGATTAGGATTCTACAAGACGCTGCGAATAGCGGAGGCGTCACTACCTGTGTGCGTTCAGGATGTTGGAGCCCAGAAACTCTGCATACCTTTTGCGCATCATGCATCCACTCCGATCTAAGTATTATGCTGCCACATGTTGAATTTTAGCTACTTAAACCTGCTTCTTGCTATACTCTACCGTCCCAAGACCTCGCTGAATTGCCTCTACAGTAATCTCCAAGGAATCCAAATACACCCCGCAGTAGACCAATAAACCCCATGTTCTCTTCTCTTTCCCCACATGGACACTCGGTTTGGTGTGGAGTTTAGGTACCATTCCGGCGGCGGAATAATCGGGGAAAAGACCGGAGGATTAAGTCTTGAGTTCAAATCCTGTTTACATGGTAATCACCTCCTTTCGCCTATTCTATTGTCACTGGTGTCGTGGGGTTGAGACAGGAATTCCGTCGCATTTTGCCGCATTCAAAGGAGTCCTGGAAATGGGCAGCCGTCTGCAAATGTCTATGAGTTTGCCAACGAGCAACACTGCTTCAATCCTACGGGCAGCTAAATCACCCCAATCGCTAACCTTCGTCTCCTATCAGACACCCGCAATGAAACCACTAGTAACTAGAAAGCACAAGAGAACGTGGAGGCGCGGAGCTGATTCAGGTTCAACGGTTTCGAAGATACGAAATGCCTGTATAACGTGCCGAGAGTATGACAAACCCGTTCAATACATAGAATATATTTTGCTAAGATGAAGCGGTGCAGGAAAAAGACCCGTTGCTCGGGCCATCAACCATGTATTCGGTGCAAACAGAATGCCCAGGTTTGCCAATACATGCCCACGACATCTACGCAAACGTCCGATGGTAACTGGATGGTGAGGAACCCCCACGCTTCTACGCCCTTCGGCACGGCATCTAGTACAATAAACCACTCACGAGCCTCTCGCTTTTCTGAAGAATCGGACCCTGAAAACCATCAAAACCTCCTCAGCCACGGCATAAAAAAGGTAGATACACCAGATGAAACCCTTCAGGAAGATCAGAATGGGCATATCCACGGCGGTGCCTCGGAATTTTCTTTCATGCAATTAGCGAAGCAGAGGCTCTTAAGCTTACCAGCCGTGTCAATTGACTTTTCTGATCACCCACTACCCCATCCCAAGTTTCTTACACCGACCCTTCCTCCAAAAGCTACTGCGGATCAGCTTATCGCTAGATACTTCGATTTTGGTTTATCAACTTCGCGCCTTGTGCATAAACGCAGTTTGACCGACATTGTTGATCGGATGTACAATGGGGAAGAGTGCAACTCAGATGATTTGGCGCTGGCATATATTGTGTTGGCACTTGGGTCACATTATTCTAACCTGAGGAGTAACTTTTGTGGGTTTTCGGCAAGGTATAGCTTGATACACTACCGCTCTCCAGACTTCCGTGAACTAACACTCGTACGCAGTGTCCGCTTTTACACGATGGCTCGTGCCCAACTCGAAGAGGTACCAGATTTGGTTACTCTAGCCACATCACAAACCAGATTATTAATAATTCTTTATCTTTTGAATCATGCTCGCATGCACGAAGCTTGGTGGCTCTTTGGCATTGTTATACGTCACATACAGGCCCTTGGGCTCCATCGCTGTTCCCAGTTGGCAAGAACAAATCCTATCAGATACGAGTGCCGCAAGAGACTTTTCTGGTGCGTTTACATCTATGACCGTATTCTGAGCAGCATGTTCGGGCGTCCGCTGGCGATACATGACGACGATATCGACCAAGAAGAGTGTGCCCTTGCAAACGACGAAGACATCGAGGAGTCAAGATGCCGGCTTACAGAGAACGGTGCCTTCTGTCTGTCTGCAGGACTGGTTCACTATGCTCGTCTTGCTCGAATCCTAGGCCAAATACTAAAGGGATTCTACACTCCTTCAGCCAGGTTGCAGGACATCTCACAGCTCTACGTGTCCGCCTCCCAATTCGAAAAAGCACTGCAAGAGTGGCAAAAGGACTTGCCACCGTACTTGAACTATGTTGTATTGCCTCAGTCAGCTGTTTCTATGACAGCCCAGAGACAGATGTGCACACTCAAATTGATGTTCGCACACGCTAGCCTCCTTCTATATCGACCATTCATTCTTCACGCCATTGATAAGAAGGCAAGCCAGACTTCTAAGAGCCAATGGATTAAACGGTGCCATGAAAAATCCATCGAAGCTGCCAATACAGTAGTTTCCGAATGCAGTTATCTGAGCAATCGCGGTTTGTTCTCCAGAGAGTTCTGGCTCGTCACCTATATGCAATTTGCCTCAATCGGCACTCTTCTCATGTATTCTTACCTCTGGCCTGAAGACACCTCTGTGCGAAGAACGGCAGAAGAAGCGATAAATGAATTTCCCGCTGGGATCGATGGAGATCCAGTAGGTCAGCGGTACTTGGCGACTTTGAAAGAATTGCGTGAGATTACAGCAGGCCCCCAAACTAGCTTGTTCATAAGCGACTCTTTATTTGACACTTCTACAGGACTAAGGATCGAACCGATAGGAATCGAGAGCGCGGATGAGGTGCCGTGGACCAACTTCTTTTTCGACACATCATTGATTGATGATGCGATCGGTCATAATGGAAATGAGTAAAGCCTGGCAGTAGCAATGGTCACATTCTTGTATCGATATCGGTTACTAGTAAAATTGCTAACGGCATTATAAGGAACCCTCCTCAGACTTGTCAAGAGCCACAATAGCTTGGCTACATCTATATCTCATATAGCCCGCATTACTATTCGTAACTACATATATCTGTGACCGAAGAAGAGCCAAAAATTCTGAGGACATCATGTTTCTACCTTTTCCTCGAACCAACACCACAACCAGGACTTCGACTCTCTTCGTCAAGCTTCTCGTCCCGAGGGTAATGCTCCTCATGACCCCTTCTCATTACCACTCGTTCTGGATATCTTCGCCAAACTCCTCGCCTGCATAGCATGCTCCCCGTAACTTCCTGCCTATCCAGCCCGGCTCGGCATGCTCGGGGATATCGCTTGCAATCATTATCGTCTTGATTCTTCTAGCGAGGTTCGTGTCAGAAGTATGCCACCGCGAGACCTTAGCCACATTCCTATGTGGACTCGTAGCTCAAAGCGGAGCGGAGTAATTTCATCACAAACGAATTAGTCTAAAGGTGAGGGACCCCTTAGCCATCATACTGTGAACATGCTAATATGTTGACAACTTTCGTCCTTCTGAGGGGTAGAGCATGGTGAGGGAACGTCGGGTACATTTTTCCCTTCGGGGTTTTCCCTCCTTCAACGCCGAAACCACCCTCCCCCCCTCCCCCACCATGCCGGGCGAAGTCCTATCCCCCGAACTCAACCGTTATCTATACTGTACTAAAAGGTAGTCTCCAAGGCACATGAGTATTTGGACGAACCTTGTTGGCCTAGAATACTGGCTAGACCTCGGGATCGGAGATATTTCGGCGCATGGGCCAAGAAATAATACAGAAGCATGCCATTATTTGGCCAGCTTATAAATGAGGTCTTCGGGGTTTAGCTTGGGAACCTTTGCGTAGTAGGACCAGCTTCTCATACTTAACCCATCTCTACTTAAACCAAGCTCCGGCTCCGAGAGGCATAGTAACCGTTTACTAATTATAAAACATATTCACGTACTTTGTTATAGATCTGATTTTAGCATCAATAAGCGCATATTATGGTTAACAAGTAGCTCGACAAAAAGAATTGGAGGATCCCAATGAACCGTTTTGACGACCGTTTTCTTCTGCATACATAATGCATAAACATAGCTCTGCAATCACCTCCAGACTGATAATAAGGTGAGCTAGTGGGGTATCAAAGAAGACGCGTGGCTCCAAAAGTAGGTTGTATTGTTGCTGTTCTTTTTACTGTGTGGAGGTGGCGTGTAGCTATCTCATATAGTAACAATAAGGTCTGCACTGTGCCTTCCTAATCTAACTGTATCATACTCGACCGCGTTCAAGGTTCACTCTTTACCTTGATTTCAAACTAATTTTGCGAGCTGTATTCGGGTCATCCTCTGAATATGCAATTACAGTCCATCTCTTATCAAATGGCTTAGTCTTATCAACAAACCGCAGGTCGGTAGCGACGCGGATTCTCCCGTTTTCGTCTTCGTTAATGGCGCCAGCATGAACAGCGAAGGGGTTGTGGAAGAGGACATCGCCAGCCTCGTAGTTTCCCTACAGGCCGAGAAGTTAGCAAAAATCCCATCAAAAGGTAGACCTAGAGGATGCTTACTACTAGCCAAGATCGGGACCAGTTCTCACCGAACTTTGCTGCGTTCTTGTCTAGCCAGCCGCCCTTTTCCATATTCTTGTTAAAGGCAGAGATTCTCTCCGAGTCGGGCAGGTCAGCATTAATCCTGGAAAACTCATCCTCGTACTTCTTTCCGATGTCATGTGCGCGGTCTAGGTAGATCAAGCCACCTCCCTTGACATTCACGTCTCCAATCGGCACCCACGCGGTGATGCTTGTCGGGGGGGCAGCCCTCAGAAAGATCTGATCATAGTGGACTGGTGTAGTCTCACCACCAGGCACAGAACAGCGGAGTAGTGATCGGGGAAGACACCACGGCTGCTCAAAGTCGCACAGCTTGCCTACGAAGGGCTCCAGGACGCGGGCTGCCTCGTCCTTGAAATCTAGGTAGAACTGGGCACCGTGGCTGCGAATCGCATTCTCCACAAAGGGGCCTTCATCTTTCAAGCCATGCGCGACACGTAGCGCACCAGGGAGCAGAAACTCACGCCAATCGGCACCTGAGAAAATGCCATCAACTGGGTCGGTACCTGGCTTTAGCATGTTGGAGCCTTGATTCGCGAAGCTGAGATATTCCCCTCGGGTCTTATTAACCTTTGCAGGGTCCAATAGTCCCTTGACCTATCATTATCGTTAGTGCCGACGCTCGATGACCGAGCAGAAAAGGCCTTGAGAGAATCAACCACGTACCCACAACACACCATCCTCCCTATATCTTTGCTTCAGATCCTCAATTGGTGCGTCTGCCGAATAGGGCGTGAGGTACTTGACACCTGTGATGGCAGAGCCTGAGCCATGCAGCGTCAATCCCTCAGTGTTTAGTGGAATTGGCTCATAGGTAGGTTGACCGCTGTAAGGCGAGTTATGTTCGAGGACCTCAGTCATGGTATGCGATTTAGGAACTAGTATTTCCCCTTGTTTGTGATATTAGAAAATGGTAATGACTGCCAACAATACGGCAAACGGTTGACACTGATATGAACTATGATAGATAATAAATGCGTGCGTGTGTTCATATGTCTTGAGCATTGACATGCATAGTCCTAGAAGCCATTCCCAAGCCATAATTGCTACTTTATATCCTCACAATGAGCAAGTTGAGACTGAGGGGCCGACTTGATCTGGTCCCCGGAGCCTCAAGGGAATCCGGGAACTGTCCGGGGAACCAGGGGCATCTTTTTAGCACCGCGTGTTAGCGCCGGGGAATAGCAAAATGCCTTTTTAGGCAGTGAGGCTTCCCCGCAATTCTGGCCAAGTTTTAGTGGGGGATCGACCTGGCGCGCCCCTTCATACGCCGCCTGTAGTAGTGAAGTAACCAGTGGTGTAGACGGCAGACATTTCTTCTATGAAGTTTACTTCCTCGAAATATATAGAAATTGAAAATCTCTCCTACACCAGCAATACAGGGCCAATATTGTATCGGTGAAGCTGGCCTAATAGCCCTCCCATAGCCTAGATAGTATTGGGGTAGTCAGAGTCCTAGGAGACTTGTAAATGTTTTGCAATATCAGAGCCCTGGTAACGATACGAACTGAGAGGTAACCCTCCCCTGCGTTACTAACGGCCAGTTGTTTCGGTAACTACTTACTTAACATGCTAAATTGGGGATTTTGGGGTAGCTTGAAAAGTGCCCAGTTAGGTTTGTGCAATCCTACCCTGGTTACCAATAGCATGCTATATCTGGCAAAGTGTTACCCTAAATCGAAATTGCAGTTGTCTAAGCATTGACGTTAAGATTTTAAAGAATTTATCTCATTTCGTCGATACTCAATTAGTAAACTTTTTAATATACATACTCGAAGTTAGGGTTCTCCTTATCTGTGAGATCCTTGAATGCAGTGTTGTTAAGGCTTTCGAGAGTACCATCTTGGCGCATCTGCTCCCTTTTCTTTTCCTTGCGCTTGTTCTCCCACATGAACGAGTACCTAAGAACAAAGAATATTGCAAGCTCGATAAAATTCGCGACCAACAGCGATCCAATGCCCAAGGTATACCTCGGCGCCTGCTCGGACTTATAAAAGAACGGGCCAGCAATATTACCAACACAGGCGCCCAGCCAGATCATACCACCAACAATCATCTTCTTTGATTGGCCACCGGTGTTACTAATAATGACCGAAAGACTAATGACGAAAGAGGCCTGGTAGGAGCCAGTTAGATAACTAAGCGACTCATGAGTTAGCTTCAAACGAGACTCGCACAATCGAATTATACTTTGAATTTCTTACAAGCAGATAAGACGGCCAACGTAGGCGTCGGGCGGGGCGAGTAGAAACCCGAGGGCGCCTGCAATAGTCGGGAGCATAAAAATTGCGCTCACGAGAGTACGGCAATTCTTAGGCATATAATGATTGCAAACCGCGCCAAGTCCGATCCAGATGACCACCAGGATACCTTGGGGAATACCCAAAAGAGCAGTGTGCAAAGTGTCGAATCCTAGCCCTTGAATAACGAGTGTAGAGAAATTTGAGATACCTCCATTAGGAATATTACCCACAAAGCCTAAAAAGAAGAAGAGCCAAGTCTTGTAATCAAGATAGGCCTCCTTTATTTGGCCCCAATTGACATGTTTCTGCTCAACACCGGTCTGATTCTGTCGCATGCGTGCGATCATTATCAGACGCTCTTCGTGGCTGAACCCACGGAATGTTGCAGGAGAGTTTGGTACAAGGAGGACAAGGACGAGAGACCAGAAGGTACAGAACGCGCCAACAATGAGGAACTCGTAGCGCCAGGACTGCAGCCCGCCCTTTATGTTTCCAATACCGTAACCTTGCGTTTCTCCGAATTAAAATTCTGACATTGCACAGAACAAGGGGGAGAGGGGTAAACAAACCTATGAGACCACCACCAGCAACACCGACGCCGTTGAATGCATACCATGCAGATATGCGGGTCGGTTGCTCAGGCCTTGTATAATACATGCTCGTGATAAGCATAAATGCGGGATCGGCAATAGCCTCGAACGCACCAGAAATGGTCCTCAAGACAGCAAGGCCGGCGAAGTTATGCACCCCAGCCTGTGCCATCAGAAATACACCCCACAGGAAGATATTGGCGGAAAGGTACCAGCCTGGAGGGGAACGCTGCATGATCAAGTTCGATGGGATAGCCCATACTAACCAACCAAAATAGAAAATTGATGATAACCATGAATAATCTTCTGCATTGAGGGCCAAATCGTCCTTGATACCGAAAATCGCCGCATAGGAGAGCGTGGTCTTATCAACGTACTGCGGCACGGTCGGTTAGATAGCTATGCCTAAGCTCGTACCAGATAAACACAGGAACTCACTACAACACCTGGGGTTAGTTATCGCAATTTAGAGCATGATTGACGAGGGTTTAGGAAATTTCGTGCGCTTGAAGTTGCTCGCACATGAAAAAAACTTCTGAGACGTCCTTACCGTAAAAGAAATAACAGATACCAAGCAAAGGTAAGATCTTGTAGTCCAGTTTACGCCTCAGCTTATCCTCTGCTATCTTATCGATATACTCGTCGCTTGGGTACCGCTGAAGTGCTTCCGCATATATCTCATGGTGAGGCTGGCGAATGTTGTCGGCTACGTCATCTTTCTTCAGCTGACCAGCATCTTCGACATAGTTATCTTCAATTGCAGATAAATCAGGGGTCTTGCCATCCCCAATACCAGACATTTTGAGTTAAAAATAAGATAGTGCCCAGAAAGTCTCCAATGATAACTACCCAGAAGCTGATCTCTGCCTCGCGCGCGTTGTTTTGGGCAGATCCAATGACTGTTGTTTCAGGGTTAAGATGCGTTACATCTTCGAGTGGTAATCTAGGTGCCAAGAGCATATAAACTGGAGGCGGCGTTTTTATTTCCATCATTATGCCGGCTTTAGCCCGGACCTTATGGGGTGTCTTGCGGGGAGTTTGGGGTATTTTGCCGGGGGTTGTGCTTGAAGCTGATTGCTGCATGGGGGTCGGTAAAGCTTTCCCGAAAGGGTATGCCCCCTTTCCCCGAGATTTTTCATACGCAAGCTGGGCCTAAAGCAGTAATTTTGTTGAGGTTGAGAATCGCCGAAAATGTCGGAATACGTCAATTAGAATATGATGCAGATCAAGCATAGACTGCGTATTGTTGTCACTGGTAGCGTCGCTTGAGTACTATTTAATGATTTATGATACTGAGAGATCCCCAAATGATGGCTTTGTTTCCAACTTATAAGAGCCCTAAAGGGGTAGGAACGTATCTCTCATAATACAATGCCAGATATTCTACGGTTTCGCTCTACATGGGGAGTCGACCCCGGGGAAGGTCTACAGGTTTGGAGAGAATGGTTTCCTCGTCTGAAAGAAAAAGGCTATAGTAAGTCGCAACTCTCGCTTATCTCGTATATCAATATTGGCTAATGAAATGACGATGTTCTCACGTCTTAGCTGGAGTGGAGATCGATTTTGCTGGCCTTGACAACTTGCTGGGCATTCGGCGTCTTGCGGATGAATTCGGACTGGAAATCATTGCTCTGTAAGCAAGATAAATAAGACAACTTGCTTTCTTAGGGACTCACCCAAGAAAATCCAAAGCTAACGCCAGTATCGAAGCGTTCATTCGCATTGGCCAAAATACATAGGCCCGAGGCCTCTTGGTGTTACAGCTAAAGACTGCCTCAGATCCTATCGGGAGCAGCTCGAGCTAGCACAAATATTGAGACCGTTCAAGATAAACGCGCATTCCGGAAGGTAAAACAGCCCTTTCGAATACCCGTCTATCCTATATCTGCATTGACACTATACCCAGCGATCATTGGCCACTTGGTGAATCGTTAAAATTCTATCAAGGAACACTGGAGGTTGACGCAGAACTCGGTCTTACGAATAAGGTCACCCACGAGACGCATAGACTACGTTCATTCTATAACCCTTACAGCACTGCGCAGATCTTAAGCCAAGTACCAGGGTATGTCTCCTTCGGTCCCGAGAATCGTTCTGGCGGCTGACAGAGGCAAAAGGTTGCGTGTCACTGCTGACATCTCTCATTGGACTTGCGTCTGTTCACGGCTTATGGATGCCGGGCCAGAAGACGATGAATTGCTCAACCAAATAATACCACATGTAGGCATTGGCTTCCCATTCGCTTTTTATAACTGGCGTTTCTAATACAGACACTCTCCTACTAGGTTGAGCATATTCACGCGCGAATCGGCACAACACAAGCTTCTCAATGTCCCGATCCTAGCAACCCGGTGTTTCAGCCCGAGCGCGAGTTTTTCGAAGGGCTCTGGGAGCGAATCATTACAGCAGCCGGTTCCAAGAAGCCTGTGACTTTTACCCCTGAATATGGGTGAGTTGCATTATTCATTCTTAATTATGGAATTGGTACTCGAGTTTTTGAGCAGCCAGGATATTGTTCAGTGTTTAGGGACATTCCGGTTGATTGATGCAGCGCTAACAATCCCCTTCGTCTCTAATTAGTCCCTATCCGTATCATCCTTTTGGGTCCACGCGAGACTTTTCGGAACTTGCCGATACCGAAGGTGCTCGACTTCAGTCATTATTTGAAAAGTGGGCTGCTTAGAGCCATTAATAAGATATTTACCTTCGATTGCCTACCCATTTTAAGTAAAAGTTGTAAAGGGGGGGGATCTAGTGAGGATATTATATTTTGAGTTTAGAACGACACGCGCCGAGACCATCTATATGAAGTTATAAAAATCATCGACACGAGGATACTTGATTATCATATAGAATAAATATATAGATAGAAGATTTTTTATAACTTCAAAATCATAAGCTCAAGTTTTAACTCCAACCATTTCAGATTGCCTTCGACTTATGCATTGTGGACCACGGGCTGAATGGCTGGAGGTGTTAAGAGCGCTGTACATGACGTAAATTATATACACTCCTTTTGCGCTAAGGCCCCTAAAACACCTTCGCAAGGTTACTTTGGTTATATACAGAGGTCTCTTTTCCGTACGTGCGTGTCTTGTGACAGTAGGTAATAAAGAACTTGCCGTATTAATGGGTTTCGTTGATGATATTTCCCCAGAGTTGCTTCGGTACACTGCAGAAATGAACTGTACCGCAGCTTCAATAATCTGCCACCATACCAATTAAAGCAGCTTGCCGGGAGCCAAGACGTAGATCTTATTGTTTTCTTCGTTATCTTTATCTAGGAGGGATGGGTACCGATGTATCTTCAGAGGGCACGCCATCACACGGCCAGGTGCCAACGCCTGCCAACCTTACGGCAAAACATACAGCAAGAGAGGATATAGCTATTGGCCCGCGATGATCACGAATCTCATGCAAGCGGTCCATAATCGGAGGCAGCGGGAGGGGTAGGTTCCAAGGTATAACTATAAATAGAGTGCCAAGTGCGAGGTTGCATTGAAGGATGAGATAGGAAACCAAGGTCCCTTTAGATCTAAAGATAATTATTAGCAGGATATGAACACCGTCCTAGGCCCTTGTCATAAATGCGCCAGAGCAATTCCATGTGTTACGGTGGTGGATATGAGAGCAAGCATCAAGTGTTCTCGGCATATGGAGAAAGTCACTAGAGGTTAGATGACCAAAACATGGCAAACAGTAACCAGAAGTAAAAAATGCGCGATGGGGTTGTTCTCTCAGGTAGTAGTATAGAATTGGTTTGTGGGATGTATTCGCAAGGCCATAGCGACTAATGCCTGATGGCGCTCCTGGAATATGGGAGTGAACTGTCACGGAACGCTACGGATTAACCCCCGGTCCCCGGGGGTTAATCCGTAGCGTTCCGTGACATGAACAATCTGCTACGTGTATGCTCGTTCTAGGTGAAAGCGAGAGATATTTAGGTCTTTTGCAACAGCACAATCATCATATCATAATAGTTGGTCTTATGTGTTGTCCTTTATAACCATATAAAGCTAAATTAATGTGAATGACAGAAAACAAAAAAAAACAAAGAAGAAAAGAGAAGGAGGGAAAACCAGGGCTGTGTACGCAGTTAACTATGTTAGGAAACTGACATTTACAGCATAGTACGCTCCAATCCCGAGGAGAACGTGGAGCATCTGGTTATTGAAGGCGATGAGGGTAAAGGCAAACGCGAAACCAAATAAAGCTACGACAGCAAATGCAACCCCCTTGGTTAACTCCCCGAGATAGAGTATGCCGACTGGTGTCAAGAACAGCGCGGAGCCAACAAGCACCATCTGGGATTTGACGAAAAGTCTAATGCGCACTTCGTCATAGGCTCCCTTCCCGAACGATACGTCTTCGTCTCCAAAAATTGTTTTGCAGCTGAGATACTTGATACTTCGCTGTTAAACGCAAAAGGGTCAGCTCCAAAGTCCTCGGTGTAAGGCTAGTTTGTCGAAGATGGAAGACCTATCCTATGCAGGGCCAGCTATACCAGCCCGATAATTCGAACGATATAGTCATGTCGCAGCGATAAGAATGACGGGCGATTCCCTAAAGATATAAAAACGTGACTACTCACAACGAATGCCCCTCGAATATAGATTAGAAAGATATAGAAACGGTCGTAGAGAGGATCACCATCGGGGTAGATATGGTCATCGTACGCTCGTAGGTAGTCGACCGTATCAGGAACAAGGCCATCTATGTTTTTTATATGCTCGAAGTATCTTTTGTGGGTGCCTTGCGAAACTCGGGGGATCTTGTTCAATTCATATTGCCAGGTGATGCCGTTACCTGGAGAGGGATTAGCAAGGCAAGAAGGCAGTAATGCGGGAAAATGGGAATGACATACGCTGTTTGCCCAGAATGCGCTCCAAGTTTGCAATGAGGTACTCTCTTGTAGCATCAATGCGTTCTCGTTTTTGTTCGTCGTCTTCTTCACTCCCCTCATCCCTCGTCGGAACTCGGACGAGAGATATTTGGTCGGGGGATCGTAGGCATCGCGATATAAACTTTTCTTTGTCAAAGGGAGTAGGCTGGCTGCCTTGTTCTCCCGACAACTCGCTCTCGATTGCACCTTCGGCGTCGAGGTCCATCAGCGCACCAAAAAGACATGTGATTTGGCATTGGTATGTCGCCATCAGCCTCTGCGTCACCGCGTCGAAAGCTCGACAGATTCTAGTATTGGGATATTTGGTAGTGAATGCGGTGATCGTAGGGAAACCCTTGATGGCCACCTTTTCTACGTCGAGTTAACAATAGCCAACAGTTATTGATACGGGCGAGGCTGCAGTTCGTACCGATTTCGTCGGTACCATAGAGTTCGTCATCTGGTACTAATTCTTGTCCGTTTGTTTGTCTGTCTAAATAATGTCAGTCTGACAGGGTGTAACTCGACGACAGCAACCTACTTACGTTCAAGAATTCGGGCATAAAGGCCATCGTGTCTAGGTTGTGGCTGATCTGTGATCGTATTGCCCAAGGGTTGCGATAGGGGCTGACTGCTGCCGGAAGGTCCTAAGTCTCTCAGAGGGACGCCCGCCTCTATATCATAAGCTGACGCCATGATAATACGAATAGAGATGCCTTTAGATCGTCCATGATGCCTAGCAGCAGCATCGAAACATCCTTCTTTTATACTCGTTAAGGAGAATCTTGATCTGGCGAGGCTACAGCCGGAAACTGGAGGAAATAGTACTGTTGGTGGCTTTGATATACACTTGCATAGTCAGGCCCCCAATTAGCGCCTAAAAACGTCGCAAAAGACACTCCGGTGCATGGCCGCCAACTGGAAAGAGCCTCATCGTCGCAATGTTGACCAGGGCTCGTATCTCCCTATAGGACAGCATTTTTGGCGAAGTTGACACGAGGAGAGGAATTGGAATAGCCGGATGGATCGTATGGTGTTGGCAACGACTTGGTGTACTGCGATAGGTGTACGCGCATTCTCGGCCAGCAGATAGCGGAGATGATATCGGCCCCCTCACCTATCGTAGTCCTCTCGGTGACCAAAATCCCACCGCTTTTACCACGAGGCATCCAAGCAGAGTTGAGAAGAGTTGATTTGGGGAGAGGCGCAGCTGGCGATGTCTGCAGGTGTGGGTGAAGTCGAGGCTCCGATTCAAAGGGCTTCTTGGAAGTCCTATGTACTCGGCGATGGTGACGAATAATCCGCTTTCGGCGGCATAAAAGAGCTCTAACTTATTCAAATACTAAATAGGGAAATATCGCTGGGGGAAAGGCCATTCACTTGATAGATATCCGCTTTGCTGAGAACATAATCCCAACACTTAAGAGCCAGAATCAAATGCGCAGATGATGGTCTGTAGAATACCATAGATGATTGCTGACGGTGAAGCTCGGGTATCCTGAGGTGACGAGGATAGGGAAATTCTCAAGGCTTCATTGGACACGCATAGCTAGTTGTCGTACTGGCGACGCTAGAACTGCGCAGACAGCAACCCCTAGACTCTAGTCAAATTATACGAAAAGTAAAGCTTTTTAACAGAGTCCTCGGTGTTATGGTCTTGTGTATAGCGCCAAATTAATAATGCAGGAAATGAATAGCACGTTGATGCAACATAATAGATGGTTAGGCATCGTTATCCATAGCTGGGTGAGTGATAGGCGCTTCAGCTAGCAAATCAAAGGACTAAGAAAAAAAGCCTCCCAAGCCAAGACTGAAAACCTCGCTATCTCGTCTAAATGCAAAAGCGGCAGACTGCTTTAAAAAGGCACAACACCTTCTTCACGTACGACTTGTAGGTGAAGATGAGGGATAAAGACGATAGGAGGGGTCTTGATGAAAGCGAAAGGCGGTGCGGGCTTCCAACGCCTACATACGTGCTTATTGATCGGTCGAGTTGTATTCAACCATAGCTACCTCATTCGACAGGAGAACTGGGTATGTAGATTGGCGTATCCAGCTACGGAATAGGTAGGCACATTTCTCTATATGTCCAAGCACTACACGGGCAACTGGTCTACTCTTGGCCCGTCGCCCGAAGGTAATAGATAGGTAGACTAAGCTATGTTTGGAGGCGAAATGCTGTCAAGAGTTGGAGGCACTTAAGAAAACTGGAAGCGATGGTCTTATGACCGAGTGGACCTCCTGGGGGTCCATACAGCATCCCCGCTATTGGCATTCCTTACAGCTCTCCCAAAGTTCAGAGTTCGTGATGACACGAACACACCTTGCACATCTTGTTTCACACTGACATGTTAGCAACACATCACATCTCCGTATCCCATCGTCTCATTCGGACCAATGCGACATTCGTGTGTTTTATTTCACGTTCCTAACACCATATCTAGCGTTTATAACTATCCCCTCCTCTGCTTGCTGATTCTTTTCATAGCAGCCAATATATATACCTCACCAGGAGAGCTAAACAAACGATGATTGGGCTGCACGGATCCTTCAGGGCACACCACCCCATCAGCCGACCTGACTAGCCGCGTAAGGGAACCCCAAGTCCGGATATAGCGCCAGTCGTGCGGCGGGCTTCGACCCCTGAGTCTAGGCATTGGCGGGAGCTGCCGCGGCGGAATGGCCTCCAGGGGGTGTCCTAGAGCCCACTGCCTTACGGCCCTTACCCCCTTTACCCGCGCGGACCGGCCACCCAGCGCCGCCAGCCTGGTGACACCGGGCTCATGTGACATCGCCGACTTCGTGGCACATACGGCCGGCCGGGGCATAATTTAAATATCCCATTCATGCCGACTATCACCTAGGAATGGGTGACTATGGGCGTTCGCTGCCCAACGCTTTGCCACACTCATAACAGCGTCAAGCCACACCATTAGCCACAGTGGCTGCTACGTAACGGGCACCCACGTGTAGCTCCGATTTATTCGACATGCAGCGAATGGATTCCGGTCACTACAGATTGCAGGAGATTTCAGTCCTCAATTACTGTGGCAGAGCGAAACAAACCGGCGAGTGGCGAAAGATACGGCGCCAGTGTTGAGAATATGGCCGATGGTGAAAGCTGGAAGTAGCTTTGGCGTCTGAGGGCTCTCTCAAATGTGCCCGGGTTATTGTGCTCAATGGAGCTTGGTGCTATTGAGCAGATTGCCGGCCCGAGATTTAGCGGGAGCTAGTTGGGGGGGTGTTCTGATAAGGGCCTAAGGTTCTGATCTGGGATCGCTCTAGCGGGCGGGTTTGGTTGCCCTATTTTGGCTGCCCTGGGGCAGCCATGGCCAGGCGGGGGGTGAGAGACGGGGCATGGGGGAGGGGGATAAACGGGGCATGGTATTTTCAGTATTGCGACAACCGTCTCCTCCTCCTTATGAACGTTTTGCAAACGGCGGGCTACACATTGCACCCGGAAGAATACAGAAGGGCGAGATCCAGTGCAATATATGCCACGCCATTACTTCCCGCAAAACACACTTGGCTCATCTTGCAGCCATGAGGAGTATTACGTCTCCCTTCGAAGCAAGTGACGAAGGATGCCCAGAGTCGGGCCGGAGCTTCTAGATTATGAAGACTGCCGACCGAAGCCTGTTCACCATTGATTGGCTCACAATAAATTGTGAAATACCCGAGACCGGGTTGTCGGTTCCGGTTGGCAAAGGAGAGTGTGTAGTTAAGTAAGCAACGAGAACGAGAGCAGCATCGTCCCCAACGTGTACCGCGTCCTCTCAACGCGTCTATAAACATGGGTACTTCTGTCTGTCTCCTGCATTTCGCTGCTCATTTAAATTGTTCGAGTGCTCGAAGACTGCTCTGCTACCTGGAGCGCCCGTCAACGCCAGGCCTCGCCCACCTTGCCCATGTCCCCCCTACGCACTGCCCATTGCCTACTTCCCGCTGTCACTGTCATGCACACTACCATGTATGTCTCCTCTCTACACGTCATCTCTTGCCGGCTCCGTCTCTTCACTCTATCTACCCACCGAACCAGCCCATGCCGTGATAGGCTCAGCTCAACTGGCTCTTCGAAATCAACTAACGAGCGATCCAAACTCGGACCTTGCGATATTCATTGTCGATGCGTTCAGAATGGCGCCGTTCCGGTAGCTGGGTCGCCGGCAGCATAATTCGCATACCGCTAGCTGCTTTACCATGACTGCTCATCACGACGGCTGCACAGACACAGCCTTAAAACCTCGACTAGCCATGGGTCTTGTCTAGAGCATGCATACGGATAGCAGCCGGTTATTCCATTGAATTGTTTGCTATTCTTTCAAGCACAGCCGAGTATACATCAAGTAGGTATCTATTATCCAGTTGTGGACCCCTTTGGAGTATAAAGGCGGTGCTCTAGTCTGTCTTCTTGCCGTCGTCGACTGTCTACTCTGCCCCTTTAACACCCTAGCATTACTTCCATGATCACGGTCATCATATAGGTACGAGACTTATTTCCTTGATACTGTTGTTGACGCCGAGGCTTCTTCTACTGGGCTGGTAACAACCTCCCTATCCAGATGTCATCTAAATGTTTCACTACAGGACAAGCCACTATCACTGCCTGCTATAACACCACATCATCTACACAACAGCTCCATTTCCCACGACAATGGCTCCACTAAACTCTTCACCTTCGCCTTCAACACCACAACCGCCCCAACCACCTAATGGTCCCACGGCCGCTGAGCCCCCTCCAGCGACGACAACAACCACCACCCCGCCAAACAAAGGCATGAAGCACCCTAACGAAGATGATGACAACTCTGGAGGGAAACCAAACAATCAGGATAAGGGAAAGGAGAAAGGGGGGAAAGAGAAGAGTCAGAAGGTGAAGCCTAGGAAGCAACAGTGGTTTCTCGCTTAAAACTTGTATTGAATATAACACCACATTATAAGTCGGTTGGTTAGATGGATGGTTCATAATTTTAGACTTCGGTTCCTGGTCCAGAAACAGTTGCTTTCCCTTCTTGAAGCTCCAAGCGCTTAAATATGCAAGAGTCCAAATAATTGGCAGCCAATCATCTATAACCCTTTCTTCATTGAACCGGCAGCATTGCTAGTAGCTTAGTAGTGAGTATTAACGAGTAACTATCAAATGGTGCTCATTCACAAATGTACTACATATGAAGGTACAATAAAACTCCTAGCTAGGCTCCAGTACTCGAGCTGGGGCTTGACCTCCGCGGTAGCAGATACGCAGTTGGTACTCAGTTACCTATACTACCTGCGTACCGAGTGTGGGAAGACAGTTAATACAGTACCTAGGCAAGCTATTGAATGATATTAAACATGCCCTTAGTCTATTCAACAAGACTACCCTAGTATATTAGGCATCTAAGCCGGCAATCTCAATAGGCTCCAGTAAGAGATAGCATGTTTCTGTAGCCTTCTACAAGTGACCTTTGCCTGGGGTAAGCGAGAAAAGCTGCGGCACAGCGCCGGGAACCGGGGCCGCATCAGTTAGATCGTCATAACGCATTAGTCTCCAATCATCAGGACCATATTTTTAAGTAGCAAGTAATTGAGGATGGATGGAGACGCTTTGGTATTAGAATAGCGCAAATAACTTATGAACGTGGTCGGGAATGAGTAACGCGGATCGCTTCAGCTTCAGGGCATGGCCCGAGGTGATGGTAGTACCTAGCGAGAGAAAATCTGCTGAGCAAGGCGGCCAGCAGTCCGCGACCCACGAGGCGTCCAGCTGATACCACTTTGTTCAAATTAGTTTCCAGGGCTTGCTTGTAAGCTCTGCCGCTCGTGGACGCGCGGTTATAGTAAACGACCATTATCACCGGAACCCCTGCCTTAATACATGCCTACCTACTCTGTACACAACAAAAGAATGCCTACGTCTCATAGATAGAGACAATTTTCTTCTAGGGGGTTACCATGAGCGACCATGTTGCATCTAGGCTGCATACACTCCACGAGTCCAACAACACACCCAGCCCAAATATTAACACGTCAAGTAAATTCTGTACTACCCGTCTCAGCTTTGTCCTAAACAGGCAATTTCCCGAGCTACAATTTTAATCTACATGGGTTCTTCGACTTCGCCTTAATATGTTGGCGCAAGGTGTGTGCAATGCAACCGTAACAAGTTTTATCTACGACTATCCGCCTCCCCAAAACCTAAACCCGACCCACGCTGTAGCCACCATAGTATGGGTGTTTGAATTACTCACTAATGCCGATAGGCAAGAGATCTCTTGTGCATTACTCAGCCGAGTATAAACCTGTCCACCGTCCGATTCCCTTCCAGCCCGAGGACACACCCGGCCAAAGCGCTCACAGAGTGGGTCTCAGTAAATGCTCTTGACATTCTATACCTATGATTCATACACACAGCCACCCTAGGTGCGGGTATGTGAATGCAGTCTTTCCTCTGCTTTAATCCCAGTATCACAGCCCCTTCATCCTAGCTCGTAAGCCGCGATATCCATAGAAAGCAGAAAGACGATTAGCCATAGACACATATCGAAGAATCTCGGCGAAAGCTACAGAAACGGGTGTTTGGGAGGGAAAATGGAAACTTCCGTGAATAAAGTGCATGTTAGGGGTAGACCATTACGTTGTCCTTAGGGCCTACAACAGTATGAACCCCCAAAAAACAACGTACTCCTAATGATGCAAGATAGCACTTTCCACCCTCGCTACACCGATGCCAGCTATTGCACTACGGTCTTAAAAATCAGAATAAATAGCTAATCAAAAAATTGGAAGAATGAGAAGGCCTGGAGAGAGCAAACATTTGACTAATCTGTTGCCTACCGCCCTACGGAGCAAGTCATCCCCGCCAAAGTGCAAGAATTTTCCCGGGGGCGAAACCGGTTGACCCGACGACAGACGGAGATCGAAGTGCTAGTGACCGTAGGGCTTACCATAGGATGCAATGCAACGCTATCCGGGTCCTGGCACTAGTAAGGGGCTCCGTCAGGAGGCTGCTTGAACGTCTGGAACTTTAGGAACTCGGGAGAGTGTTTTCATTGGCTACTCCTTGTTTTCGACCAGTCCGCCTTACACGTGACCCTAAGGCCGACTACATGCCATGAATTCTGTGCTCTATGCTAGTAACTTCTTTGTTTTTAGGCACGGAACCATCGTGTCGTTCTCGCGCAACTGTCGGCACATCAGATACTGTTCTCCAATACTCTTCGAACCCCCTCCGAGAGGATTGGGACTTGGATATTGGTGACAGCTCCTACAAATTCTCCATTTAGCCTCGTAACGAGACTCGTGTCCTCTAAGAAGTTTTCCGCTTCCCGCTACGTGAAAGGTCACCTATCGCTCTCCTAATCCAAATCCACTCTACAGTAAGAGCGCTAACGGGACTAGAAGCCGCAAACATTAGCCTCACCTCCACGTTGCCGATAATGAGCTAGTTGATCGATCTTCAAACAGCCGAGTCACGGTGCCCAAGATCGTTACGAAACGGAACCCTAAATCAGAGTTCCCCTCGTCTGAAGTACTCGCGAAATGCACGTTATCAAACGCCACTGTACTCAGCGCATCCAGCTATATCTATAGCAATTGTATGACCAAGCGAAATACGTCATCAACGCCATACACTTGATATAATTATCTACTACAAGGCACATAGAGATTCCTGTTTATGGTTAGGATAGCCTCACGCAGGTGTTTTTGGAGACCCTTGCACAACAACAGGAGTCTATTGCCTGCCTGCTATATACTAGGGTTCGTGACAATATCATTTATGCTCCACGATTCCGTACATCTCATGTTGTCACACGGACCAAGCCAGGTGCCTACGCCTGCCAGCCTTCCGTCCAGACATACAGCCTTCCGGCAAGACACGCAGCCTCAAGGAGCCGCAACTATTGGCCGGCGATTATCACGGGACTCATAAGAGTCATAGGAGCCTCGTATTGCGGACTGGAACTGAGACAGCCAAAGGAGGGGTAATGGCTAGATGCCTAAGGCGCCAGCCTCCGGGCTGTCTATAAATATGAGGCGTAGGTCGAGGTTGCATCAAAGGATGGATTTGGAAGGCCAATGGACCCTTTAGATCCAAAGAGAATTATTAGTTGAATAGAACACTGTTCCAAGCCCTTATTATATAAGCCCTTATCACATATGTCTAAATCAGGTTCCGCCACAGATTTCAACAGCAAGAAATCAAAAATTACAATCAACCTACGCGTCATAGTGGAGTTTCTATAAGTAGACCATACTCTTGGGTCGATTTACATAAACTTTCGCCGTGCAAATGTTCATTCAAACCTTCAACGCGGTATCAAACCCTTCAGGGTCCGCCAGCATTAATACAAAAACAGGAACGGAAGAGAACTGAGTTCATCCTTTTTCCTTTTAACAACAAATTTCGGGCTCACTACGCGTTTCCGTACTCACACTCTATTGGTTTCCGCCTGCTGTCAGCGTTGTCATGTACCCTACGTATGAGGCAAGCGATGGAAGTTGTTGCACGGTGGTATATCAAACACCTTCGTGGAGCTATCCTGACTATATACAAAAGTCATTTTGCCTGCGTATGCCTTATAGCAAGTCTATCGCCCATGCAGGATGATACCCAAAGAAAATTGGAGTTGTGACAAGGCACAGAGACAAAGAGACTGCTATATATGTATCTAGGACAACCTCACTTAACCTTGAGACCCCCGTACAACAATCAAGGTCTATTGCCTACCTCATGCTTAGGTTCATGACAGGAGTTTCTCGTCTCCCTAATTTGATATGAATGCAGTATGTGCCTTTGTTATGTTATATTAATATAGACGATTTCTTACTTGCAGAAAGTGGTAGTCAAAAATAATCTCGAAATATCTCACCTACTGCCACAACTTAACAGATAGCTGGAGGAGTTCAGGAACTAGGAAATAAAGGTGTTACGAACCCAGTATATGGTAGGCAATAGACTTTTGTTGTTGCACAGGGGTCCTAAGGCTGCGTGTGAGGCTGTCCTAGATACATATACAAAAGTCCCTTTGTTCCTATGCCTTGTGATAAAAGGAAATACAAGGTGTCGATTAAAATATCATACTAGAGTCCTAGGGGTCCCTTTACATACAAACATTTGTTCCAGATATACCCAAGTTTCATACTAGAATAGTGTATGTTGTGGCATCCGCTAATATACGTCCTATGAGGACTTGCAAGAGAGTCCCGGCAATGAAACTACCAAATACTCATGGAGATCCACAAGTGGTTTAAGTATTACAGCAGCATCACTATCATCTGCGTGGAACAGCTAGCAAATGACATAAAACGGCTGAAATATTTGTATTTCAATAATTACAGAGATTAATATCGACAGTAGGTTAAACAGAACCATAACTCTTACTTAGATTTCTACCATGTTATATAAACACAACCCAGAGGATTTAATTTACGGAAATAGTGGTAGCCGAAAACGATCTCGAAATGTCTCACTTGCTATTATATCTCAACGGATGGCTGCAGTTATATGCAGCAACTCAGTCGGTAGATACGGCAGCTCATGGACTACAGAAAAGAAGGAAATTCGCAAGCCTTGATTAAGGTGTCATACTTAATCGTTATCTCTCTAACAGTTAAGATCACCTACAAAGGCTTAAGATGTTTCATTCTAATGTGAATAAGGGTAATGTCACAATATAGACTGCAGCACCATACCGTAACACTACAAAAGGTAGAACGTTGTCAAGTCGAGCACTTGACCGTCTGCAGTGACTATACGCGTACTGGGCTTGTGACAGGTAATGGAGAGTAGAAGTTCCAAAGCACATTACTGGCATGTAGGTCCCAAAACCGTACTGATTGGTTGCTGAGCTATACTTCCCCTGTCACAAGGCATAGGCACAAAGGGACTTTTGTATATGTATCTAGGGTAGCCTTACACGTAGCTTGAGACCCTCATGCAATAACAAGAGTCTATTGCCTACCATATGCAGGGATCGTGACATCCCCAGTCCATAAGGTAGTATAAGACATAAATACAGATTGAATAACCATACAGACATCCTGAGTGCAGTTGTCACACAACATCTTGAGAAAATGCAGCCGCCACATTGTAACATTGCAACTTAGCGAGACTGGATAGTTACACTAAATCACAGTAATACTTCAAAGAGTGAATTATATCTCTATTCGCTCCATTAATGATGCAACGATGAAAACCAAGCTCCAGGGTTCAGATGCGGCCAAAATAGTTAACCGATTATACTCTACATCTAAGGGAACTGTACCCACGTGGGTTGCATTTCATCTCAATATTTCTCGTTTAGTTGTTGCCCGTGACCTGTAGCATGGTAACATATTGTAGCTTCGCTGGCTATAAAATGAGGGTTGGCGTGGGGGGTTCCAAATGGCGCAAGAAGGTAGTAACCCTACAATGGGGTTGGCTGTAGCTGAAAATGGAAACGTTAGACAGCTCTTATCTATCTAATATACAGTCGGCGATAGATTGGGATGAAATTAGACATTATTACCAAGGCCTACAGTCTGCAAGGGGTGCTGCCGTGCATATTCTTGCTAAATAGCTCCAGCATTATATTACCACTATGCACGAGTCTTGGCTTTTATGACATCAGGAGCTTAAACTTTTGCCCAGGCATTATACAGGAGGGGCTGAAGGGTCCTTTCAATGATGACGAATTTCCTCCTACTCCGAACTTGGTTCGTTTACAAGCTTTGTATCAAATAGAAAAAAAACGATGCGAACCAGAACATAGAGCTGTCAAGCTAGTGATGATTCTTGCATTAACCAGTTTATATCTTCTGCAGTTTATCGAACTTGAGGACAGGCAGAGGCTAGATAACTTTTTTTATAACTGATTTACTTCAGCTCAAGCTCGTATTGCAGCTTAAAGTTCATTGGCATCAAGTTTGTTCGTGAGAGCAGGCAATACCCCTGACTGGCTAAAGCTACCCTAATGATGACTTGCTGGGCAGGAAGTTGGAGCATTAGTTCGAAAGAAGTGAACCACTAGTTTCTACTTTCATATGATGCCGAAACTAACATAAAAGGTTCACGCAGTCGGTCAGGTTTAATATACCCGGAGAAGGAAGATAGGTTGTTCTGGGATGTATTGATTCTCTGTACTATAAGTATCAACCAGTCAGAGTCGCCCAAGCTACGTTTAATGCACCCCTATGCACCTATCTGTATGATCATGCGTATAGTCAAGTTCCCCAGAACGCCTAGAATGCAGATGCTCCTATTACCCCAACCCGTTATGCAGTCATGAGCTTCTCATCAGATCATCTTTATTTCAAGCTTGCCCGCTCGGCGGCGGCTGAAACTCGTCGACGCGAGCAGACGTCTTATCCTTGTGATTGGAGTACAAGCCATACACACTCTGTTGGCCCTTCGATGCGACCTTGAGGTCTGCGAATCGCGTCTCTGGTAATCTCTTGCCGGCTTTAATGCTCTCGAGGACCCACTGAACGCCGACAAACTTCACGGCGGGGCCCCCTATTTTTGAAATCTCCCTTTGTAGCTTCCCCCCCGCTAGACCGCCTCCGCTACCATATCCCCCCGCCACGGGGCGACCGAGAATGACATGTGTTACCTTTCGACGTCCGAGATGGCTAGACATGCTGGCGCCGTTCTCTGCTAGCACGTGCTTAAGTTTATGGTCAGAGATGAGAGGGTGGGTGCTCCCGTTTAGGTAGACGACGACCCCATCGAATATCTTGCGGGGCTGCTTTGTTTGTTCTCTCACAGCATCCTCCTCCCTACGTCGGGCCATGAGGCATTCCTCAGCCGTCATTTCCCTGGGACTCAAAATTCTTGACTTGCCCCTCTGGAATTCACTGGAGGTTGAAGTTGAGGCTGCGACCGGAGCTAGTGCCACAGGCGGCACAGCTGCGGATGAAGACGATGACGGCTTCATCGCCCCAGGTTTCGCAAGCATGTCTAAGACTGAGCACCGTGCTCGTGATCGTACTTCTGGCGTGATCACTGCTTTCGTTTGATGATCCCAATGCTGTGCTCCTTCGCCTACTGTGTCTGATATCCGTTTACCACCGCCGGCACCTCCAGTAAACTGGCCCATCAACTTCCGGTTTCGTGAGGTACGCCATCCTGTGCTGGCGCCCAGACGATTCTCAGCTTGTTGGTGTCCCGTAGATGACGAATTCCAGGGATCGAATTGCTGTCCATATACGGGCTCGGCGGCCGGGGGAACTGATGGGTTGGGTATCGGCATTATGGTGGGATGTTACCTTGCACGTTGGGCGAGGCGAAAGATATGGTGCAGGTGACTGTGTATAGCCCTCAACAAAACAAAGCTCCCATGACTAGGTTAGTTCATTGACGAAGCAAGATAATGAAGAAGAGATCATCCCTGTAAGGTCTTGGTTCATTCTCTTGTCCTTTTCTTTCTTCGTCACATTGGCATTGTTTTGTTTCGGTGCGGCACGGTTATGTCAATGTGGTGTTCTAAGGCGAGCAAACAGAGCATTAGCTACCCAGCAACGAGACAACCCACTCTGCAAGCGTTGCGCTAACAAACAAACTCTACGGGACACGTGACTGCGACTGACTCTGCGAAACGCCTCTTGACATTAGACTAGCCAGACCCAAGACTAACTACTACCTATCTGCTCCGTCGACCTCTTTTTTGCAACTTATGTCTGCCTCAATTGGTGGATGGACCATGCTGTGATAGAAACATCGTGTGTTTGTTTGTTTGTCTATGCTGTGTCTTTTTTTTTTTTTTTTCTCCCTCGATGATTAAACAATGATGTTGTTGTGTTCAGGTTCGGACTTTCTTTTTCCTCTGCCAAGCATCTGCTCGGACGGCATTGCGTGCAGCCGTTTCGAATCCACCCGCGCCACGAAAATCCGCACATCGTATCTCTCTGATAAGGTGAGCCGAGGGAGGACCAATCGGGTGGGCTCGATGCGAGGAGAACCAGCCAAGGAGCCGGGGATTATCGACACAGGGATGTCTTGGCCTGCCTACTTCCTTCTTGCACAATAGATGCACGGAGGACTTGGATTGGGACGGGGAAGATGTGGGCTCTGCGTTTTGGCGCGCGCACCGCGGGTTACATTCCTTCGATTAGACGATGGGTCTTATTTCGTGGATGGATGGGCGGACAGGCTAGCGTACCTAGTGTCGTGTAGGGTCGCAGTGGTGGCGGCGATGGGCCCATGACCGACGAGGATGGAGGGTGGTGGTTTGCTAACAAGCTGAGAGATAAGATGCGTGTCAAATCAGCCAACGTATTGCGCTCAGCGAAGACGGTGCTGATGACCCCCCCTTGGTCGGCAAGTCAGCCAGCCAGAAACGAGATTGGGGGGGACTCAGGCATGTGTGTTATTATTCTCCTTCTGAACCTCGTCCCCGGTTCGGTTCCGCGATGCGATGCCATGCGCGGATTGAGGCCTGGGTCCATTGCCCTGGCCTGGCCCGTGGTTTCGTTCCCCGCAAATTCATGCAAGTCGTACTCTATATGTCCTGTCAACGTTTCTTCATGCATTGGACACTCCGCGCGTATCCTAGGAGCAGGTAGCAGCCGGGCTGAAGGGACCCTGCCGGTGCGACAGTAGAGGACCAGAGCATTAAGCTAATCCATTGTATGGGAGGGTAACTTGCATCATGGATGGATTGCACCCTGACCTCACGCTCTCCTTCACGATCTTACTTCCCCGGTGCTTCCTCTATGAATATATCATGTAGAATCCCATATTACTGGTTAGTGCCTCATTGGCGGCTTACCGTCGAAAGAGGTTTCTTGTTGCATCGAGGGTACCCCCCCTCCCAGCCATCGCGTTTAACTCCACGCCATGCTCTCCTGCGAGGGGATGATGGACTTAGACCCTGTGGACCTCAGCATGTGAGGTCCAATGTGTACATGTGCTGTGTGGAGGGAAGGGTCGTGACGATGGGCTGGAGAGAGATACGGATAAGCATAGTGGTAATTGTTGCGTTGACGTACATACTTCAATATGCAAGCTCAGTATTCTCGCAAGCTGGGGTTCATGCAACGAACCCGGCCAAGGGCGGGTGTTTCTGTTTGTGTTGCGGCGGCGGTAGAAACAGGCTAGAGCAATCACTTCAGGGAAGAACAACGCTGGCGGGACCGTGGTTGGGGTAGTTGGTTAACTCGGGTTCCTTTTCCGAATAAGTTCCTGTCCTGTGCTTTGTTCCGTTGTTGCAGGCGCATGAGTCCGCAGCCGTGCATTGTTTTTACCGGCATAACAGGCATCGCCACGTTCTAGAGATGTACGATGTACGGGGATGGCCATTGTTGCCGCATCGCGCTACTTTGGCAATGCCGCCCTACTGTATGTAGTATATGCTTAGATCGAGACCCTGGATTCCATCTCAGAGATGCAAATAAACCTGCGTAGCGTTAGTGAACCAAACCAAATTGAATCTTGATTAGTGTTCCCGCTTTGCGATCTATGAGTCGTCACATCTCGAGGATTCGTTTATCTCTCGGTTAGAGGGAAGAGGCTTGAAGATGCCCAGTTGCGAATAGAAGATTGGTTCCCCATACAGTAATCACAAACTCCATCCCTTGCGTTGATATGAAAACTCCGCCCAAGCATGGTCCTGTTGTCAAATTTAGCAATCTTGATGCACGCAAGTCTCGGGCGGCACTGTCTTTGAAGGTCCCCTGTTATTTAGCGTAGCCGCAGCTTGTGAGATTTGTCACAAATAAAGCCATTGTTACCAGACAGGTACAAGATAACGGACCCATATGACCAGTGTGGTTACTCCATCCCAACCTTGAATGTACCTATTCGATGTCCGTCCATGCTGTACTTAGGTACTGTACGTACTTAGTATACATGGTGCAAGAACTGACAAGGGCCAGTTGTATCTACATAGTATCTAGTGGTAACATCGAAACTAGATCTCACCCTATTTTGTACTTGGTGTTGAGTAGACGATAATTCGGGGGTTATGTTGAAGCCTTGCAGAAGACATTTTGGCAGATTGTCACTCACAAATGAGCTACAGCACATATGCGGATCATACTTGCTTCTGCTTGATGCTGCTGACCGAGTGAAGAAGGTTGCGGCGCCGCTACCCGCCTGAGTACATGCTTAAGGTGGCTGGGTCTCCGCATGGTAACGTTGACGAAGTTCCTGGGCTGGCTGAATCTCGGGCAACTCGCCACCTACCCAACGTAACTACTGTTACCTAGTATAGTTGCTAGCACCTCACTGTAGTGTAGTTGCTGTTGCGCGCAGGACTAGCCACGTTCAAGCCCCTTAAATCTTGGAACGGTGGTGGTTGGACTTTATTGTAAGTGGAGGACCGGATCCTTTCTTTGCTTCCTTCCTTCCATACAGAGACACTGGCCTAGTGCGTCCGTGGTTTGCGGCTTTTTGGGTGCACGAGTTTTGGAGTATATGATGGCTTACACTCTACGGCGCAGCTCGCGACTCTAGCTACCCTGCTCGCAACAAGCCCGTCTGTGTCTGGGTAGTTGTATACAGAGTAGGCAGTGGAGTACTACATATACTATCTGCCTGTTAATAGACTGATATACGAAGTACAGAGCAATGTACACTACTTACGTCAAAGACCAGCAATTGGGACGGGATTACACTAGACGCGGGGTCATGAGCAATGACCATGGCCTCTCGGTCCCATGTCTCTCTTCCGCCGCTAGTAATGTAGAGTGCGGATATGTAGCGGTAATCCTGCCCGTACTCATACATACATATAATACAGTACTCTACATGCGTCATACGTTCGCACAGCAGGCCACTACTGCGGTAGCTGTGGGATCCTAGGGTTGGCATACAGATGGATAGCCGGGCTAGTCCACGGCTCATGCACGATGTCAGATCGAAGCCGATGGGTTCTAACAACGACGATCACATCCCACGATAACCTTCAACAAGAGAATTTTTAGATCTATTGGTTACTGACAACCATCGTAGGGCTACTGAAAAGTCGAGCGCGTGAACGCATCCTAGATGTATCACAAGCCTTGTCCCACTAAGTAAGACAGCAGACTATGTTACTTACATAGGACAGGACATAGGAGTAACATCCCAGATAGGAGGACTGTCTTTGTACTGTACCATGTATTAGGTAGGATAGAATCCTTTATATCTGAGCTGCCCAGGGCCAATGGTAGCACCTACCTACCCACTCAAGTAAGGATAATACCTAGCCCTGTATGTTGATGACGATCATTCGACCGAGGCAGACAAAAGTCCTCGGGAGCATGCCTGAGATTGCTAGGCACGCTATACGCAACAGCCACATGGTCATTCGCAATGAGTATAGCATAGCTTCCTGGTCTCAGCCGATAGCAAAAAAGGTAGGCAGAATGGTTGCTGGTGTACTGTACTGTACGGTACGTACAATACTCGTTAGTAAGTATTCAGACTAGCATCAGACGCGGCAAATAGGACCCTAGCTCGGAAAGTACCTAAGTAGGCATTGGCGTACTGCTAGGGCTAGACAGAATTATCACTGGTCAGGAACAGATTGGGCAGGAGGGATTTTCCAATTGGACACACTGGGACTAGATTATGAAAGAGGATGACGGCACATACAGTAACAGGCAGGATCCTTCCAGAGTGACTTGTCACACCAATCGACTCGCGGCGACGAGGGCCACGGAACAAAAAGTCTAGACTCGAGAAACAAAAGGACGGCCAGCTTACTTGTACTAGGCACCACCAACAGGAACAACTGACCAACAATCGTGAGGTCCAACAAGATGCGTCGTCTTCTTCAGGTTGGCCTGGAGAGTATTCTCCCGGGAGGGATCTTGGATTGTCATTCGCAGTCAGTGTACCGACAGAAGAGCGATTCTTCTCGTGTGGTACCAGCTTTGGCAGTTATTTCAGGCCATGACAGCGCGCCAATAACCGGTGATCATCGGACAGGGAATATAGATACCTAGCATGGGTGCACGATGAGGATTACATACGCTAGTATGGTGTAGTATAGGCCCGGGGAGAGAAGGGGGGGGGGGGGTGTAATTTTGTTAAAAGATCTGAGAAATAGGTACATTACACAAGGTATAGCAGGCTGCGGTACATGGAGGAGGGGCTGGCACGAAGTGGCGGTGAAGCAAAGCTTGGACCCGTTCGTTACGCGGGGTGCTTTGGCACAGGCATCCCTCATTTACAGTGTAGTACTGTAGGTCATTATACCACATTGTTTCCGAAGTATAGGTAGTAGTAGCAACTGAAAAAAAAAACACATGGGCAGTCTGCAAACTACCTATACAAAGGGATCAGATCAGATCAGATAGTTGTCTTCCTACTGCACATATCTAAAGCATATCTTACTAAGCTAAGTACCGTACTGCAAAGAATTGTCTGGTCGGTAAGTCCGCAGGGCTGTTATAGTATAGTGCTTGGTGATCCGTCCGTTTGCCAGAACACAAGTGACTACTGTCCAGGACGTTCAGGAAATCAAAGCCATTGTATGCCGTGACCAATGGTAGGCTTGCCATCCTCTCTCTGTACCTTACTTCCAATCCAGTCTATTGAATCTGATGTTGGTGGGGACTTGGACACGCTGGACACCCTTTCCCACGTTGTTCGCTCCAATTGGACCAGCAAATCGTTATAATGCCATCCTGAGAAGGCATATGGTGGTACACGTTTGTAAGCTGCTAAGGCACTTTCTCATGGCGCCACAAATGTTTGATTCCCCTCTTCACACCACTACAGTACGTCCCTCCGCCTTGGCCCGAATACTTGTTGTTGACTATAAGCCTTTTATACTAGCACGACAACGGTCCGCTCTTGCAGCCCGCCGCTGGCTGTCAGGAGAATTACGGAGCCATGATGATGATGTGCAGGCGTCCTGGGGACTACTGTGTGTTAGGTACTCCCTGGCCCACCCCCGTTCGAAGGATCCGGGGCCAGCCGGTCATCATGGTAAACGTCGAGTACCCGTAGGAAACAAAGGCATATATATACTAGTATATGTTATCTCTCCCTACTGTAGTCAGTCAGCTTTTTTTTAATTTGTAATGTTAAGCCATCAGGATGAGAGGGAGGTGAGAGAGGGAGCGGGCGTGGCAAGTATACCGGGCGATTCTACCGTATGGTGGTATATTCGGGAGGTCTTTGTAATGGTATTTTGATTAGGTACCTACCTATCTGTCCACAGCCGGTGATTAATTACCTGTTGGTCTAGTGGCTCGTCGTTGGAGACATTTCCCTAGTCCCGAACTAGGGCTAGTGTCCACATCAGCTGGCTGGGTGTGTTCGTCGACGTGGGCGCTGCTGATTGGCCTGGCGATGGCTGGACCAGCAATGGAGGGTGACGGAGAGGTTGGCACACAAAATAGCGATCGGGAAGGATACACTAGTTTAGTGCACACTGAGAGCTCTTCACGGTTCACACTGTCCAGCCGATATTCTGGGTGTGGTCAAGGCACTTTCCTCAGATCGGAGACAGACCGGAGACCAGCACCAGCAAAGTCAGATCGATACTTGGCATACACTCCACGCCACAGTACATACTGTACAAGTATTGTTGTAGTAGGCAGGGGTCGGCTCAAGCTATCAGGATTGGCCATTGGCATTGGGCTAGACGCAGCAACCTCGTAACGAGGTTCGGGAACTGAAAGATGCTCCGAAACGGTCGGTCTAACGTCAAAAGTTGCTGGTTATGGCTGGTTTTTCTCTCTCTCTTTTTCTTTTGCTGGTAGTAGCATCGATGCTTTCGGTCTGACTTGATGCTTGTTGATCCCCGGTTGCTGTTCTCGTCGGGTGGGTGGGAGACACGACACACTACATACATACATATACATACATATGATAGTATACATGTTGGTGGAGAGCAGCCTGAAACGAGCCCTGACTATAGCAGTGCAATTCATCTAAGACAGTCCACGCACAGCAAGGCTGGCCACTCTGGAATAATCCCTTGATTCCTGCAGACCAAGGACACCCTGGAGCATGGGGTAAAAATCATGATTGGTTAGGTGTGAGATATGCATAGCCGCGCCCGCCGTGCGTTAGTGTCCCTGCTCGGTCATGCAAGTGCTCAAGCCCATAATCACGGATGCCCCTGTCATTCCCTCGACGACGCTTTGTTCTTGCATGTACCGAATCGTACAGCATACAGTAGTGTACAGCGCTGACGGGAGAAGCTTATTTCGTCAGCCGTTGAAACGGCTTTCATGGGTATACACGCAACTTGTCGATATAAGCAATGGAACGTGGGCGCCAGCCTATTGTGTAAGACCTGAATGGCACCAGCTCAGGGTGCTACATATGCGTAGAATGCGCCAGTCGGCACTTTGGCAAAGGAATATTGATGTGCGATGTAGATTAGCTGCAGGCGAATTCGTAGCTAAAACCTGGTTGAGCAACGGCCCGTTGGAGTTCTCCGGTGGTACGAATACCTGGCCTGAATACCGAACTGGCCTGTATCGTTCATCAAAGGAAATGGGAATAGAACCTAATGAGCGCAATGAGTTCATCATCGGCGAACCCAACGAACTGGTTCAACGTCCTGTAATGTCTGGTGCCAATGGTGCGTCGCATGGCATATACAGCGTCGAGAGATTGGCATGCGATGCAGCCTGTCATACATGCCTACCTACTTGCACCATCACCGCAGTCTCCATGACCAACATGCAGAACCGCGATGGGACGACAGGCCGTAGGATTCTGGCTGGCGTGTTTTCGCGCGGAGCGAACTGTGGGAGCGAGCAGCGGCCCCCGATACAACTTTTGCTAAGTGCATCCGCAGGGGTGTCAAGTCAGTCAATTGAACGGCATGGTTTCTGGACACTCGCGAACCGGGAAACTACACACAAAGCTCCCCAGAGCGCTGCTGGGTATAGTATATGTCGATTGCGACGGGTTAGGACGATCAGTTCAGTTTATAATGAGGCTCATGTGTTGGCGCGCGCCAGCGGATGAACGAATGTCGTGCATGGCATAGCATGGCATGGCATCACATGCGGTGGACATCTGAGGCTCTCTCTTCCACGGCATGCGCTGGTCACCTTGCCTCGTACCCACATCGTTGCCAACCATGTACCTGTCCCCGGAGATCCATTAAATAGCTACGTTTCCCTCCCCTGTGAGCATATCGTAACGATGGCACGAGATCCACGCACCTTGAATCTGCACATGAGGGAGACTGTTCACTGCATGGAGGCCTGCGCCCGCCCGGTGGTATTCGAGAACCCGTTCGTTTCCAGCAGCGCGGATCTCGACCTCAGTACCTGACCGACTATCTCACCGAAGGATGGAATGCCTCTGCTCCAGCTAAGTACATAGTAAATGACAATAGGCCTGTCAGCTTATGGTGCAGCTCCGACGCTGGCTTGTGTGCATCGGATGACAACTTGCCTTCGCTTGCCTGGACTATAGTGAGCAGGTAGGCAGTTACAGTATGTCCACCAGCCAGACTGACGCAGTGCGGGAGCTTTACCCTTGATCGACCAGTTGAGACAGGACCCTGCATCATATACTATAGCGAGGTGGGGAAGACATCACCTTGGCTCAAGGTGATCGGTATGTACACTACCAGTATGAACTAGCCATGCTGCCAGTTATATACTTCTCTACGATTCGTTGGAATGAGCCGACTGGCAGACAATGTTGCCAGAAACCCCAGACCAAGACGGACCACCCCGCTGTGTTTTGTAAAATTTCTGCAGGTATACTAGGTGCTGGAGGTGTTTAACATACGATATCGTCCCTCTCCATTACTGCAGAAAACACATACCGTATATACAAGTGTCGATTTGGAGCGGTAGTTGCTATCGTCCGGGCGAAGATACACCCGATTAAAAGAAACTCGGACAATGTCTGATAATAAGTTTATACCTACCAGAGAGCGCCACAGTGCCATTTGCTTCATTCACTTGGTCCCCGGTGCTCGAGGCATGTGATCCCGCTCAGTCATCAATAATTGTTTTGAGTGAGCTATCAGTGTCTATGATGCGCTGAGGGTTCTAATGGCGGTTCTGGTCAGCAGGACAGGTCGTGACAAAATCTGGGTAGCTCTGGAAATACGAGATAGCTGCGCCTCACTCGAATTATACTAGTCGTGCCGAGGAAACCAAGCCTGAAAATAAAACTAGACAGCTTTTGCTTCCCCGTATACTTCGTGGATTTGGTATAGAGTAATGCATCTGGGTTATATCGTATACATCCATCGGAGATGAGATCGTCATGAGACGGGTGTACCCTCACATCTACAGTGCAGTAGGTAGTGTGTACTGCTGTGGGTGGTCCCTCTTTCGGCTAGATCGAAGATAGCATGCAAGAAACGGGCTTGGCAATTATTGGTCCGAATACACCGCGTCTGCTTGCAGGCAAGATGCGTGGTGAGAGCTGGCGGAATCTTGCATGCGGGGATGTATGCTAGTGTAAGTGCTGCAAAGCCAAGGGCAGTATTTTGTTACCGTTCAGTACCCTGGTGATCTGTTCCAAGTTTCATCGGCTTTCTGGTATCCCTTCTATTGCGACCTGGCCTAGTTGATACAAGGAAGATGCCTATACGCTCCTACTATGTGTACTTTCGCCATCATGTGTCGCGCGAAAATAACGCGGACTAAGGGGATGGGCCGTATATCGTTCGCTCCCTTGCGTACAGTATGGTTTGGGCGAGTATCCTGCTTCCTGCCCGAGAAAGCCAAAATGTCGTCGTCGGCCTCCGGCTTGAAGCAATCCGGAAACACCTATTTCTCGAGGGCAGAATAGGTACCGGTATGAGTATTGAGACGGCTCTTCTAGATTCTTCCTTGGTACAGGTGAGCTACATTTGAAACTGTTCATGGGTCTGGTTCCTGGAAAACTTGGCCCCCAACTTACAAGTCACATTGCATGTCACGACATGATGTACGTGTAACTTGCGTGCCTCAACTCGTAGGACAATGCCTGCCCACAATACCCGGTCCCTGCCACCCTTATCTAGCTATTCAGTAAGCGCTAGGCGATGTGAAAAACCTTGGTAGATGCGCTGTCCTCAAACCTGAATATAGGCTCGAGAATTCCCTAAGTTTAGACCAATTGCGATTGTATCAAGCGCGTTTCCTGTCTACGGCACAGCGGCTTTGCGATGGCTCGAGGGTTCGTTCATCCCCATCGGACTACTGTACAGTACCTAAGGAAGGGGTTTCCAGTCAGTATACACTCCAGAAACTGCTATAGCGTCGCTGAACAGGGTCCATCGCCATGCATTCCGCTGCAAGTCCTCTAGGCATACTGCGGCAGTGGATATAGACGGCTTGGCAAGCAGACACGCTGGGCGGTACTTTCGGATGCACTCAAGATACATGCCTGCGGTAAGTACCCCGGGACCTAGACTACCGTGCATCTGACCTATATGTACTAATGTGCATACTATGTACATACATGCGCGCATCAGCCTGGGCCCTGACTTATCGCATGCATTGGCTGCCGTTCTGAACGCCTGCCGTCTGCTAGTTGCAGCTCTGGCGAACACAATTGCCCATAAACAACACCATTTGGAGATCTTGCCTGCATCCACAGCGGATTGAGAGATGTAGCGCACTCAATCGGCCAGCAGTTATCGAGTGCTGGGGACATGGACAGAAGACAACCTCTGACAAGTCGAGGCATTCGGCAGTGCACAGTCAGCTCCGGCACATTGCTCCAAGCTCGAGAAGCAATTGTGAGATGAATTTGGCATGGCTGTTGGGCTGCCGGGCTGGGGTCTAAGTGGATCTCGGATGGCCGCGATGCTGAATCGCCTGACGAGATGCCATCCACGACCAGGGTTGCGAGGACTGGACCAACAAACAACTCTTGGCTAAGCTCGACTAGCAGGTCAGAGCCGTCGAGAAGAGGGGAAGATGTAAGCCAAGAACCCCAACGCCAGCCCGGTGGAGTAGCTAGGGGAGATGACCCTCTCCTTTGTACCGTATACCTTATTAGTGCTAGCATGGCCATGGTTTACAAAGGACGCAAGATGTCTTTTCTAGTATAGAAAATTTATTTTCAGCATTGGCTACGGAGTATAACCTACTGTATAACTTATGACCCATGTATCACCGAGAATTTTTTTTTTTTCGCCTTGCTAACAGCACCGCTTACGAGAGATGAGACAATAGACATATTGCGGATAATTCTTTGGTAGCTTAGTACTGGACGAAAGTCGGCTCGCTGATTCCCGCGGTCTATCGGATGCTGCAGCACTGAGCGAACATCGGCGTAGCTAACAATCATAATAAAACCCCAACCACTTACCACAAATAAGGGAAATGATCGAGTCTTGTCGACTGTACCCCGCTAGGTGGAAGAGGGTTACGTCCCGGGTCAGGCATCTAGCTCTCTCAGGGGAGTATATCGACACGTCCGAAACTCTTAACGCTTCCTGGTTCCTAACCTGAGGAACCACAAGATTAGAGGTATTAGAAGTAGCGCTGAGAAGTACATAAAAGCCTCCTCTCAATTATCAGGTGTTTAGGCTGGTCGTCTTAGGCGCCTAGCCTTGTTTACTTACCGCCAGGAAGAGAACCCGGACCTCTTGTACCGGTACATGGCCTCGAGGTGCCGATTATAGTACTTGCGGGAGATAGAAAAGCCACTCAAGCCACCTGTGTATCAGACACCAGTGCTGATATATTAATATGTTGCTCTTGTGCCACGATGCCACGCCAGAACAGCATACCACTGTCATAACAAGATGAGGGGCCACACCTTCCTGTTGTTGATTTTTGATTCGCCGGAACCGGCGCCTGAGGGCGCTAAAACAACAACGATCTTTGCCAATTGTTTCCTAGCTCTCTCATGAAGCGACGCTCGTAATCATCGTGAATACGCTTACGTGAATGCGCTTACGGTGGCATCTAGCGAGGTCTGATGCAAGCGAATATGAGATCCCATCTAGATCAGAGACCTCAATGGTATTCCTGCTTAATATGGAGTTCGACGTAGTGATTCTTGATCACTTCGCGACTTTACCAACTGGCTAGAATATTCTCTGGATATACTATTAGTTTGTATAAAAAGTAAGTACGGAGTACGTATGAAGACATACGCGACCTGTGGTTTATCAGGAAAACTCGTAAAATAAATGAACCAAGGAGGAGCTACACTAGCTCTGCTCTGAATGAGGGAAGACCCATGCCTTGAACATTGGGACCAGTCTGGAATGGATAGCATTAGTAGTAGCAGGTAGTCGGCATGCGTCCAAATTCCCGAGCATGCCTATTGTGAGAATCACTGATGGCATGAACAACATGATATTGACGATCATTGATGTAGAAAGACCCGGCGATTAGGGTAAAAACCACCTCAGCGCTGTTTCTCTTTGTATTTGTCTCGACGCCGCTCGAGTCCTCTCCTTCCCTTGCTTGAGCTCTCTTCTTTCTCTTTTACGTTTCGTGTCCTCTTCTGTCTCTTTCCATCTTTAGTATGCGTAGATTTCAGTCGTTCAAGATTAAAAGCTCATCCAAAAGCCCATGCCTCCATCTTGTGATGCCGATATACTCGCTAGGAAGCCAAGGTCCGAACGAGGGAGGGGCCATGTTCTATTCATACTGTGCTTCACCCTTTGCCAACGAAAACTGACCGACCGACCGACCGAGACCGACTACACACATCCCGCCGACCGAAGAGGTACATACAACACTATACGTACAGGAGCCCACCAGGCCACACGGGCTGCGGCCATCTTCCTTCCCGGGCTCCACCACCCAGCTACCAATACAGTAATCATACTCATGAATATTTCTCTCCCTCTCTCTCTCGCCCGCTTGCTCGCTCTCTCTATACGTAAACAATTATAGAGAATTCTCACTGGCTACTGTAGATACGCGTGCCTCCAAATACTGGGATACATCTAGTCGAGTCACGAGCCGTGTGGTCTTATACGGACAGTCCCGAAGACGGCCAGCTATGTTATCCTACCACGAGCACAGTTTGGGTCAATTGGCCCTGCCGAATTGGCTGCTGTTCTACAAAGTGGCGGCGTAACCCATTACCTGGCCACTGCTCGTGCCTCTGATTTATCAAGAGAAGCAATGGTCGCGTTAGTGTCAGGGCCACGGTCGACTACATACCTAGATATCAAATATTCCATCTAGTATACTTCTGCTAGTGCGATACACGTATACTGGAAAGCCGAAGACAACAACACAGATTCAACGGCGAACCCTCCGGGTCCAGTCTGGCATGGTGGTGTAAGATCTGGCCAGCCAGCCAACTTAGTGGCTCAAACGGATGGATCTTGCAACACTAGATCCGGACGCCGGAGCAGTGCTCAACAATTCAATTGCGCATCCCGTTGGCTGTTGCCATTCTACTTTCGACGGCATTTTAGACCACGCACAGTACGCACTCGGCCTCAGGATACGGATACGCTTTTGAGAAAAAGTCAGAGATGTCGATGTCGATCCCGTCATCGAATGGCCAGGGATGTATGCTGTATACGATATCATATAGAGATACGCCCCCTATAACCCATGTCGACACCCCTAAATTACACGCTGCTGCTAAAGAGCCACACTGGAGCCTTGTTGATTGTGCTACAGTACAACGCTGAGTCCGCTGAGAAACGATGACCAAGAAATAACCCTGCCACCTACACTACACTAGACCTACCAGGTCAGCCTGAACCGACAGAGAGCAGAACCAACCTTGACAGGGCTTCTGGGCAGGACCGCTAAGCGGAATTGGATGTAGATGTGGAGCCACTGGGTACCTCACGTACAGTACAGTACCTCGCCTGGGAAGCTAGAGTACGTACTTGCCAACCCCATAGTCGCTAACTAGCCTAATCTATACTATCTCACCACGCTCCACGTCCCTCTCCCTCCCTATCTACTTTTACAGCACTCTACCTACCTGCCAGGGTCCTGTGTGTCCAGCGGTCCCGCTAAGTACTGGAGTTGTACTGGCAGTGTAAAGGGGGATCCTAGCTGTCGTCGGTCGTCAAACCCGCTCCACTTGCACCAAATCCCACCACCCATGCCTTCTCCTCCACAGCATCCTCCACTCCATCCTGCCCTGGCTCGATAATAACAGACCCCAGCAGAACCAGCAACAGCAGCAGCAGCAGCGGCAGCGGCAGCAGCAGCAGCAATGAAGAACGACGCCGCCTGGGTTGGGCAAGCTTACGGGCCCCTTGCACTCGTTGGCACACAATACCACTGCATACAACTACACCTGTTCTAGATGCCCACAGTCCTGCACAGCACAAGTAGAGGAGGGGTGCGACCCAGGTGCCGGCGGGAGACAGGTAGGCAGTTAGGTATGCTGTACATGAGGCAGGAAGGTAGGTAGGTAGGTAGGGTCTGCGTGCCGGAGATATGTACGCTACCTAGTAGCTTGCGAGGTAGGTAGCTATCGACTGCGTGTGTGGAAATGGAAAGTAGGTAGAGAGAGGTAGGGACAGCAGCCATTCTGGCCCAGGCCTACTCTAAGCTGCTCCTTGCTCCTGCGAGTTGTATACTTTCCCCCCCAGGCAAAAGTTCCTTTCTCTTATACCGGGCTATGTACCTGAGGGCTGGGCTGGGTGCTGTACCTTTCCCGCACGCGCTGCAAGCACCAGCATCCCAGCATCCCAGCATCCCCCTGCCTTTCTCTACCGCTGTACCGACAGCTAGCCTAGGTACCTACCTACAGCTGTACCTCAAGGTACTTACCTACCTACCCTACACGCTTTCCCATTTTCTATCACCTTTGGGGTTAGCCAACCGATCTGTTCGTCCTCTCTTATCCACCTCAACCTCCTCCTTCTTCTCCTCTTCAATCTTCCTGCCTCCTCCTCTTTGCCTAGGAGAGACTTTCTTCGTCCTGTCTCCTCAGACTCCCTCTCTTTCTCTCCTCTTTCCGCTCCCTTACCCTCCCGCCTCTCTTTTCTTGATCCGACCTCCCCAATTATTCTGGGCCCGAAGGTTGCCGAGGTGTAGACTGAGCGGGTTGTGCAGTTCATAGGTTCGTCTTCTTGTCTCCGACCCAAACACGTCTCCCTCTCTTTATACGCACTAATAAGTTGCTTAGGACAGAAGTACTAGAAGATAGGATTAGCGGCGTCTTGTCTGTTGTATGTTGCTTGTGTCGGCGTTTCAGCTCTTGCCTAGCATTTCGGACTCCTTAACGATAACGAGCGATTTCCGCGGCCTGCACAGTCCAGTGTTTTCCTTCTGTCTGTCTTTCGACGTTGATTACGAACGCACATCTGGAGGGCCCTGGTTTCTTGTGAGAGGGGGGAATCGTGTTGTTGCCTAGCTTAAATCCCACCCAAGGCCATATCGATGACTAGTAACGAAGCACGGAATACTGCTGGATTTTCACTTCTCTGAGCCCAATTGGAGGAATTTTGGTGCAGGCTTTACGACCTCTCACGACCCGCCTACGAAGTTATTGAAAAAAGGTGCATTCTTGTTCGTTTTGCTTATCGAGTTTCTCGTTTGTGAACGTTTTAGCATCCCCCGCTCTTCCACCCGCCGAGTAGTTAGCTAGCCGAACCTCGCACCACGTCACGAGATAGCGTCGAAACTTCCTTATTATCGTTACTAAGATTCTCGCCAGTTGGCCCGTTGTGTCGAATCCAGCCAAGCTCTAAGTCTGTTATAAGACCGTCCGCGAGCCATTCTTCAACCCCCTCCCCCCTCTACGGTGCGCCTCCGCTCTCGGTTTATTCTCGACTCGGGCGCGAGCCCTCCACAATCAACCCTCTCGCCTCTCTGAAGCCGCAAAGCTGGATTTACCACCGATATCGTATCCGCCGACCCGGGGAACGTCTGACATTCCATATTACGGTGCTCTCGCTACCCAGCGTCCTCCGTATGTGAGTGAGAGGCTGCCATCACTTCCTTTGCGACAGCAACCGGCAGCGTATTCTCCAAGTGCATCCTCTCCTCGGGTCAGCTCCATCGCTTCATCAGCGAGCTCGAACGGCGACTCGCAATCAACTTTCACCTCCGCTGCTTCATCGACCGCTCCTTCATCAAACGGTCCCAAAACGCCCTCGCCGAATCTCCCACCGTCGACAGCAATAGCCGCGGCACACGGCATTAACGCGTACGAACAATACTCAGCGATGAATCAACCAGACATGTATTACCAACCCCAGCACATGTCGGCCGGTCCAGCACCACCCCCGCAAACTGTGACGTCGAGCGCCTTGCCCCAATATGGACACCAGCCAACCCTCCTCCAACCTGGACCTTTGCAACCAGGACCGCAGTATTCCGCCCCAGCCTACCATTACGGCGGTTACCCCAATGGGCTCACTTCACCACAAACAGCGCCGCCGGCGGTTTCGGCTCCTATGGGTCCCGCCAATGTGCTACCGTTGCCAGGCGTGCCCAATCAACCTGCAATGCAAAATCAGTACCAAGGATTCGACACCACCGGGCAGATTGCTCCGCCGGGGATGAAACCTCGTGTAACGGCAACTCTATGGGAAGATGAAGGAAGTTTGTGCTTCCAAGTCGAGGCTAGGGGAATATGTGTCGCTCGCCGAGAAGGTATACAGACTATACCGACCAGACTTTAGACTTGGCTAACTCACTATTTCTCAGATAACCATATGATAAATGGCACTAAGTTACTAAACGTGGCTGGTATGACACGAGGGAGACGAGACGGGATCTTGAAAAGCGAAAAGGTTCGACATGTCGTAAAGATCGGTCCAATGCATCTAAAGGGCGTCTGGTAAGTTTTGTGTTGGTAAAAATCTTCAGAGAGGCGCTAATAGCCCTGTTACAGGATACCGTTTGAGCGAGCTCTAGATTTCGCCAACAAGGAAAAGATCACGGAATTGTTATACCCCCTATTCGTCCACAACATAGGAGCGTTGCTGTATCATCCGACGAATCAGAATCGCACTAACCAGGTGATGGCTGCAGCCGAACGTCGCAAACAAGAGGTAGGCGGAGTACGTACTGGTCCTGCTCCCGGACCTGGTCCTGCTGCAGGACCATCACCCCCCAGCGGCGTATTGCCGTCCTTACAACAACACCAGCATCATCACCATATGGGTTTACCCGGTCCACAACCTTTGCCATCACATGGCAGCTCTGGACGACCATCATTAGATCGTGCACATACTTTCCCGACTCCGCCAACTAGTGCTTCAAGCGTAATGGGAAACATGGGTGCTGCAGATAATTATTGGGGTCAACAGAGCATGAATGGGGCCCAAGGTGCTAATCCCATGTCTATTGACACAAATCTGAGCAATGCTGCGCGATCAATGCCGGCCACTCCAGCTACAACTCCTCCGGGCAATACATTACATAGTATGCAGCCATATCCTCAGGCCACTCAGCCATATGACAACGGCCGAGGCGTCTACAACCATGGAGCCCAGCAAGCGTCATATTCATCACACAATAGCCCGCCGGATAGGAACGTATACGGGCAACCAAATACCTATATGAAAAGCGAAATGGGTCCACCTTCAGGCCGGCCTGTTAACGCGGGACTACCAGAAGGTTCAGATGTCAAACCGCCAAACGGTATGACACAACATGGCGATGCTGTTTCACATCCCACTGGCGAAGACGAAGCAGAACATGAGGCAGAATACACCCATGACAGTGGAGCCTATGATGCGAACCGGACCGCCTACAATTATAACGCTCCTGCCGTCGCTCCTATGTCTGGTGATCATTCACACTTATCATCAGAGATAGCTGGCTCTCCCGGCCACCAGGCTCATTCTGGTCGTGCCACTCCGCGGACAGCTGCACCGCCCCAGCCATATTATGGACAGCCAGCCGGATACAGTACGCCTCCCCGCGGACCACCTTCGTCTAGCAGCCTTTATAATGTGATGAGTAACGATCGAGGGGCGGCAAATGGTGCTTCGTCTTCAGATGTTTACGGTACCCAGACGGACATGAACTCCTCTCTGCAAAATGGATACGCTCCTCCATCTGTCTTGAACGGTGTTCCGGGCCCTTTGAAACGAGGTCGTGATGATGAGGATGATCTCCAGCGGCCTACAAGTGGTGGCTTGGATTTGAAGCGCCGGAAAACTCTTGTTGATGGGGCGATTCCCACTCCAGGCTACGACACCATGAATCGGCCAGCTTCTGCTGTAGGAGGTGCTCGACGGCGATAGCATTTTATCACTCATCGCCCAACTCTAAATACCCTACGTTGCTCCGGTAACTTTTCCGGCGGTTTCAGGTCATTGACCCTTATCTGAGTACCGATATCAACTTTACCATGACACGTTCATTCCAACGACTCCTTTGCATAAATTCTTTGTATTCGCTGCGAACGACTGAGACTCGGCATGTTTACATCCATCACCAGAAGATATGATGACGAAAATTACGACTTGATTATTGTTATTAACTGCCTCTCATGGCTGTGTAACATGCCTCACGAATTGATGCGTTGCATGGTGAACATTAATTCTTCGCGATGAGATAATATTCTATGCCACGTTAATGCCGAGAGAAATGAGACTCGACATACAGGAAAAACCCCCCCTATTATGATTTTAGGTGGGGAACGTTCATGATCGAGGCAGCTTTGTTTTACTTTGTTCACCACATCCACCAGTCTCCCAAAGATAACGAGTTGGTGCGACGCCTTATTCCCTTGTTTATGAATGATGAAATGCCTCCCTTTTTTTCTGTCTTCTCTATCAAAAAGGGGTCGGTGTCAGTGGCATGTGTTGTTGGAAATGTCTGATTGCAGTATCATGTGATGAGCCTGACGGTCTAAAAGCTTAACTTGCTTTAATACACAATGAATTAGATACTGAGCTACATGCAGTTGCCTCACCACCAATGATCATCTACAATCTTCAAAACTACTTCACCAATCTGCTGATTAGACATGAATATGAGCCGTGATTTTGTAACACTTCAAAGCTTTCATCACTCTCTAAGGTATCTAGGGTATTCACATGAAGCACTAGTGTTTTCGCTTAGGTATGCTATGTAACAGAGAAACATCTTCGGCTTCAAGAGTAGGCACTATCAACAACCATGACTGGCAGCTGAAGCTACCGTGTATGCATATCCCATGTTGGTCAAGACAAATAATTTGTGTAACGAGAAATTAATTCTGTTAAAACCACTCCTCTGCTTCCAGAGGCGTCTCGCTTTTTATGCCACATGTAATGGGTTGCGGAGAACCTTAAAAATCCAGGAGAGACCGAGAGAATTTTATTGTCTAGAGCTGACAAAGTCAACAACGTTACGTATTTCATGATTGTGGAGATTTCGAGTGCCCTATATTGAATGAACGGCCTCTCGAAACTGTATGCAATATGGTGCAAGATAGTCTAATAGCAATCATAGGAGATTTCCCATATCGAAAATGAAAAAAAAAAAAAAAAACTAAAACTACCACAACCACAACCGTTCCGGCCAGAGTGCCAGCCCATTCAATTACGAGGCCCGGCCACCTCTGGCTCACCTTACCCATACTCGTTGAGTCCCAACAGCTCTTAACAAATCCCAACAAAAGGAGAATACAGTAGAACAGTAGTAGAAGTGCGAAGATCCGCCGTTTCCACAGCCAGCAGTTAACCAAGGCTAGCGAGAACAGAGAACAGAAAGAATACACCGCTTCTTGTCCCGTATCACCGGAACCAAGTTGCAAAGACATAATACCTAGACCCACAGGTGACATTGGCGTAAGCTCTCAATACCAACCCTTTGGACATACACGACAACATCCGAATCGGAAGTATAAGATGTGTCAGCGCGCCGTACCACATAATAGCAGTGAAGCTACGCAAAGCTCAAAGACCGACAATTCAAACAAAATATTGTAATCTTGTCAAACGTAACGTTTCGACTCCTAGATTATTAGGTCGGCACTAAGTAGACTTCCGCAGAGATATATAGGGGGCGATCCCTTGCAGCGACAAAAGCCTATCATAGACCGTCATGCTTCCATCTTATCAACCCGGATCTAGATTTTACACCAATGCTGACTTTCATCCCATTTGATATTAAGCTCTAAGATGAATTATCTTGCCATCGTATTCTGTTCCGAAAACATCGTGGTGATACAGTAAGTCCTTCCTTGTAGACAATCATGTCTCACCTGTTCGCCTCGTTCTTGTCCCTCCCCCTCCCCTCACACATAATCGTACAATAATTAGTTATTCATCAGAGGACTTGGATTAACGGATAAGATTATCTAGGCTGGGCAGGTCATAAACTAGCCAACAGCGAACATGCTCACTAAAGTAGAATTCCTATAATTGTTTTTCTTCTGGACTTGACATGTCGTACCCTACCCCCACGAGACCCTTCACATACGAAGTCTCGTAACTAACCGTATCGTTTATTAAGTTCTGTTTATAGTACGAGTCCCGAATTAGTTATATCATTCGGCCGCTTTTTCATCCCAATACGACCTGCGATGTGTCCAGGATTGTGACGTGCAAGTAAGCGAGCAACGTACAACTCGCTTATGACACACACTATATGTGAAACGTGCTTGGGGTGAGTGAACCTCAGCCTCCATCCCAGCGTTTCCTCGCCATACTCGTTACGAATTTCCACTGCGGTTTCCAGACATATCGAATAAATCAGTGGCTGCTTCGACCATCTTATTGTGATCAGCCTGGCTCAATCAATAAAGTGCACTAGTGCCCTGGCGTCATGCAGGTAATTTCGTTGATCTCCCCAGGCTCGCCACCTTCGCTAAGCCTACATCAAGCCCCGCCGCAACTTACATCTTACAGCTTCAATATCCCAGTGGCACCCAGGCTAGTAACCCGACAACTCAATCCAGCGGCATCCGATCCCCAATCCCGGCAACGACTAGTCCAACGTGGGGCTTCGCAGCCGAGGATGGGCAAGAGAGCGAGCTCAGCCGAGCAAATTGTGTGGTTCGAGAGCGGTGGAAGTGGCACCAAAGATTCGGGCCGCTGCATTGCGTGTGACGTGAAGCCGCAGGACAGCAGCCCAGCTGTGTCCGCACGGCGCAGTTGGACAGACAGAGCGAGAGCGAGAAGAAGGGGAAAAGAGAGAATGTCGCCTGGTCACAATTTGTAATCCTGGCTACACGTCACGCCAGCACACAGCGCACAAGACCGCTACGTACGGACTGGGTAGGTGAGCAGGTGAGTTGCTCGCACGAGTCCAACTTCACAACGCCCGACACGACACGACACGACACGACACAACACATCACATCACATCAGCACAATCACCCCCGTGTCGAGTGTCTGTGCCAGCGCCCCCGCGCGCCCAGCCTCCGTCGTCTGACGTCCTTGGTTCCACAGGTGTGAGGGGCTTATATTGATTGCCTCTCGGGGTTGGCTGAGACGAGGGGAGCAGGTATGTAGAACTGGGTGATTGGGAGAGCATGGATACCTGGTCAGCATGGGACGGGACGGGACGGGACGGACTGGGCTGGGCTGGGGAGGGGAGGGCCTAAGAGCGGATGCGGGCCTGCGCGCGGAGGGAAATGGATAGCGAGATTGTATGAGCTAGCTCCCTTTTCGAGACAGTTCGACACCGGAATTGGCTACGGAACTTGTCCTCTCTTTCCTCCCTAAACACATATTCACCGACGGAAAGGGGGGTACAGGCCCGGGAGCGAATGTGTGATGTAGATGGTAGTTCCCCGCCCTTTCTCTCCTTTTGCTAGTTCTTTGCCACTTAAGCCTGTCCTGCGCGAACCCTTGATCCACATTATCTCCTCCCTTAATGCCTTTCCTTATTCTAAATAAAATAGAGTATAAAGAAATTGTAATTGGATAGTCTAGGATCGGGTTGTCTCCGTTCTAGTTGACTGGCTGCGGACCCGCAAGATATGACATATTGGCGACTAATGGGCTCGACACGTGGAGGGTCAGAGCGGGAAAGAGTATTGTGTTAGGCAGGTTAGCCAGAACCGGCAAGTTATCAATAATAAATGAATTCTTTATAAGCTCGGAATGCAATAGCATTACTGTTTCCTACGCCAACCACTTCACAAGGACATGACATTGAGTATAACCTTGGTCGCTGATGACACAGCCCTTATGTACCCAGCCACCAACCTTTGGAAAGCTACCAAGTCCCTTCCCTTTCCAGTGACCTTGCCGGTGTTATAATGATATGCAACATACGTGTTGAGTTGCCGATCGTAGGTAAAGGCCACTTCGGCTACCATTTTGTAAGCCTCACTATCTGTCATGCCACCCCGTTTCGATAGCCACCGTAAGCACATCAGGAATGTCAACAACTATAATTACTGTTTTAATATTCGAACAACAAGTTAACAAGGAGTGTCAACGTGATAACACCCAATGATTAGGGTGAGTCCCATATGATGTTGTAGCCGATCAACAAGTGAAGATATATCTAGGGTGAATATAAACCCCACTTGTAGCCAGTGTAGAATATATATATCATCCGTTGGCATATGAGTAGATTAAGGGTGACTTTCCGAGTGTTTTTCTTTTTACTTCCTGCTGCATAGGTGGGTGTGGGTTTCGCAGCCGAAGGCATGTAAGTAAATCTATTACGAAGTCATCACCCACAGCTAATGTTCTAAAAATAGGAATGCGAGAACTATAGTCTGTCTTTAAACTAGAATGTTTGTAGCTAAGCAGTTAATGAATAGAGATGGCCTCTTTCTCTATGCTGATCCCAGGAAACGAAAGGTCACTAGCTTGACTCTTACTTCTTCAGCATGAATGGCGAGTTACAAAAAGGTGTTCTGTTTTCTACAATACAATTATGCCATTTACCTCCAAAACAGCGAAATTCTATTAAGGCGGTAGCTTAAACATGATTGCATAGATCTTAGTTAACTTCCCTAATATTTAGTCGATTATCACTAGTAAAGGCGAGTAACGCGCGGTAATTAAATAGTAAGAATTCAACCAGGTGTCTTGATGCTAAGCCCCCGGCCCTAACTATCAGTACTCTCGCTCTATCTCCTTAGTAACTAAAAATTCACACTCTAAATTACAAGGCGCGCAATATTTCTTTCCTCGACCGTCACTTCCGGAAATATAGCCAGATCAATACAGAATTGGGAAAGATAAACTTGATTAATTATGAATCTAACAGCATTCCGTCCCCTAAATATCTATTCCCAAATACCGTAGCAAGCTACGGGTCCCATCGACATCGCATCAAACACAGTTCTCTACCATCCTGGATCTCGAGTTTGATCAAGGAGGATGTAGTCGCAGGTCAATCTCTCGTGGGGAGACTGATTCTACTTTGAGAGGCGGCACACACGAGCTTAGGATTCCAACTAGCATTTCTAAGCGCTTGATGTGACATACTCTGTGGATTCCATAGCCACCTACTATGACATACTCATCCCTATGACAAGCTTGAAAACTACCAAGGCTCGACAGCAGGAACTGTTGTCAAGTTTGTTCGTCAAAAAGGTAAACCTGGGATAAGCAAAAGTGGGCTAATCAATCAAAAGTTCTCAAGGAACTCCTAAATACAAACCTACGCTACCGTTGTGTAACTGATTTTGTATGTACACTTGAGCAAACATCATAGTATTATCTAAGAAAGTATCCTTTGCTGTTCTCAATGCTCTTGCCAATATAGAGAATCAATCTGGGGTTGAATTCCATGACATCTCGGGGAGCCGGAAGTTCTAGTCTCTACGCAGCTTAACTACTTACCAAAAAATTACCGGGTAAATTAGCAGGCTCAAAGCTTGGTTAAGTAAGTACCTAGTTGAAGGTACCTAACGATTTCCTGTACGCGTACCTCAATGTACCTACACAATAAGAACACGCCCTTTTTGCAGGTACAAAATTCTTACCCTTCCTCCCTCTGTATATTTTATATAGCTGTAACATTTTGTTTTATTAAATGTATTAGGTTCTGTAGATGGTTCCATTAAGGCTAGGAACCCAGCACAGTCCAAGTAATGCTTGTTTGAGTTTGATTGGTAAGAGTGGGAATAAGTTGTAATATTTATCTTGAACCTATGCCGCAATTTTTATGAATAAACGTACATATCTAAGGTAGATACAATACTGCTCGAGATGTACTTAGGTACTTGGGCATTTAAAAGCAGTACTTGGGTGCAAAACTGGAAAGAGCTGAAATGACTTATCTACTTGTGTACCCGCCTCGGCACCCACTCAACTATCTAGTTCCTCAGCAACCTCCATTTGCCATCTGCGTCTAAGCTCCAGATCTGTTGCCCTCAAGATCTGCGAGGTTGTATTTTGCCGTGTTGCGCGCTGCAACTCGTCTTTCTATCCTCGTTTGACTCGGGAACGCCTACTTCCTATGCCATCCTGATATTCCCAACATCAATCTTCACTCGTGGTCTTCAAATACCGCATACTCTACATTGGCTCATTCGTCAGCATGAGTAACGTCATGTCAACCACCAAAGAGCTCCTGCGCTCTGGAGAATACAGTGACTTCACACTCGTGTGTGAAGGCCAAAAGTTCCCTGTACACAAGAGCATCGTATGCCTACAGTCATCCGTTATTGCTACCGCTCTGAAGAGCGAGTTCCAGGTACTTACAGATGTCTCTATTCTAGGCTATTTGCAGGTGGCTGGATGCTAACCACAAGCTAACTGTTCCACAGGAAGCAAAGACTAATACGATGGAAGTTGATTTCGAGCCCCAGGTCCTGAAGTCCATGCTCGACTATATGTATACAGGACAATATGACTTTGAGGAACCCGCCCAACCTGTCCAGCCTCTCCAGGATAGCCAACCTTCTCAGCCTGCTAAGCCTACTCAGCCTACTCAGCCTACTCAGCCTAATCCCGCCAACAAAAGTGAGCAGCCAGGTATGTTCGTGTTTATAATATAAAAGAGTTATGTTATTTCATCATAAAGATGATGGACTAGGTGTACCATTCATTTCTCTTCATGGGCATTGTGTGTAATTGTTATCTAGGCTTCCACTAATTCTCAACAGTTCAGGGTACATCACTTAAGAATAGTGGAAATAAACCTATTCAGGACGTTCCTAAAGCTTTGATGTACCACACGCGTGTGAACGGTATCGCGGACTACTATGGCGTGACGGATCTCGCTAAGCTCTCAGCCGCCAAGGTTCAGTGGCTATTGAAAGAGCACTGGTCCGCGAACGCCTTCTGCGAACTCATGCAGGAGGTTACGGCGTTAACGGGAGACAAAGGCCTCAGAGAGGCCTTAGCCCATGTTGCAAACCAGCATATTTTCGAGCTTGTGGGAAAAGACATCTTTTCTGAGGGCAAAGTCGCGAACGATATCGCTGCCTTGGTCCTCAAGGCTTCCCTGAACTCGTTCGCTTCAGAAATGACAAAGGCGAAAAATCTTAGAGCGCGGCTTCGAGCCGGTAATCAAGCGGACGAGGAAAAAATCAAAAATCTCGAGCAGAACCTCACCGAGCTTGCCGATGTGTTGTCATCGACGCGCACGTGCTGTAAGCGGGAATGTCACAACACCTTCGGGTGCGCGATTCAACGACCTACGCAAAATGACGAGAAACGTTGGTTTGTTCGTTGTGCGAAATGTAATTGCCGGCATATTTACAACAAGAAGACAGACTCTGCTACCCTCGCACCTCCTCCCCGTTTCGATAATCAGAATTAGTCTGATTGACGTACATACGATCAATCAAATTAAGAGGGAGCCTATGCACGAGAAGGATTGCAATTAGAGGACGTCTCTCAAACAAACGGCATCCGAGGTATTGAGACGTGGGATACGGTGGAATGAGCACGAACGAAGCTTTTCAGATACGCAGACATCTCATTAGATAGTCTAATACACATGAAACTTGCAGGTTTCCATCCAGCCCGCCTTATAGAATTGTGATGCTTCTATGAATATATAAGCCCAGCGTAAAAAGGCAGCACTACGTATCACCTTCGAAAGCCCGCGCAGGTAGTTCATTCGGTGCTAACCACATTTATAAACTTGGTCCACGTCGACACCACTCGTTGCTGAGAGACAACATATACCGGACATCGAACGCGTTCGGCGATATTAGAATCCCGGCAGGATAACACCGGGTTTGAACCCCGACCGCAGCGTTCGCCGAGTCCCGAAACATGTCACACCGTCGACAGCGTCGTACTATCAATCCGCCAACCCGAACGATAAACCCGCTCGCTCCCGAGTCGGACGATACGGTGTTTATTGTCACCCAGGAAGTACGAAGGTCCGCCGCGTTAAAAACACCCCGTACCCGATCCGCGAACACAACGAACGCGCCATGATAGCCGAGCAATGCGAACCTCTAGCTCCGCGAGGAGTCAAAGCTCCGTCGCTGCGACACAGTGCATATCTCCGCGACAGCGGGGCCGAAGAGCCCCCGCCCCGAGATTAGCAGAACCAGAAGATTCCCGATATCTCCATCGAGCGCGAAACCCGAGGACGAGGCAGAACTCGCGGAAGCCTTGCCGGACTCGGGGTCCTACTCGGGGTTCACAAGCACACCTCAATAGCGCGATGCGAGAGAGAGAGAGAGAGAGAGAGAGAGAGAGAGAGAGAGAGAGAGAGAGAGAGAGGCACTCAGTCAGCGCCACGCACCGTGCGGGTTTCAGTCCCGGGCGCAGCGACGGACTATGGTTCTGTGCCCGTCGGGGCTCGTCGTACAAGCTGTCTTTGCTTTGCGTGAACTCGGCCGACTAATCGCGCGTCTCGGTCTCGGGTGGTTGTGAATAATACCGAAAGCAGCTGACGAGCCAATTCGTGGCGTCCTAGCCATCAGCCCACAGAACAATCGCCCCGAGCTACCGCCCCGAGCATCCGTTGTTGTCCTAAATCCGATGTCGAGTAATGCATCTCGGTCACTTAGACACAGTATTCGTGAACATGTTGATCCTAGGCGAGTGCCTATCCTACGGCTTGATATGACCGCGTACCGTACCACCACATCACGTCTTCACACAAATCGGGACATGCCTTCTCGCCCCGCGTTATGGGATACTGTAGCCTATAGGTAGTTAGGTTCTTAATTAGCCATAGTTGTGTGCGACACAATCACCAACGCCGCCTTAACCAGCGAGCCACAACATTCCACGACCGTCGACCACCCTATCAAGGAAAATAGCGAAACGCGACACACGCAGTTATGGATGACGGTGGTGCCATGCACCTTTTGCACATAGAGGAAGGGATGTATCTCAGCAAATAGGTTAGAACACATCCAAAGGTCGGCCTAAGAAACCGCTCTCCTGGTTTGAAAAAGGTTTGACAGAAACCCTACCTCCCTAAGTCAATCCGGTGAAACTATGAGGCATTCATCGCAATCGCCGGAGAAATAGCACGGTTCTTTTCCCACGTGGATAGTGAAAGTACCACTAAAACAAGGTGGGCCGACAAACTCAATCTCGATCGAACGATCGTGGGGTATGTCACAAAAGTGCGGGGAGAGTAGCATTTACTTTACGTCTTGAAAAGGGTCCGGGTTTCGGCAGCGCCCAATTCTGAAACTGGCATGTTTAAGCGCTCTCCTAACTACGTGGATTTTAGTCCTATTTTAGTTTTGAATCCCGTTCCCGTAGCCAGCTCCAAGCTAGAGATAGTGTTGCAATCGCTTGTGCTCTGTTGTACGAGATCGACGGGTTTAACTAGGTACTACTTTCCTACTTATAACTCCCTCAGCCCTATCAAGCCGAACCTAGTACAGTATCGAGACTAGGTAAAGCCTAGTAGTCAAAATCAATCATCGGCAGGATATTCATTACCGGACAACTTACCTTGATATGACTAAACCCTATCCTTGGCGTATAAGTGTGACATCGTTGCAGATGCGACTAAATTTGCTACTGCATTAATGCCGCTCGGGAATTGTTTTGTTTAGCTGTCACAGGAGGTGCATCGTGGTCTGCAAAAGGAGTGTTGGGCATTGCCCACGCGCGACTAATATTCAATTGAATCAAACGATAGTCGATAATACTCGTTATAGAGCTTCTTCAATATCCAAGTAGATCCGCTGCAGCGTCTATCCATCGAGGATGGGTTATGCGAATCGCTGCTTTCCTCCCAAAAACCAACGCCAGCATTAAAATGATATAAAAAAAAGGTTGGTTTGCAACATTTCCGAACCGCCCGCGTAATGCCATATTGGTAGAGAGTAGTAACCCCACTCATTGGTGAGTCGACTATCTCTCCTGACCAATGTAGAAAATTGTTCGTGTGATCATTACGATAATAGTGATATTGTGTTAGAGGGCAAGTTTACCCTTATTGCTCTGTTGGCCCAACACGTCATCGACCAGACCTTTCCAGAGATCTGTCAACATTCCCGGCTCTTGTTCGGCAGACTCGGCATCATGAATGAACTTCAATTCGACGCCGTCCACACCCATCCCCTCAATCTCCGTGAGAGCAGAAGGTGAGACGAGTTCCGGGTTCGCAGCAACGATGCTAATCTCAGGAGGTGTAGCCGGGGAATCGACAGACTCCGGGGCATGCTGAAACATGACATTGTCGGGGAGTAAGGGCACACGAAGGTTGCTGAATGGGTCTTGGCTGGCGCCATTGAATACGGCTGAACCAGGGAAGACGATATTATCAATGCTTTTAGCGGGTGCGTTGGATGTGGCAGCACTGGAGAACGTCTGCATCAGACGCATTTTCCGAGGCTGGGGATGAGGCAGATTTGATGAGCGGGTATAGAGATGGCGAGGATGCTGCTCATACAAGTCTTGTCAGTACCGGTGTACAGAGGTAGTCGCTCCACTAGCATGGATATGCTTGCATGGCAAGTGTAGAAGGGAAGTCTTACATCAGGGTCTGTATTCCGCTCCTTGAGGAGATCGGCATATTTCCTTGACAGAGGCGCACCGGCCTTGGAGCTTGTGAGGAGGGTTGAGGGCTGAGCACTAGTGGTGATAGAGCGAGCGAGCTTGGCGACAGGACCAGTAACACGGGGACCAGCCATTGTGAGGTTGTTGTTTCTGGTTATTAGGATGGGAAGGGCCGAGCGAGATGTCAGTCTTGATAGTGGGCGGTGGTCCAAGATGTATGATGGCTGGAAAGTCAATTAGTTATCGTGGCCGGGGACGTCGCAGTGGGATGAATCATCCAGCAGCGTCTGTGTTATACGAAGAGAACGGAGGTCCGGGAGCTGAGAGGACCTGACCTAGGGACCTAGGGACCTAGGGACCTGGGAGAGCACGAAACAGATGCAGGCGCAGATGCAGATGCAGGTCGGAGGGGAAGTGGGAAGTGGGAAGTGGGAAGACACTCACCTGATGGTGGTTGGATGTAGGTACAGTACTGTAGGCTTGGGGTAACAACGGGCACTCTCGCGATACGGCAGACGGGATGTCCAGTCCATCTTAATATACCGGTACTAGGAATGGGTACGTAGTGGTTAGTGGTTGGCTCGCACGCGACATCAGCAAGTACATGCCTTCACCTACGTACATGTACATAGTACCTCCTCGTTGCATGGAGATAGTAGTATAGTTCCATGTATCGGGTCTTGCCGACAACATCAAGGCACCATGACCCTTGCGTACTTACTAGGTACCTACATATGTAGTATACCTACCTTACATTGGCCTAAGAGTGCCACGAGGGGATATGGGGTACACTACGAACAGAACTAACTAATGTGAGTGTATCCTGGAGCTTCTTCACGAATAGTAAGTAATAGGATAGGCATAGCTTCGAACTGATCAACAAAGCGGTGTATCACTGTACTGTATAGCACATCTCCCCAAGGCACATACGTATGCGTACCTACTGTACTCGCATACGGAAGCACAGTAAGCTACTACCTACCACGGACTTACGACCTACTGAACGGCTACAACCGAGTGCCCTAGTGAGAGTTCATGCCAGTCGGTAGGTACCGGTACAATAGGTAGGCATTCAAGCTACGAACACGAGTACTGTACTGTAGACTGAGCGGGCGGCGAGCGGCATGTCCCACCGCATTACAGTACAGCAGAGTGGATTGTACTCAGTCCTGTAGGTACGCTGCGTACAATCAAATAAGCCCCGAAGCCCAGATCAGACCCAGACGGTCGACGACTCGGAGTTGTCGAATAGGAAAGTTGCCGGCGGAGAGCTGTCACCGCTACCACGGCACTTCCACCTCTACCCACTTCTGTCCACATTTACCCACTTTTCTCATCTGTTGAGACGCAAGCTCGGACCACCATGAGGCCACGTACCAGGGCGAAACCCGCAATTTGATCACCTGGAATGTCTCTACTGTTTTCCCGTCTTAGCGGGTGGCTCAACAGAGGTCGGGAGCCAATCATGAGGGGCTTTATTCGAACCAAGCTTCGGTGCCCACGTCGCTGTTCCTGATTCCTACCAGGTCGGATTAGATTCCTACTGCACAGTAGGTACCTCCTGGAAGTAGATAATAGTGCATCTTCTAGCGCATCCTTGGAAAGCGATTCAACCCAGGTAGGGCATGCTAGTGCACCTATTGCATGGCTCTTCTGAGCAAGCCGAGAAAAGAAGAAGACGGAAAGAAAGAAAGGTTGGCGTTCTAGAAGTTGTTGCGGCGGGAGAAACGTGTTCCTGAATTGCAATGCGACAGCATATGTATACAACGTTCATGCACGGAATGGCTTACCGTGGTGTCAGAACCGCTCCCTGGATTGGCTAGCATAGCCTCCCCATGTTTGTTTGTTTTTTCTTTTCTTTTTTTTCGCTATCAAATCTCAAATCAACCAAATTCTGTCATCTCAGATCTAATTAGAATAAGTACTGTACACTACTGTAAGCCCCAACAGAACCCGACATCGGAGGCTTTCCTATCCAGGTTCTATCATCATCGTCTAGTCTAAGCCACAAAACATAATCAGCCCCCAAGTTCACGGTTCCAATGGTAAGCTAGTATAGATACTGTAGGTATTAGTCGTTGGAAGGAAGTATTGGGAGTCGCACATTTTAGCTTTAATGTTTACCTGTCTTATCATCACCAGCATCATTCGTCTGACGGACTGTAAGCAACAAAGTTTTGAATGCCCAAGGCCACCCGGGATGTATCAGAACAATCTATTAATTTGGTTCATGTTACTACAAGTAAGAGGCTCCCTAAGCATACCGTACCTCCTCTAGTTCGTCACTATTTTTAACTTGAGCTCACCTTCTAGTATATCTTCGCGCCGTCGCCCACCCAGGTATTCCTTGTATAGATAAAACCATATTCAAATCATGGGAGCTCATGAAATCGGTACACTACAGCTGGCTAGCCTAACAGATCCTAAATTAACCCTTTCCACGTGTTTTGTCAAGATAGCCCCGCTCTAATGCGAGCTAGGTAGGTGATGAAAGAGCTAGGGTCTCAGAATATTTGGGGTTATCATTTACTTATCAGACCTTACCAAGGAGGTAGACATCTTGCAGTGAGACGTACCTAAGCATTCGAGTATTGGAAGGTCTCCGCGGCGAGCTCCGGCAACGTATTCGCTTTTGTAACCTGTGCGGTAGAATCCATCCTTTCATTCGAACAACGCAGCTGCAGGTACCTCTCGAGCTAACCAGAACCGACATTTGCTTCTTACGGAAGGTGGGGGGCTCTATCTATGGTCCGCATACTCGGTACTTGCAAGGAAATACAGTAGATGCTCGATAGATAGTAGATCTGACCATTCCTCGGGTACCTACCTACACTAGGCCAGTAACGAGAAAGTAGAACGTGGCGCAAGGGATTCTCCCGTAGTTTAGGGCCAAACGATGAACTCAAGTTTCCGCGATTCTAGGATACCTGATATATTTGCATTGCGGTATTGGTTTGGTACTATATGTCTCCACTCTTACCCGCAGCTCGAGGTACCCAGAGCCCCTCCTGTTCGATTCCGAAGCATCTACTGCGTAGATAATAGGTAGTGTGCAATAGAGATGCAACACTCATCACGGCGAAATATCCTCAAATATCATCAGTTTCTTGGTATATTCCCCGATGTTGTGGAAATTTTGTAGAGCATATGCCACAACAAACTTTGTAGCAACTCACAAAAGATTCCGTAGATTGCTCAACATGAAGTGCAGTGAATTTCCTGCACAGAAGGCAGTAGGCCCTCGCGTAGTCGAGGATGTCGGTGATTTTCACTAGTTCTCTAGCTTGTGTGTCGGCTCTTGCGCTCGATTCGTTGAGTCTCTGGGCACAAAGCCCGAGTATGGTTGGGGTCATTTCATCACTCGGAGGGTCAGCTCCATTGAAGAGTCCCCTTGCCGTGAGTTCACCTAAATGATCTACGGCTCGCGTTGCCATCATGACACGAAAACCGTCATCCCCTGTTCTACCATGGGTTCCATACATCAAGTCGCAGAATGCATCTTCTGACCAGTGTTCTCGGGTAAGTTTGTCCAGTGCGGCAACGGCCATCTTGGCTAGTTCAGGCACGCAAAAGTAGTCTGCGACGCAGTTCACAAATCCGTGGTGAAGCCAGGTTTCAGTATCACTCTTAACAGAGCAATCCTTGTCATTTTCGGTGGTTTGTGCTGAATAGAATACAGAGTCAGTAAACTATAGAAAAACGATAAGCGGGATATAGGTGCCTCAAGCCTATGGGGAAAATACTGAAGAACAGCGACAAAGTTAAGCATTGCCAAGTGAAATACGTTCATGCAGTCAGAAAAATAAGCTGCGACATGCGGGTTGTGCTATACAGTACCTTGGTCCTTGCTCTCATTGCAGCAGCTAGAAGGCGTCTGCGCATAGTTTCCGGTGTACATATAATCGAGCATGCACTTTACGGTCGTAGGGTTGAAAGTGACAACATGAAATGTGTTTGTTTTAGCTTCCTGCGATCTAGTCAGTGACTTTTCTCTGTCAAGCTTTTTACTGGGCGATTAAGGAAGGTTTTCATGAAAGGGCAAGTAGATACCTGAAAATTTCCTTTCAAGGCAGCATCCAGAACGGGAGACTGGGAGCACACGATGCCTTTGTGGACCTGGAACTCTTGGTCTTCACACACGAGTGTGAGATCGCTGTATTTACCAGAACTCAGCAAAATTGCCAGGTTCGCCATTGTCGCCTATCCCGTATGCTAGAGTGTGATTGTAGGGAAGTTTCGTGAGCTGGGCTGCCAGGGCTGCAACGGTTGGATGGTTGATAGGTGGTCTGGAGTGATGCTGCTGTTGCACTCTAACCCAACGATCAAGTTGCCTCCCAGGAAGGTACTAAGTACTTAAGCGAGGTACCTAGGGAGAAGGGGAGAGGTTGTTAAGCAACCACGCAGAAAACATACCTAGTTGATGTGAGTTGGCAGGCACCTATATAATCGCAGAATGATACTAAGGTACTTAGGTACCTTATTTATTACCACTTTATATTAAATTCTAGAAACATAAAGTCTTTATAGTTAACTCTAATGTAGACTTTTGTTACATGGCTAAGGCCGAGTGCCTATGCCTCCTAGCCTTCTGGCAAACATACAGCCTTAGAGGCCGTAACCATTGGTCGACACTTATCACAGGACTTGCAAAGACTTATATTACGGATTTAAACCAAGGCAGATAAGGAAGGATAAGCCAGAGGCACAGACCCTATGGCTGTCTATGAATAAACGGTAAAGGGCGAGGTTATATCAAAGGATGGATTAAGAAGCTAAGAGACCCTTTAGGCCCAAAGAGAATTATTAGTTAAACATGAACACTGTTCCAAGCCCTTACATAAGCCCTTGTCGCAACTTTACATTTGAGTCCTACTTATTTTATAGCCTTATCTATTGGAAACCTTTACACGTCATTAAGTGCCTTATTATTTTTTACCTATTATTTATGTATGATATTTTTGTTAAGGCTTTAGATTTCTTTCATTTTCTTAAGTTCCTAAGCTATTATAGCTATCTGCCAAGTTGTAGTAGTAAACCTACTATAAAGGTAAGAAATTTCGAGATTTTTTGTGACTACCTACTTCGGGTAAGGAAATCATACAACTTTAACTATATTGCGATGATATAACACGGGTCATTCTTGTAAGCACCAGCAATTGGAACCTTTAGTACTTACCAAGAGTCCTAAATGGTGTTGGCTAAACACCCTAATAATACCTCGACCTTCAAATCAACCATACTAAAATAGACGTGTTAGCAAGTCTAATTTCAGGAAACGGCGGGGATTAACAGAGGAGTCCTAGTTCCACAAGTTGCTCCTTGCTAGTCACGAGTGGCACGAGGGAAAAGCTTGATGAAGTTCTTAAAGTATTATGGTACTACAATCGCCATGATCACCGAGCGCTAAGGACATGTATATATATAGCTACACACTACCTAGCCCGTTAAGGTGATTAAGCCCTTTGTGCAACAATAGGAACTCGATACATACCCATGCATGAGATCGTGACACATGGACCTAATACACCTCGCCCAGTGTTGTTTTTAATCAGTAGGTATATGGAAGATGTGTGTGAACTGTGGCAAATCCTTATAGGACTCGCTGTGACGTGCTGCCAAATTGGAACTATCCGTGCAGTAGTCTGCTGTGTGGCAATCCATGATACCACTGCCGTAACTCTTGATGTTTTGTGGTGGAGCTGAGTGATGAAGTGTCACACGTATGGGTACGCATTCTGTACCCGAGGGTTTGGGACACCCGATATCATATAATTAATCATATGCGAGGCAGCAAACTACCGATACGAGGTTCGGGTAAAATCAGATCAGATCGGAAAGTCTGATCTGATTTATTCCGAACTTCTGAGACGGTTTGCTTCGACAAAAATGCAGTCGGATATTTTGGGAAGTCAGCGATTCAGTCGCCAACTGTCAGGATCTCTGTGGTAGGGGTATGTAACGACTTCTATTGTTGCGCAGGGGTTCTAATCTGGTGAGGCTACGCAATATTGGTCTTATATACACACATGCCCTTTGTTCTCGATCAAGGATCGTGACACCAACTTTGGGCGAGGCTATTCAGGCATAAAGACTGGAATCCGCCCGCCTTGGAAAGGGGGAGCTAGAGATCTACATGGCCCCCTTGACTACATTAAGGATTATTATACTTAATTGAATATCATTCCAAGCCCTGCACCAGCCCTTCTGACACAACCTCATTGATATCTTCTCTACTCTGTAGACATAGGTACTTGGGATCGAGGCATAGTTGAGAATGGAACCAATGCGAAGCTAAGGCTGCAATGGGTTCTGTGCCCTCAGGGGTTTGTCCCGTTGCAGCTTGGCTCTAACATTGTTGTGTAATATCTACAGATTCATAATCAGCGATACCCGCAGGAGCTGCAACCCCGCAACAAAAATGTTGAGAAGATTGAACTGGGATATTCGTGTGTACCGTACAGCAGATGGCATGAAGCGTTGACATTTAATGGCCAACAGTGAAGCAAGCAAAAATCTTTGTCAAAAAGGTGGTTGGCGGCGGCACTGTTGCTGCTACAGTACACTAGTGCGGGAACAGGGGGAATGCCTGATCAATATCTTCACTAGCGCCTTTCAGGGTTTACGGAAGTGTACAGTATACTGTAGTAAATATTCTTAGCATTATGCCTAACAGGGACTTGTTAACAGGGCTTAGGAAACAGCTGGCAAAATCAATGAGTAACCATTGTGAACCATCCCCATCGCATTTCCGGGGGCCTTCATTTCCGTAAAGGGAACATGAGTAAACTCAAGATCACTGCCAGGACACACACAATTCAAGTCCCTGGCAAAAGAACCATCGGCCCCTAAAGGGTCGCAACAATAATTCCTTGTCCATCTCCCGGGGGTGAGTACATCCCCTCAATCGATAGCCCAGCGGCTCCCAATAAAACTCTCCACTGGCTTTCTGTCCTTTCCATAGAAGAAGTGAGTACCATCATCATCAGATCCCATTGAGATTGCAATAGTCCACATTCAGTGTCGGGAAGAATGAAGTCATTGATGACAAGGTAAGAGTAACCTTTAATCATTGATGCCTTCACCTTCTTCAGAATCTGCAAGCATTGCTCATCAACGTAGTCATGTAAAATGAACTTCATAAAATAAATTCGTGCGCCTAGAAGTTATGATCAGCCATGGTCACTTACCAAATGAACCAACCTGACCGGATGCTTACCCTGGACGGGAGAATCTTCGAATAAATCGAACGATTGTTTGGTTATCTTGGGCGATAGCGACAGAGCACTATCTAAGACGGGCTGCTGATCCTGAAGCACGAAAGGGCCCGGCTCGTCTGGATACTTGGTCAGAAATTCCATTAAATCGTGCCCGCGGCCACCAGCAACATCAACCAGGAGTGGTGTCTCCCGTTGATGTTCTTCTGGGAATAACTTATCCTTGGCAGGGAACCAGGACAGCCAAGAAGGACGGCTGCCTCTATCTCCTTCAAAGAACGTGTTTGCATTGTCCCAAAGCTCTTTATTTTCTGGTACAGTTAGCCACTTGAAGGTTGGCAGATCCGTGTGGTTTGCAGCCTGTAGCACCCCATGCCGTGCGTCGGCAGGGTTCTGGTAGGCGGTCTCTTTCAGCCAGTTAGCACCTTGGGCAATGGGAAGCATCGAAGCATCGTATCTCGAATAATATTAGCTGATGGGGGCTAATGAGGGAGGTGCAGCCTAAATCATACATAAACTTGATCATGCCCTGAGCGACACGGCTATTGATGTGTACTGTCCAATGTGTTGGTCCATATAAGCCATCGCCTTTCTCTGCAACATAGCCTGCGGCAGTAAGCACTCGAAGTAATCGTCCTTTCTCCTGTTAGTATACTGCATCTAGTTCATTATTACAACATACTGATGAGAACCTCGTCGACATTCCTCTCGTTTGCGATCTCTGCGGCTGAGACAGTCTCATTTTTCGTGATCATTTCGAAAACATTCAACTGTGCGCATACACGAATAGCCATCCAAGTCGTTGGCTGCAAACAATGTCAGATTTTTCGCATTTAGCTGATCGTTATACTAGTCCTTGTAGTTTCTACTTACACTAAACGCGAATTTAATCAATCCGTCCTCAGGTTTCTCCAGAACACGAATGACCTTGTTCGCTGCTTCTAAAGCCTTTACTCGAGCCTCCTCCGAGATGAATGGACCTGACCCCTGAGAGAGCAAAGTCATAATATCGGAAGCGTTTTCCAGCGCCTCATCCTTCGAAATGTTTGAAATCATACTGGCTAAGAAATCACACAATAATCAACACAATGTCGGGGTTTGAGAGTCAAGCGCTGGCGGTATATTTCGAAGAACAGTGCAGTTAAGACAATGCGTCATTAGATAGCAAGTCTAACAATCCGCGCGCCTTATGTAATAGCTAGAGTATGCGTAATAGGTACCTATCTCTTCTACCTAGTTGTTATCTATTGCGTGCAGCGACCCGGCATTCTGGTTGTGGCTTCATGCATGTTATAAGTAGCGTTATTGATCACGAGCAGCAGACTGTGTCAAAAGTTATGTTGCAAATCACGTTAGCCGCAACTTCGGACGCAATCCTATTGGCTACCATGGTTTTAACATATATGGAAACTCTAATCAGAAAGAGCACCGTGCCACTATGTTACGATTATGTCGATCTTTGACCTCTTATATAATTATGTACCAGCATCTAACCGAGGATTTAACCCTTTTTGTCTTCGACAACTGCTGTATGTGGACAGGAACTTCTAGAAAACCTGGGAGCTTAAACAAACCTAGGTATATGTGTGCCTCTAGTATAGGTATTATCAGAGTCTCTGCAATGGCTAGCAAGGAATGTCTTGTACCCATGTCCGTGGGATCCTCCACAAAATCACTGACATCGGTATTGTACATACACTAGCACCTTCGCTTAAAACTTTGCTGTTCACTTTCCATCGACGATTCCGTGATCCATTGGACCCGATGAGTCCTGAAACTCTTCTCTTCCATTCTCCTCTCCCGCATTATGGCGGAGACTGACTATGTCACAACTCTTTACGTCGTGTCGTGGGTTCTTGGTAGCCTGGTCCTCGCTATTACTACCGTTAGAATTCTTGGAAGAACATGTATGTGCCAGCTTTCTATCGGAAACCGTTTGGAATCTTTAGTTTTATGGGGGGGGTCGAAATCCACTCTATTCTCCTCGACTTTTCACCAATACTGATTCAATTGGTGTGTACTAGTGTTTATGAAGCAAGCAGGTTGGGATGATTTCTTCATGGTGACTGGATCTGTGAGAATCTCCCGCGCGACGATCGTGGTGTGGGCGCTGACAGAATTCCCCCTAGTTGTCGGCTCTCGTATGTTCGTCACTCGTCACCGTTGGCGTTTACCACGGCTTGGGCAGGCACCAAGCAGATATAACAAATCAACATGATCTCACAGAAGCTATTAAATATACGGTTATCGCCCCAAGTTTCTCTATCGTCTCGTCTACTAGCAGCAAAATATCAATCCTAATATTCCTCGTTCGATTGGTGGGAATGTCAGCGAAGAGATGGCATCTCTACTTCCTTTGGGGACTATGTGCCGTACTAGTCGCTTTTAACATCATTGCCATAGTGGTAATTATTCGCTTCTGTGACCCGCCCGAGAAGCAATGGGAGCCCTTTCTCCCAGGAACTTGTCTCAACCCACAGGTCCAGTATGTCCCCGTAACCCCCGCGCGATTATGTTCAGAGTTGCCGCTTTAAACTAATAATGGAGGAACAGACGATATATAGGCTTTATCCAGTCAGCGTATAATGCCTTTGTAGATATTGTTATAGCCATCTTTCCCGCTCTATTCATCACGCAGCTTAGGATCACTCCCAGAATGAAGATCGGGCTATCGGTCTTGATGGGGGGAAGTATTTTGTACGTCAAAAGCGAAACTACACATCGGGAACCCTCTAATATCTCAACTAGTGCAGCTGGGGCTACGATTGTAAAAATTTATTTATTTAAGGACCTGGACAAACAGTACGCACCCAGGTCATCATTCCCCGTTCTGGCCAATATATTGCTCGTACACACTCGTGCCTACCCCCGCATGCTCCCAAGTTCCCAAATGAACCCAATATTTGCCGTAGGTAGCAGGTTCTAACAGCCGTTTGGTTATAGTTCAGACATAACGTGGTACTGGGCTCCTATAAGTCTATGGTTTACGTAAGCAACTGAAGCTCTTGACCCCAACATTACAACCTTAGATCACTAATACGTTTACGGCACAGGGCTGAAGTGAGCATTTCATGATCATGTTGACTTTCGGGGCGAGATAGCTCCATCTCAGCGATAACTAACTTTCTTCGCAGATGGACGTCATTATCATCGTCGGAACGATACCCACTTTATGGCCACTAGTTAGGCTTATGCAACGAAAGAAGAAGAACAGCCGTAGCCACGGTATATACGATGCAGTTACGAGCGACTATAGCTATCGAAATAGGTCGAATGGTGTCCAGTTAGGAGGTTCAGCTACTAGGGTACTGCAAGAAGTTGACAACATGAGAACTGAGGCAACGTGGAACGGCGAAGGGGTGCAGCAGGGGAATTCATGACCTGCAACTTGCAGGAAGCTTTCCTCTAACTTATAAGCGATACCTACCTCATAATTGAACGATTTTTTAAAAGATAAAATTGGCGTCAATAGTGGTGTTAGATCTGATCAAGGGTGAAGTTTCGCGCATCTCCGTCCCAAGTCGGCTAAGCGATGGGTTTTGCTGGTCGATTCTCATGCTTCCCCATCTCTACAACAACTTCCCAGCTCGATATGCCTTTGCGAGTAACGCTAAATACTAACGCCCTACCTCAAGTGTCGGGCACGACAACGGGGATGATCTGCCTATATATATATATATCTTATTAATCCCACTTGCCCACCGAATTACCACAACTCATAGCAACGAAACCTAGTGTGAGGCGATTCACGTTCATAGAATAATTCGGTGTGCGAAAAAGCCGGCGCGTCCTATGGTAAATGCAATCCGGCTCCTTTCCGATATAAATTCTGTCGAAGTAATTTGGAGTTCAATCATCATCGCGAACCCTGCACGCTTCCACGGCTTCATAAGTTCGCCCAATATCGGTTCCGAGAGCAATAGAGATCTGAGATCACTCGTCGCAGGGTTTTGATATTAAAGTCTTCCGTAGCTGCCGTACCCATTATTTAAGACTTTTAATAGAGCTTGATGTGCGTCAAAGGCTTATAAGCGGCTCTATCATCATGTATGTTGAAACAGCTGCTGGCCTGCTTATGCATAAACTGAATTTGATAGCGATATTGGTTACTAGTTTGCCACTCGTCAACTCGAACAAGGCGACTATCGGCTAAGTTGTTCACTCGAGGAGGCTGGCTAAATTTACTATAGGACTTATGATCCTATAGGTGCCCAGATGGCTTTCAATTTAGGTTTCCGAGACGTTGACGTTTCATTTAAAGGAGTTACACCTATGTCTAAAAGATACAAGAGGATGGATTTAGCCTACGACAAAAGGCTTGTTGACCACGGCGCGGATTACACGCGGAAATTGGCGTGGGTTCCTGCAGACCGAAATCAAAGACTAGAAACAGTTGACGCTCCGAATTATTCTATCGTGTATTGGCTTTTTGGATTTTTATCACACTCTAAGATGGGGAAATTCGTCCCAGGCATGGTTGCTAGACCCTACTTCCTATGCCTTGAAAGATCTAGGTACTATGATGGATGTTTAGTAAGTATTTTCCAGTCTCATTTCGTTATTTTTAAGATCATCCTACAGTATGAAATGCCCCTTTGTACTCAAACCACCTCTGAGAACTCTCATTGCGTTCGGATCACTTAAAGGTCGCTCGCAAGGCAGTCGTTTCTGACTCAGAATGTTGTAGTGCCCATGTTTGTCAAGCCCTGAAAGATGTTCACCATTTACAATCTATCTTAGTCAGATACACCAATGGCCTTCGGACATAAGAAAACATTACAGTTCGCCCGGGATAAATTATCTATGTCTTTACCGCACCTTTTAAAAATCTTTCAACCCTAACAGAATCAGTACTCCGATACCTCACTTTCCATCATTTGAAGATCCGACACACGTGTTGTGCTTCGATTACGGACTGGTATACCTATGAATTGTCGGCGGGCTATGGAAGCGGCTTTGATAAGTTGAGAGAAGAAGGCGAGCATCGTATCAACCAAATTGTTGTGAACTTCATAGGTCGATATAATAATGGCGCCCTGTCCCTCACAGACCCTACCAAGGGGCTATGGACAGAGAAGATGAACCGCAATGAGGCATAAGAGATGGAAATGACATCGACAGCGCAAAACCAAGATGTGCTCATGCTTATCTATGTGCTCACTGAAGATAAACCTGTTGATGTTGAGAAAAAAATAATAAGACCGAGCGAAACGATTCGCTAGCTAGCCGAGAATGACGATGAGGGCGAAGGTGAGCATGAATGGCTGCAGTCCGAATACTGGAATAGACTATTTGATATAATTGTAAATGGGGGTTGTGTAGAGGCAGAGGATAGTGATTATTTCAACCTTGGAGGCGCCATCCCACCGTGGGCAAAGCAACCTTCATTTTGAAGGCCTAAATATGGCGTGGGCGCGCTAGGTAATAATTTTGTGCAGTATACACTACCGAAGCGCAACACCGCCTTCAGTTAAAAACGAGGGTATTCACCTCTCGAGTTCGACTATCCATGGGCGCCTTCAAACATAATTCAAATAAAACACGCGAATCTATATTCCCTTACATGTTCCTTCTAAGTTCTTCGACATTCTGGTTTCCTTAAACCATGCTAAACCCGAGACAGTGCAACAAGCTCCAGGGTAGGTGTGCCCAATAAGGAGCAGGTGACTGATCACAAAATGCAACAACAAGTGCAGAGAACCACGCGACCTTAAGGCCACCACAACATTTATTTACCCCCCTCCGGCCCCCCGCACTCTTCTCCCTTCCTCGCATCAGAGAAGCAAACACCCAACCCCTCTAGTCTAAGCGATCGAACTCTCATCCCCCTTCCCTTCACCCCTTATATCCAGCTACCACCAACCAACCAACCACTGGGCCGGACTTCTCCCTCTACCCTCTCCTATACGTTTGAGCAAGGCCGCCATTCGAATTCCCCTATCTCTCGTGTAATGTCAACCCGAAAGGAGCTGCGGAATCTATATACTCATTCTACTTGACACATATGGCACCCTCAACTCATTATCAGTACATCATTATTAGAGAGCTATTATTATAAACGACGCTCCTTGTCTAAGTTGGCACGTATCATACGTTCGAAGTGAACTATCCGTATCTATTACCTACCCGAGCAGCGAGAAACCTCTAGTCACAAGGAGTAGGGTACCAGCTCCTTCCAATGGCTAACATCTTCCCGAGTCAGGTACCGTTTCCAGGATTACACCTGGTCAAACCCGAGCGCCTTGCGCCAAACGCCCATATACTACTCCTGGCCCCATCGGGTTATTATGTATACAAGCCGCATAGTCACGGTAAACAAACTCTCTTCTACTCCATCCCTTGCATCAGAAACTTCACGGCGCAACAAATTCTCCGAGATTGCTACATGACAAAGTCTTTCTTAAAGGACTTTAATTTCATTGATCCCTTCGTAATCCACTCCTGCGCATGCGTCTGTCTATACCGACAAGGAATTGGGTATCGTGTTGGGACCCCCCGAGGAACCTAAACCGAGCCACCCCCCCCTCCAAAGGGTCTCCGTATGTTGGCCGTTTACCCCGGGCCAAGTTAAAATCCCATGTCTACTCTTAATTAAGTACATGTGAACTTATCACCCCCAATTAAGGGGCGTTATTTACAACAAGGGACTCTGGATACAACATGTGTTCGCCTTATACAATTGAGCTTGGCGCTCTCTTTCTCTTCCCTTTATTCAGGGTTCGGCTACGGCGTGTGCGTCAGCTTCTTCGGCTCTCTTGCGTCTGCCTTCGGCTTGCGCGTGATGGAGCGACTTCATGACATATTCGTATGTCATCATGGTGACTGTTGCTGCGGGCACAGCTCTCATCATATTCACCCCCATACCCGCATAGAAGGCCCTCCAGCCTTCTTCCCTTAATATTGTGCGGAAGGTCATAACTACACCTCTGTACTTGGGTTGGGGACCGTTATTCTGGACTCTTTTCGTCGCCTGGGACTGGTTTCCAGATGGCTCCGAAATTCCCAGCCCTTGCAGATACTCGGCCCCGGGAGTTGGGCGTCGCTGTGTCTGTAGCCTGGTCCGGATTACTTCATGGGGGTATGTGGCAGAACTCGCCATTATCTTCGACATTATCGAAGCCGAGAGTACACCTAACCAGTGACTTTGCTGGGTAGATTCCGTCATCTCCCCCATACCCTGACCTGTAAATTTCTTTCTCAGAAATTCATAGGCAGGGAACTGCACCGCAACATGCGTAAGCCCCAGTAGTGCAGGTGTAAGGCCCGAGTAGAAGGAGAGGACGCCTTCGTAGGAGTACATCTTGCGTGCCGCGTCAATTGTCGAATGATAATGCCAGGGAGAGTTGATAGTTGGTCTCGAAGTCGGGGTATTACCTGATCTCGGGAATACCGACATCTCTCTATTATAACCACGTGAGGATTGTGACATCAGCCGAGTCTTGATTACCCAGATCGGATTTGTTACTACTGTGCTGCTGGCTCCGGCAATTATTGATGACCAGAAGTTGATGGCAAACTGGTTGTGCACTATCCGATGGAGAATTGTTAGCACCTAGACTGATTGCGAACTGAACTGACATCCAACTTACCATGATGGTCTGCCATGTACTTCTTGCTTTTATTGTAGACGGTAAACCAAACAGCCCAGGTCGGTAGGTAACCCAGGACAATGGGCCCCAGACCACGGTATAGGCCGCGGATGCCCTCATCTCTCCATATGGCGCCCCCCGTGCCGATCAGACCAGAGTACACCTTGTGGTGACCAACATGCCTCCCCTTCGAAACAGGCAAGAAGCCGCCTTGCGCTTGCAACTTGGTCTTGATGACGTCAAGAGGACAAGTGACAACGCCCGAAGTGAAGCCACCGACAGCACCGGCCAGGGCATTGAACTGCGTGTCCGAAGCACGGGCGGCCCATCTCTGCACTGGTGTCAAACCCTGCGAATCGTGAAATTCCATGGTGGTTACCGCAGGGGAGGAAAGCGAGCGCGGGCTCTCGTTTGTGTGGGGGGCTTCCGACGAACCGGTGTACGCGGTTGTCGAGGGGGGGCGACGGGTGAGGGGCTCATATTCCGTTGTATTGGAAGATGAGGGTCCTTGGGGATGTCTCTCGGCTGCTCCGCCTTGAGACATTCCCTTGTCTGCAGGTGCAACGTCAAGTACAGACGGGACGGCGGAAGGATAGGCGAGACGGGGTGTTTCAGGGCCTCTGGAATTTGCAGGTCAGAGGCCCTCTTCAAGCGATTGAAAGGGGTCGGCGTGGATCGGCGTTGGTCGGCGGAGCGGGAACGGATGTGCGGAGTAAGGGGGGCGCACGCGGTGGTTGTATGTCTAGCAGAGCAGGCCAACGAGACACTCAGCTCGCGGTAGAGATATGCAGCCCGAGGGGGGTAAGGCGAGATATGTAGATGTGCTCGTGCGGTGTGCGGGGAATGACCCTCGCAAGTGCACCGTCGACACAATAACTACCGTCTATTGCATGCCATCGACATTCGCAGAGGCGGGCGACTGACTCGAGGGGTTCGGACTCCGGGCGGTGAAGCAGACGTCTGGTCGGTTGGACGGTCGGAGGCTCGTAGGGGAGAGATACGATATGCGCCGGAGTATGCAGTGCCTAGTAGACGGTGCAGGAGGAGGAAACAATGAAAGAAACGCGAAGTATTAGGTAAGAGAAAGAAGAAGAAAGAGGAAGGGTGGTGGGGAGCAGACGGTACAGGGTGCAGAGTGCAGGGTGAAGGGTGAAAGGTGAGAGGGAAGAGGTGAGAGGAAAGAGGTAAGAGGTGAGAGGTGAAGGGGAGTGAGTGAGTGGATAATATCCAAGTAGGTACAGTAGTGTAGGTTTAGCAAGTATTTTGCTATGTTAGTTAGTTGCGAACTGCGAGGTGAAGCAGCCGCAGTGAGAATATCGGACGGGAGCCGGACTTGGAACTCTGGATCTTGTAGCGGGTCTGGCGCCGAATGGGTCGACCCTTCTATATTCCGCCCCTCTAAAAACTGACTACCTGCTATGTAGGTCAGAGCACACGATCCAAGTTGCGATTGTAGGGCAGACAAAGACCCGACAGACGAACAATGGTATTTCTAGTTCCTGAGCTGTGCAGCTTGCGAATTGGCCGGGATGACGTGGGTGCAGTGGCTACAGAGCTAGGGTGCCACCAAGACGAGCGTCTGTTAGTTTGTAGACGGGCAGATGTTTAGTCATTTAAAATTTATGGTACCATTTTAGGTATGTATGTAGCAATGTGGGATGAGATGTTGATGTTGATGTTGATGTTCATTGTTGAGTCGGCAGAGTATGTACATACCATACATATTATTATTTATATGTGAAGGTAAGAGCTGCTCTGCAGGTCTTCTCACGCAGTTATGTGCACTCCCTCGCCTCTTGTCTTCTATGCGGAATAAAAGAAAGTCAGACAGATCGGCAGCAAACCGAGCAATCTGATCAGCAAGCGGATGAGCTAAGCACCCCAAATCGCATATCTTCTTCTATGTAAGTACTGTCTACAGAATGTTACGTCTGACGTAGATGAAATGGCCTAAAATGACATGACCGGGGTGATCCGACAACTCGTTTGGCTTATGCGCCTGAGCAGAGCGCTGAGTGACGCGGGACCTGGCTGCTACCACTCTGGGCCGAGGAACACGCGAGATTCATCTCTTTGCGACTCCGATTCAGCGTGCATACCTACTGTACGTTGGCACAGCATATACATACTATCTGCATGTACTGTACAGTAGGACGTATAATAGGTACGGGACATAAGGGCACAGTGGTACGTGAGGAGTGTAGGTAGGTAATATAGTTGCGGGAGGGGCCGATAAGTACTTACTTACCTAAGAAAACTCTCCTGTCTCATTGCACATTGTGTCCAATTAGAACCCAACCCAGATAGCACTCCCGAGGTGCTCTAGACCTGGCCTCAGGCCACAGTAGAGAGATATCGATGAAGCTGTACTATAAGTGAAACAGAACATCTTCGACACAAATGTCTGAATTCATTCAGCAATCGTAAAAGCTTATCCGCCCATTGAGCGGGGAACCTGCACACCTTGGCATAGAGATAACGGGCGTGCATGCGTTAGGGACTTTAGGTTCGAATACGTAGACCAATAGAAACCCGTGCTTACCTAAGGCGCATCCCTACAGGGTACCTTAAGGCCTTGCAGTGGCTAATGCTAGGCGGGTCACATGATCGTACTTGTTCCGGTGCTGCGAGCTGGAGCCATTTTGTGCTGCAAACCGCCTCACTGCTAGCCGGCGACACTACCTGACAGCCAAGCTCCCTCAACCTCCAACCCTCCCACCGCCACGCCGCACCATCGCTGTCGCTGTTGCCGTCCACTCACCACCATCACCACCATGAGTCTCGCCCCCTTCGTCCTGAAGCGCCCTTGGCTGCGCAACCTCCTCACGCCTCTCGCCGGCTGGTACGCCAACGCTGCCGGCTATCGTCAGCTCGGTCTTCGGTTCGTGCACCCGACATTTTCCTCCCTCTATATCCCGATACCAGTTCAAAGAGCCCGTCAATTAGAATGTTAGGGTCTTGGGGAAGACACTCTTCGGTTGCAGGGAATCCAATTGGCTGGTGGGGGTGTTTCCAGGAAGCAGAATCAAGGAAATGCTAACGAGCTGTTTTTTGTCCCGCCAACAGTGCCGATGACTTGATCATCGAGGAGAACGAGGATGTCCTGAAGGCCCTGAAGCGCCTCCCCCCCCAAGAGGCCTACGACCGCGTCTACCGCCTGCGCCGCGCCATCCAGTGCAGCGTCACTCACAAGCTGCTACCCAAGGACCAATGGACCAAGCCCGAGGAGGTACGTTTATCTCCTCCTACCACGACCCATTGAGCACCCGACTCAGATGGGAAAATACGAGGCGAATTGGATATTGCCCAACATGCTAAGGGGAGAGGCCCTGGAAAAGAACTAGTTTGCTGACCGTTGAATTGCGCATTGCAGGATGTCCCTTACCTGACCCCCATCCTGGAGCAGATTCGCGCCGCTGAGCAAGAGAAGGCCTCTCTGGACGCATTGACCATCGTCAAGGGTCACTAAATTAAGCCAACATTGGACCAGATAGATTCCTGGGGGGCAACAAGAAAACCCCCGATTTCATGTCTCTGTAAAGAGAAACACGGCCAAGAGGTGGTGAAGGAAGTGAGGATATATGGCTTTTGCCGAACTTGTACAAACAACCACACAATCCTGCATTAGAACAAGGCAAATAGAAGGAAGTTCCTATGTATCCATCCCCACAACTCCACATACCAAGGACCAGGCTGCATCTTGTGTACAAGGGCGTAGCTGCAATGATGGGTGTGATTACAGCTTGGTATAACTTAACCCTCCCGAATTCCTTGCTTTAGAAACCAAATGTTCACTCTCGACTCGAATGCCGCAACCTCTTCCCAACAATGCGTGCTCCGTCCTCAACGTGAAGAAACGGGGACTTGCTACACATGTTTCTCCAACTCCCTCCCCTTTTGTTGTTTAGACACATGACTTCAAAAAGAATTGTCAAATTCTACACCACATCACAATACATTTGTTGTTCACTTAGTATTAGACGTAACCTATTTAGGCGAGCGCTCTATTTGCCATTAACTTTATAGGGAGAATCCCGCCTAAAATAGCACAAACTAAGCGCGTATTCAACACCACCTACATATACAGTATCGAGGCAAAGCCCAACGGGACGGGCAGCAGGGGTCATAAACTCGACTCAACCCTGACTTTGTCCAAAACTCGTCTCTTCGCGTCACATCCACTCACTCTCGATGCTATGTCAACCCAGACGCAAAGTGAGTGATATGTGACATGAACGCTCGAAGCTATTTCCCGGTCCCTTTGTCATGCCCGGTAAAAAGGAGGAAAAGCCAATTATGTGGCATGGCTTGATAGCTACTTGATATATAGTAGGTAGAGATGGCCTTGATAAGGAAAGGTTGACTTGAAAAAGCCAACTAGGCTTACCTACCCTTCATTACTAGGTAGGTAATTTACATGTATACATATCGCCCTAGACTTAATTGCATCACTGAATTATCAATTGGCCATTCTTGTGAGATATAATCAGAGTCAGGACTGGCTCGGATATAGGTTCAACCTCGCTCAATTCTTGTTACATGAAATCTAGAACTTGTCAGGTTCTAGAAATCGTCTCTGGACTTTTTTCATGCACAAAAACACAACAACAGATGGAACGATGATATATATTAGTCATTTCTTCTACACTTTATACACATCACAGCCAACCAACCAGCCTCTGCGATGTGATCATTGACGCGTTTATCTTTCAAGCTCCGGGAGCCGACTGCATGCATCTCCATTACATCCCTCTGTCGGTTGCCCCATCTGTATGGCCAGGCATTGTTGCCGCGGCTGCCGAGGCCCCATCAATGCGAGGCCGGTGATGACATGCTCATCTCGAGTGTCACCAGTACAGGGCTCAACCAACCTCGGCCAAAACTCATCAGCGATGCAATACATAGCCAGACAGATTGAAATAACCGAAACCCCTATTCAAGCACTCGGCCACGCGGCCTTATCAGCTTGAGTGCGAATTTCAAGTTGAATGCTGTAGTTGTATCCAGTGGCTTGCCCGCAAGACTAAGCCGAAGCCTTCCCTCGATGCCAGTTGGGGCAAGACAAAAACGAAGAAACCATAAACCCCGCCGTTTCCCCAACTCCTCTCAGCCGGACATAAAGCCGAAAATTCTAGTGGCCTATGCTGTAGAGGCACTATTGTGACTTCTTGTACAGTAATAGGCATGCCGTAAAAAATCTTGCAAAGATGAATGGCCCACGACTATTCGACATAATCGATACAGTGAAGAATATATGCGGGCAGAAAGATGCAAAGTTGAATGTCGAAACGCGATATCGAAGGCGGCCCATTTCCTTCGACTAGGCGTTACCAGGCTTCTCTTCTGTATCGATATGCCAGACGACATAGTTAGGAAGACCAATCACTTCATAGCCTGCTCGTTTGGCCATCTTAGCAAATCCTTCAGTCTCGGCTTGATTCTCGAACGCATAACATGGGAAGTTGATGCCTATAGAGCTATGTTAGTCTCTGGCTAAACTGACGGAGCAAATTATCAACTAACCTGATCGATGTACATCAGCTTTCACCAAAATATTGACGCCGCCAATACCGTCAAGTTCAATCTCCTCGAACGGGTTTGCATGTCGGTCACCCATCTTGGCCATATAGGTTCTGCCGGTGTCATATTGTTTGTAGCCTGTAGAAAACGGGTAAGCTTAGTAGGGATTTAGAAACCGTAAAAGCACAAAGTACGGACCTTCGGCCAAAACAACGTCTTTATCAAGTTTGCTCGCAAGTTTCAGCCCCCTAGGAGACTCAACCCACGAGTTATAGTCAACTGTTACACACAATGTTAATAAAACGAACGTTTTCCACATGTCTGAATCATAACCCACATCGGCCTTCAATGTCTACGTTATTTTCGTCATAACGGTGGAACCAGATATCTATCGACGTTAGCTGTCTAGCTTGCCATATGATATATCGGATTGCATACTTGGGACAAGGATGTCACGGTCGAGGGATATGAAATCCTCTAAGATCTTCGAGGGGCTCTCCACAATGTCGACATCCCGCCAATATACCCAAGAGTGATCGGGCTTCATAGTTGACGATAGGAGATAGTTTCTGGCGCGACCCATCGCTTTCCGCCTTGGGCCCTGGGCCGCAAAGCTGTGCCGGTCCTCAACATTCTGGCCAGTTACAGACCCGAAATCCTTCTCAATGATAGTGGCGCTATTGAACGGGACGTTGTCCTTTCGCTTTTGGATACGCTCCAGTTCTGTACCTAATACAGCAAGCGTGTCATCGGTCGAATCGCCAACAAGAAAACCAAGATCGATAAGGTGGTGCGGATACGTTAGCTCAACAAGCAAATCGAAGTATTTGGCCAGGTAAGGTGAAGCGTCCTTGAGGGGTGTGAGAATGAGGACACGCTCTTCGTTCTCGATAGCCTGGCGCGTAGAGCGGATAGCATTAAGGTCTACGTGTTGTATCGTACTGTCGTTGATTGTGACTGGGGCGTGGTGGTTGAAAATGACGGGTGTATGCAGATGAGCGTTCCAGGCCTGCTGTTCGTTCAAGGTCATGTCCATAGGTGCTTTGGAAGGGCCCCAGCAATAGAAGCTACGCGGAGATCTGGTTAGCATAGCCGCGCTCGACAGTACGGATAAGAGGAGAGAGGTACCTTTGCATCTCACTAGCCGAAGAACTAATGCCACGCCATAGTAATAACACTATGCCGGCAAGAGCGAGGGTCAGGAGAACTCGTGTCCTTGTGAGGAATACCCATATGGCACGGGTTGGCGGGAACTGTGCCCTGGCGGACTTCCAGGTCATGCCGCCCTTCGGAAGAAGCATGGTGGGCGCCTCGAGTAGCCCTCGGCACCGCCCAGATTATATACGAGAGCAGGATGCGATGCTGGTTGCAGTGGAAAGGCCGAGGTCGCTAGAGCACTGGCTTGTTGGGGAGTGGTGCGGATTGTGAAAAGAGAAGCTGTGAAGACACGCGCAAGTGAGAGTTTAGGTTCAGCTGGCAGTAGGCGTCGGTTGGCAAGTGTGTCGTCAGCGGAATGCAATTCCGGTCGAGGCTCGAGGCTCGAGGACCGAGGAGACGGGCGATCCACAATTCGCGATCCAGCGATCTCTGGTCTCGGGTCGGAGTCGCAATGCCACAGTTGCGTAGTAGGATACTGGTGGTGCAAACCGAGGAATAGGATGATGGGCGTAGGAGCGGGTAAGAAAGCTCGGTTGTTGGGTCGTTGGGTCGGATGCCCAGCCCGGTCACAGATCAGATCAATGCGCTGGTCGGTTGAAGGAACGGGGAAATCTGATCTGACAGCCTGCCCGTCAGTGGTGGTGAGGTGATGGGGAGGCAGGGCGTGGGTGGACGGTAGACGGTAGACGGTGGTAGGGATGCAATAACTGGAGCAAGAAGAGGCTTAGACGAGAGGTCCGTCACGTCAGATGGGAGAGCCAAGACAAGATTAGTGGCCGTTGAAGGCAGAACAGAGGCAGTCGGAGCAGGCCTTGCTTGTCATGGGCTGTCCTGGGTCCTGGTCCTGGTCCTGGTTCTCAGAGGCGTCCAGAACTGCTGGGTCGTGGTTTACTGGAGAAGTGTGGGTGTGGCCTAAATCACCTAAAATCACCTAAAAAAAAAAGATCAGGGGAAGATGAAGCTGTGCCTGCCTCTAGGTACCTAGCGTGCACTACCGAACACAGTACAGGATTTAGGTACCAAGGCTAGACTAGTAGACGAGATGTATGGGATATCGCCGCACCCGCATTCACCTTGTCTGCATTCAACCTGATGATTGCAAGGGTGCGGAATTTCGCTTGACGAGATAAGCATGAGATAAATGTTACTTTCTCCCCAAACACAACCTCGAACTTTAACTTTACGTCTGTATTACCTACACCCTAACCCACCTGTAGGTAATAAATGAACTGAAATATACCACAGTACCTACCTCCGACTATGTATGTTACCCTTAAGTACTATTATGTACCGTGGACGTATGTGATCAGTACATGTAGGCAGGTCTATTAATACATTACCTACCTACTGTATATCGCTAGGTGGCGTTGCAAACTAAAAGTTCCCAGTTTCACCCCCCCTCATTCAGTATTCACAATAAAAGTATGCACTTGTGGACTCTATGTTACATAGGTATAGAAATATTGTAGTATTTGTCTAAGCACTGCTGTGATATATCATAACTGTAATTTGGGGAATTCCTAAGTAGGTACCTACTAAATACCAAGCTAGCTACATATGTAGTATACTATGTAAGGGTGCGGTAGCATTTGCATGTGCCGGGGACACAACCGCGTCTAAAATCTCGTGTTAGATTACCTTGATGCAGCTTGGTTCCGGTTTGGGAAAACATGGCTTTCTTGTCCCCTTAGCTTATCTTTTGTTCTACCTGTAACATACCTGCTGTAGAAAAGAGTAAACTACTTGCTACCTATCGCCTTAAGGTGGGCTGAAATTGTCGAATACAACTACCAGCATCGAGAGCTATTACCTACCTACTGAACAGCAGTGCTTTGCTAGTATCATGTAATAATGCTGGTCCAAATACCTACCTATGTAACAGATAAACCCCATGCAGCTACCTTGGTGCATAGATGGCCTCGTGTACAGTATGATTTCGCGGGGTGGCCTGTGCCCACGTTACGGGTTAGCGAGATGTATTGGTATAGCTCATTTAGCTAGGTGGCTCGTGCAGCTGCATTTCTTGCAGACCTGGTATCTTCCCCTTAGGTACTCCGTACTTGGCAACAATCCAAGCCCATTGCCAGTACTTAGCAACTCGAAGCACATCTTCAAAGATGGATATTTGCGGACGCAATTACACCACCACTTAAAGCATTCTATTTACGCTGTTTAAAGTTCTCATCAAAGTGGGTTTTTATCTCTCCTCTTTTTTTCTTTGGGCTCCCTAATTCCCTCGTTATATTAAAGTGGAGGAGGGCTGTCACAGGAGATCCTGATTTATATTCGACGATCCATCACATCGCAAGTAGGACGCACCTTAGTCCCCGTTGTTCAAACATCTCTGCGGCAGCAATTCCCAGTTTGAGATATTGTCCTTCCTTAGCCAATACAGCCTGCCGCATCTCGTACCACTCCTCCAAGCTAACTAAGGGCATATTTCTATGTGTATCTCTCAATAAACCGGCTTCTACGGTGCCCGAGCCTAGAAAGCCAATGAATGGCCTCCAGGTCATCGTTTGTCAGGTCTGCTGCCCTTCACTCCTGCCATTCTTGAAACACCTGTTGGTACGCCTCAACTCGCAGCTGTACTTAGCTTTACCCACTCAAGTTAGAGATCGTCGAGGTACTCTTCTTCGTGGGCTTCCAGAAGAGATTATCGTCTTGTAAAACGTCCTTAATATCACCTTGTAGCTCTAAACTATTACAGTAGCTATAAATATATGAGAGAGTTGGAAAGCACCCTACCCCCCTACTAAGTACGCAAGTATAACTACAGTAACTTTGAACCAATTAAGCTTGTAATCGTAGGATAGGGGTACCTTGCAGTTATCGTAGTTGACACTTGAAGGTTCATTTAGACTTGCATTGTCTCCAAAGTTGCCAATCTACTCTTGTGTAAAGCTCACAAAGGGCTTGTTATCACTATCTACCTAACACTATGGGCACTGTTGATACCAGATGCAGATCGAGATTAGATCGCCAAGCCACCAAAATGACAAGACAAGGGCGCGACCGCTGCCCATCCTAGACCGCGGAACCAGCACTATCACGGAGTACGGGGTACACTGCACATAAATGAGTAACATGGGTAATGTAGGTATCGCAACTTAACCTGATGCTCATTCTTTTCATCAAAGATCATATACCTACCTCTGGTTTTCCATTTCTAGAATACTATTCATAACTTTAGTTATTTGTTGAATTGGAAGAAGGGGTATGTTTCCGATTAGCATGGTCCTTGACATATCGTTGTAAAAGCTAGCTGGATGTCGGCCAGATTTACCACCCCGTGTCAGCCTCCATCATTCATTAGGCCACAAGTTTCCTTCATCAGAACAACTACAACTTCCGGCCATTTTCACCTCGGGGTAGCCCCAATCCGTACAGTTCAAACCCGAGGCTGGCATTTTTATAGAGGATTGAAGCCAAGCCTTCAGCAATACCGAAGCGACCCGCGAGCACTACGTTGCGTATCGTTTCCACCTAAGAGCAATATTATCATCCTTTCCGGGGCTGGCAAGAATATAAGACTATTATCAGAAGCAGCCATGCCACCACGTAGGTCGACGCGGTTAATCGCCGCCTCAGAAACAATGGCGCCACCTCCGCCCCCTCCCGCTCCCGCGCAGAGGGGACGCAAAAGAAAGGCCGAGGCAGAGACGGCGCCGGACGCTGTGACCAAAGAAGCTCCCAAAAAAGCGCCAACAGCATCCAAAAAGCAGCGAGCGCAGAGGACTAGCACTCCACCACCACCAACGCCGACACCAAGCAATGTGAAGCTGATGGCAGAGCCCGCCGCTCCCGGAGACGCCGTGTATGCGACTCCGCCGAGCAAGAAGCCACGAGCGGCAGCCGTGGATCGGCTCGCAGGCTCAAACACAACGCTCGGCACCCTCCTCTCTCCCGAGACGTCGCGGATCGTGACGAGTAAGAAGGCCAGGACGCAGTCTCCCTCAGCGTCGCCGACAAAGCAGCCCGCGCAAAAAGCAGCCGCGACAGCCAATGTCCTGGAGGAAGCAAACCGGTTTCTCATCTCGGTGGATCCGCGGATGCGACCTCTGGTCGAGAATCATCATTGCCGGATCTTCTCGCCCGAGGGGTTAGCTGAGGAAATCGATCCCTTCGAATCACTATGCAGCGGAATCATATCACAGCAAGTTTCGGTGTGTATAAACCGCCCCCTGTCCCAACCCAACCCCGTGCCCGACGCCTTAATTTCCACGTTTCATATAATCTAGCAACTTCTATGATTTAAAGGCCGATCTCGGCTAATGTGTCTATACGCGCGCAGGGTGCCGCCGCAAAGTCAATCAAGAAGAAATTTATCAACTTATTCCACGAAGGTGAGGATGGCCCAGACGGCGTAGAAAGCCCCGCGGGAAGCTCCTCGGACGGCCCCGTGGGAGAAGTCGGAGACGAATGGGAGGCCAAGGAACACCGATTCCCGCATCCGTCGGAGGTCGTCGGCGTGCCCCTCGAGAAGCTCCGCACGGCAGGTCTCTCGCAGCGCAAGGCCGAATACATTTCCGGCCTAGCCGAGAGATTCGTCGCCGGCGAGCTCTCGGCGCAGATACTCGCCGACGCCCCGTACGAAGAGCTCATCAAGCGGCTCACGGCGGTCCGCGGCCTCGGCCTGTGGTCCGCCGAGATGTTCGCGTGCTTCGGGCTCAAGCGAATAGACGTCTTTTCGCTGGGCGATTTAGGCGTTCAGCGTGGCATGGCCGCATTCGTAGGTCGAGATGTCGCCAAGCTGAAGAGCAAGGGCGGGAAGTTCAAGTACATGAGCGAGGCTGATATGACGGCCTTGTCGGACAAATTTAAGCCATACAGGACCTTGTTCATGGTAAGCAATTCTCGAAGTCATTTTCTTTTTGTTTTGGTAAACTTTAGGGCACAACCCCTCCTTAGGTCAAGGCAATGTCTAAAGGCTTCCAAAACCCTTATAAATCACCCTTAAAGTGGCTATAACTAACTTCGAGTGTTCAGTGGTACATGTGGCGAGTCGAAGAGACGGATATAAGCACAATGGAATGAAGCTGTATATTAGAGGAGAATAAAACTAGAGTAGCTTTTGTAATATTGGTATTCGTTATGTTGGCATCATTATCTGGTGATGGAACGATGATAATGATTGGCGACCACCTTCCAGACTCCAAAAGATGACGCTACAACAACTTCCATCATTTTCAAACAAATGCACACGGTTAGTAGACAATAGTTAGAAGAGGTAACATATTATTTATATAACTTTTTGTCACCCTTAATTAAGTACCGTCTATGACTAAATGTTATCTAATAAGTTAAATAGCAAATCCAACTATATCTAAATTTATACAACACGACCGATGAGAACAATTCTTCTGGGTGCCTAATTTGGTCATAGAACATCCGAACTCTTATCACAAGTATGTTTTCTGGTATAAATAGATGGTCTAAGAGTGTAAAGGAAGTGCAGAAAGGTAGTACGTCTCACATACGCCTACTCAAGGGAGAGGGCCAGCATTTATAGTATAATCTTAGAAACGCCTAGTTGCATCAAGCAAGTTAAGATACTTGCTTTTGCTGTGCAGAGCGATACATATCGCGATAGAGGAAGTAAGTAGCTTAAGCCTATACGGGATACAGACTTGGAAATAAGCTATACCGGCAGAGAACGCGGAATAAGCCTACTTAGACATATGTCTCGCGGCTATAGAAATGAGACCGTACTATAAGTTAGGATGAAGGCTACATCTGCCATACCTATATAGTAAGAGTCTCGATAGTACCCGCAAGACTAGATAGTTATTGGATGTCCTTACATACCGACTTATATCTCCATGCCCCAACGTAATGTAAGAAGGTTAGCTCGTTGGACTCCTATTAGTGTAGGCCATTGCGGAAAGCGGACCCCTACGTAACTTGCGTCGGTGGGATTACTTCAAAGGAAATGGACGCGCGGACTTTTTAATTCTACAATCTCGGGGCGCATTACTATATTCCATTCTGGGTTCCAAGGCCGTCTTCCTTGTTCTGCTAGGGTAAACGTATACCCGGTATTGGGCATTTGAAGTCTTCCAGGCAGAGTTGCAGTACAGACAACACTACGGAATAAGGCCAATCGGTGTAGAGCTACAGGACAAATCATACTACAACATATTTCTAATTCCTCTCTATCGAACGGATGAAGACAATGGGAAGGTGTCATCTTGTCCCGATTTATAGGGATCGTATTTAATCTATCTCCAAATGCAATCCGCCAGGGGCAAGGTTACATACAACCGGTCGCAAACCCACGACTCTCATCTAATCAAAGTGGCATAACCACATGGAGTAGAGTGGTGCAATGGTACCTACCGGTTCAGTATATAGCCTGGCTACGCGCCTTGGCTAGACATAAGAATGCCTACTCAGGGTATAACAGCAAACCGTGAAGTCTGCTCTCATTACGGGGGCGGCCTAACTAATTGACCATGCGCACTCACCTCAGAGGGCTCGCGTTGGGCCTGAGCGGCGTCTTCGCGGCCGTCGAAGCCGCTTCATTGGCTGACATCTGCACTGTTGACCATGTCACGACCGTGCTCCCAGTCGAAGACCTCGGACTGGCTGTGACTGTCGATACATCCTCCGTCTCGGTAGCGCTGACGACCAACAAGACCGTCGGCTCAAGCTGGTATCCATCAGCCGTTGTCGACTACTGCACTGTAACCTTCGCGTACTCGCACAATGGTCTCAACAACGACACTGTCCACGTATCGTATCTCGTTCCCTCGCCAGAGAAGTTCTCGAAGCGCTACCTGTCCACAGGCGGGGGTGGCCTGGCTATTAATTCCGGCACACAATACACGCAAGGTGGGATAGTCGCGGGCGCGGTGGCTGGGATCACGGACGGCGGATTCGGGTCTTTCAACACGCAGTTCGACGCGGCGTTCTTGCTAGCTAACGGCACCGTGAACTGGCAGGCCACATACATGTTTGGGTACCAGGCACACCACGAGCTCGCCACGCTCGGAAAGCAGTTCACGCGCAACTTGTTCAACGTCTCGGCCGACGACAAGCTGTACTCGTACTACATGGGCTGCTCGGAGGGCGGTCGCGAGGGCTGGAGCCAGGCCCAGCGCTTCGCAGACCAATTTGACGGTCTCGTCACCGGCGCTCCGGCCATCCGCTTCAGTCACTTGCAGACGAACCACTTATCGGGCGGCGTGCTGGAGGAGGCAGCGGGGTACTACCCACCGCCATGCGAATTGGAGAAGAGTGAGTAGATCCTGAAATCATTTTCTTCTTGTCTGCGCAACTTTCAAAGCGCGAGATGCCCTCTTTGGGGTCAAATAGCGTTTAGGAGCTTCTGAAACTCCTACGAATTGCGTTCTAAATTGCGATGGTTAACTCTGAGTATCGTAGTCCGAAACTTAACCATCACCGCGTGCGATGGGCTAGATGGCAAAGTTGACGGCGTAGTGGCGCGATCGGATCTCTGCAAGTTAGAATTCAACTACGAGAAGACAATAGGCGAGCCGTACCACTGCCCTGCCTCCACGGGCGGCGGCTTTCCTCCTGGCAGCGGTTCGACGCCCGAGCAGAACGGCACCGTAACGGCCGAGGGCGTAGCTATCGCCAAGGCGTTCTCGGAGGGCCTGATCGACTCCAAGAAGAAGCAAGTGTACCTGAACCCACAGCCGGGCTCAAGCTTTGCTGACGCGCGGACGAAATATAACGCGGATACCAGCTCATGGGAGCCAGCACCCCTGTCTCTCGGCGGCGGATGGATCACACGGTTCCTCCAGCTGGAGAACAAGGACAACCTCGACAGCCTGTCGGGGGTGACGGTAGATCAGCTGCGGGACTGGATGGCGTTTGGGATGATGAAGTACTACGACTCGCTGCAGACGACCTGGACGGACCTGGACAGTTTCCAGGCCGCGGGCAGCAAGGTCCTTGTGTTGCACGGGGAGGCAGACAGTTCCATCCCCGCAGGGTCATCTGTGCATTACTACGAGTCGGTACGGCGGGCCATGTTCGGGGACCTGAGCTACGAAGAAGGAACCAAGGCCCTCGACGACTTCTACCGTCTGTACATCGTGCCGGGTGCCGAGCACTGCGGTAGCAATACAGCCCAGCCCGGGGCCGGATGGCCCATGACCACCCTGCAGACCGTCATCGACTGGGTGGAGAAGGGCGTCGCGCCTGAGGCGTTGAATACCACGGGCCAGAGCATCAGCAGCGTCTGTCGATGGCCGTTACGGCCGCTGTGGACGGGCAATGGCACAAGCCCCGAGTGTGTGTTTGACCAGAAATCTGTCGATTCGTGGATGTACACGTTTGATGCGTTTAGGTTCCCGGTCTACTGAGTCTGGCCACGACGTAATAAGATCAGCTACAAATTCTCCGTGAACTAATGTACATGCCTGTCAATTACTCCTAAGCCGATATGGAAACATTGATGCCGGTAGCCGTGACCCTAAGTAGGTACTGTACCTCCCGTGTTAAATTAGGTAGGGAGCGGTGATGCCTCTCTCACGCGAGCCGATAGTCGCTTTTTTCACCTGTAGATCTTGTCTCTGAAACACACCACATAGTACATATATCGATATTGAGTGAGCATTACGACACTGACACATATAAAATATTTCATCTATAGGCTAGCGTACGTAATGTCACCAGTCGGGAATAATCACTCACACGATTATTAACTCGGTTACGCCTTTTCAAGTGCCTAATGTGTCGCGTGCTTCGTGATGTGCACAACGATGATTTCGCCACCCACCTCACTGCCTATCGGCAATTTTGAAGAAAAGCCTAATAAGACTGCGTCATAGCCACAAAGTGGCGATTCGTGTGTCTTAAAGAGACTGTCTTGGAGGTGGGTTTAATGTTGACCGAGCGATGACCGAATTTAAGCAAGGGGGTTTGACAAGATACAGATGTCAAACCAATAATTCGGGTTGGGGGATGTTGATGGAATGACGCGTTGAAGACGCCAGGCCGTCCCGTCAACAAGGAGCCCTGGCGAATGAGGGAGACCTGTCGGTGTTGATCCGAGCCAACGCGCGGTTGTTTGAGAGTGTTTTGTCGCAGATCTCGGCTGGCGGGATCGCGCAGGATGCCGAAGTGCAGAGTACAAAAAACGAGACGGTGCAGATGCCCTCTCTCGGCTTAGGTTAGGGCATCTAGCATTCGTTACAAAAGAAACCATCACGCAGGCGATTGAATGTGCTGCGATGATAGGTTGCCATGGGAATACTACATAGCAGAATACGAGCAAGTGGCCAATTCTCGTGTTTGTGACGCTAACATTGCCGATTCTTCCCTGATAAGCTGCTGGGGGGCGTATACCTAAGGTATGGGAGCTATTGCATGTTGCCAGTGCTGACCAACGCGTGGGGTGCATGCGGTGCATCGTGAGATGGAAAAAGTGAGAAGGTTGGCCTATACTTACAGCTGCAGTGTCTACTCTACAGATAGAGCCGGCTGCGTCCGTTCCATCGCGAACACATATTCGGATACTGTAGAGTTCAGACTAGAACTCATCTAGGTAAATTACCTACTGGGAGATAAGTCGATTGATACCGTTTCCTAGTAAGAACGGCACGGAGCTGTGATTCGCGGGTAACTTGCATAGAACCAGTGCTAGCAAGGCCACGCAATCTTATTGTGGTAGCATTGCATTGTGAATTACGGGTTACCTTAGCTCCAGAGATAGGGGAAATATTCCGATTGCTTTATCAATGGGCGGCGACCTAATGGAGTACAGTACCTCCAGTATTTTCAAAGTGGTATGTAGGTTTGGCATATCTCAGAGAAGGTTGCCCTACTTCTGTCCACTTGAAGACGGCGAGACACAAAGCTTGTAGCTGAAACACGAGCAGGGTTTTTGAAAATGCCTTCTGGTGTCCGACCATGATTATCAGGTGGAAGCAAAAATTGGTGCTCCACGCTGTCGTCATCGACTTCAATGATCAGCGGCCACGACACTAATCTGTTTTGACTGCTACCCTGGTGGGAGTTGCCATTGGCTAGCGAATGCGTTGCCCTGCTTTGAGGTGTTTTAACATCATCAATAGAACTGCTGTAGTCGTCACTGTAGAGGCCGCCGGTAAGGTGACAGCTATTAATGAGATAAACTTTGTGTTATCAATCCCAAGTGATTTCTCATGTGTCGACAATGTACAGCACAACAAGGTCTGTCCCGGCGACGACTGTTGAAGGCCACCTGACCATTGTACATTTTCGTGCTTAAGATATCTTCTCGAACCGACAACATGAATAGTTCGGAATCGATCTCACCTTAGCGTCAACACGGAACGGGGCGATAGAAAACCTGATTTGGAGCTCATCTAGTATCGTAAGTACATTACCTATAATAGTACTAAGCAGATCGTATTGTGGAAACTTGATTGAGCAGCTTTATGCAAACATACTATCGTCAAGCCATTCAGCAAAACCCCGACATTCCTATCCCATAGCTGCCGCAGGTATGCTGTACGCACATAAGCGGATGCAGACGCGGCCAAGCCCTGGCCAAGCAATGCCCAGGACTTGGCTTGCAGGGAGCCCCTGTCGGGCGGCTTGAAATCTCACTTCTTTGCTGACGACGAAACGCACCAAGCGAGGGTACTGATATAAATGGAACAGCAACTTATACGACGATAGGCGTGATCGGAAGAGGATAGCAATGGGCTGTAAAGGTTGACCATCAACAATATCGTAGAATATACCTAGAAGGGGACGCCCATGGGGCCTCGAGATCTTTATAGCGCTGTTGAACGTTAGATATGACTTTATCAGCGAATGCCCAAAAGGGAAACAGACAAGGATCAACACGAGATCATCACAGAATTTCATGCCTCCAATACTTAAGCCAAACAGTGCCGTAAAGATGGCATCTTGATACCTACTCTGTAGTCATCGGATAGTTGTGCAGTAGTGCAGCATGTCCACGATAAAATGAGACAGGAATCGGTGAAGGAAATAGCATACGCCTTTGAAGTGTGTTCCAAGAAACTGATCGTTCTAGAATCTGGGCTTCTGATCATCTGGATACGGGCTTGGTGCTCGGTGGACCTTGACCGTCGAGAGACAGCCAGGGGCAAGACGACAGGGCCGAATTGCGATGGAGTAAACAATCTACGCAGCACCACCTCCGCTACAGTATATACTAGGTACATAAGTACAGAGCTAAGCCTGGGAAAATCAGTCGAGTCGTCATCTCCCAGGCGCACTACGGCAGTGAAGGCAGGTAGCGTGCGTTGTGTAGGTAGGTAGCCATCCATAAACCCACCCGTGCCAGAACAGAACCATTCCAAGCATTCCGTTATTGATGTCGTCGGGGGGTGTGTGCCAAGTAAATGGATTTGGCACTGTGTCGGTGTTTCTGCTCCTGTTGATCTGGCAGCCATCTGTGCTGATCTGGCCACTGCATGCTGGGTGGTAGAGGTACCGTGCGGAAACACGTTACTCATTTCGTCTACAGTGCGCCGAGATTGCCGCATCGGTGCTTCACCTGCGAATCAGACTCGTACCTAGGCAGGCGATAGTGGACCGCCCGTTTTAGCAGCCCCTAACAGCCCCTTGTCCAACCGACCCATAGCGGAGCATCCACTATAGCACAGTACAGGGGCCGCCTGTTCCAGTAACCGTCTCCCTCAATCCCCCTTTTGCAGGCTTTGCAGGCTTTATTCTCACGCCCCCTTGCCAATTCGACATCCCCAAAAACCCATAAGTCGGATTCCAAAACGTTTCGGCTTTTCTTGTACCTTCCTCTTCATCCCTCTTACTTACACCCGGCGATCCTCCTGCATCTTCCATTTCGGATTCATTCGTTTGTCCATATTCCTTCACCGTAGAGGAAGAGCACTCGCTCCATTACTTCCTCGTCTTTAATATACACAACACACTTCGCACGCCACGACCGACAGGCCATCTCGACCACCTACCTCACAGCACACAACCGCACCTTTGTTCGAACCCGCAAAGCACCGCAACGTCATTTCCGATTTGGCTTTGTAGAGGTGGTAAAAATTGATTAGCACCCGAGGACGAGAGGGAAATTCCTGCGACTAAATTTCTGGAGAAGAACCCGCAAGATCGTGTGAAAATAAGGTGAGTCGATTTGTTTTCTTGTCATGGTTTTTGTGGCGTCCCAATTGCAATGAACAGCACTTCAATATCTTTTACTCCCGTGTCATGGACTATGGCCAAACATGCAGATGAGCATGGGGCAAGCAAAGTGGCATAGAAAGCACTTCAGCATGTATACAACATGGCCCAGACCCGGGTTTGTAGATAACGAGGCGCGACTATGGCCACAATACCCGTCCCACGGTTGATTTCTGGATCAGCACCACGGCAACCATGCTTAGGACTGGCAACGAGACGATTTGATCGAGGGTTGGCCGTTGAGTGCGTGGATATTGGCTACAACAAAGGCGAAACCACAACCCTACTCCATCTCTCTGGCGGCCGTTGTCCTCATCAGACTGGTGTTCAGATCATCTGGCAGAAGCTTGTGGTCGGCGGTTGCTCAGTGTGAAAAAGAAGAGGAGCTGGGTTGAAGCGGCGAGTAGCGATCGCCTACTGAATCGTGCAATTACCTTTGGATTGGAGGCATACCGCAGGAAGCCCGACTGACCAAGGACATACCGCTCGGCCTGCAACAGCGCGTCAAGTTCGTCAAACTCAATCCATGGTCTCCACCACGTCATAACTGCATTGCTTAGTTGCTGCTGGTCGCCTGGTGCACTTCGACGGAAAGCTTATTTTGTCCCATTGGACCTGCCATTGTGCTCGTCGCTTTTACATCCTCTCAGCTACAGCAGTTCTCGGAACTCAAGCTTCAATAGTCACACAAATCATCTCTCTAGTTTAATCATCATTGGTTTTTGGGACTCGATAAACCAAGTGGCACACGATCTATTTATTCACTGCCCTGGCCTGTTTGTTCCTCTGGCTGAAAGCACCGGCTCGGTCACCTTCTCCAGCTACTCGTCTTCGAAGTCTACTTTGCTGCGTTTACCCGAACGCTAACAATTGCCTCGATTATAGTCAAAATGCACAGCAAAGAGCTAGTCTCAGCCATTGCGGCTTTCGGCCTGGTTTCCGGTAGGTTGTGTCTTTGCAGGATTAGGATCGGATCTTGATAATAACATCTTCATAGGTGCCGCTGCTTTGGGCTGCAAGGATGATCCCGTCGAGATTAACAGTCAAGCCGACGCTACCCAAGCCAGCAACTGCGATTCCATTCCTAACGATGTCGTCTTCGGCGTCAACACTGGCACCACCATCGATCTCACCGGCGACCTTACTAAGATTGGAGGCAGCCTTGTCATCAAGAATAACGGTGCTATTCAAACCCTGCAGAGTACCTCATTAAAAACTATTGGCGGCGCGTTCCAGATGAACAATGTCACCGCCCTTGTTTCGCTGGTTTTCCCAGCGCTCTCAGAGGTTGGCTCCATTGAATGGACCACCCTGAACGCGCTTGACGAGCCAACATTTGGTACTCCCGGTATTACCAAGGCTAAGAGTGTTGTGGTTCAGGACACGTTTGTGCAAAACTTGGACGGCATCAACGTGCAAGAGCTGACCGACATGAACATCAACAACAACCACCGTTTGTCAAAGTTCTCTACTAGCATTAAGACCTTGAGCAACGCTCTCTATGTCAACTCCAACGCTTTGAACATGACCATGGAGATGCCCAACCTGGAATGGATCGCCAACATGACTATCGCAAACGTCAGCACATTTTCCGTCCCCTCATTGAAGACTGTTAACGGCTCGATGCGCTTCGACTCTAACTACTTCACCAACTTCTTTGCCCCTAACCTAACGGAGACGCATGACGGAGATCTGTCGTTTGTCAGCAACCCGCAGCTTCAGAACATTTCTATTCCCCTGCTGAAGAAGGTTGGTGGTGGATTAACCATTGCCAACAACACCGATCTCATGAAGATTGACGGCCTGAATTCCCTTGAAAACGTTGGTGGTGCCATTAAGATGCGTGGCTCTTTTGACGAGATCGACCTGCCCGCTCTCGACAACGTTGTTGGAACGGCTGAGTTTGTCAGCACTGAGGATATCACGGATTCTTGCGACACATTGGAGAAGCTGAGTGGAAATGTCATTCAGGGCAAAGTCACTGATTGCCACGGTAAAGATGCTGCGGCAAACAACGACACGTCTTCTGCTGGTGGCGGCAGCAGCTCGGGTGGCAGCGGTGGCAACAATAACGATAATGCTGCTTCCCTCGCCAGCGCTAGCATGTCCACTGTGGTTACACTTGCCGCTCTCGGCGGTCTTATTGCTGCTTTCTTGTAAATTGGAGGAGTGAGTTTCGCAATGTACGGGGGGATGTTCTGAAGTTCCCCTTGCCTTCTCGTATCTGTCAACTGTTTAATGAGCCACTTCTCGCTATCGGCGTTAAGCTACGTACAAGAATCCGCTAGACTTAATACCGACTCGTCTCTTGTCTAGAAATCCATGATCCCATTGTTTTGCCTAGCCCCCCATTTACACTCGAGACACGACATTTCCTAGGAAGTGGTGGAGTCGGGGAGTTGAGGTCTTCACTCTATTCACATATTTCAAGACACGCTTGGACTCTGATGACTTGTTGAGGGGAGAATGATATGGAGTGTTTGTTAGTATGTGTCGAGGTCATTCCTTCGTGGATAGGAGAGGTTGTTGTAAGAAGATAACGCACAGTGTGATGGATGATAGAAAAACAACCAATAGCCGAAGCCGAGGCACACAGTCTCTAGGTCTGCTTCTAATTAATACATGAGTACTTTTCCTTCCAACGCCCTTCTCCTGTTCTTAGACTAAATATGCATGACATGTAACTTTTTATCTTTGCTATTACTCATGTTGGTCTGTATATTACCTTGTTGGCTACTTTGAGGACGAAGGTACACACAAGGTTGTTGAAGTTAGTCCAATTATCATGACAGCTTGATGTTTACTCTTCGACTTAAACAGAATAAATAGCCTTTTCTATTTAGTTTGCCGCCTTCATCCGTTTTGCATTCACGTATTAGAGCACGAAGCTTTTGACGAGGCTTTACAACATACAACACGGGCACTGTGGTATACTTAATGTAGATGGATATACAACCGGGTCACGATGTATAAGTTTGCTTCCTGTGATGCGATATATGATCTAGAGTCTAGGGTCTGGGTTAGATAAATGCGAATTGGATTTATATTTTTTATGGATTATTCTTCATTATTCGTAGATTCGCTTGTCAAATTTATCCGGATCGTAATACTGCGGGACGATGGCGTTCCCCGCGAAGATGCGGCCATCGAGGGCGTTGACTGCCTGTTTTATCGCCATTTATTAGTTTTGTCCCTATTTGTGCACAAATGTTCTCTCGGGTAGAGGCGTAGAATAGGAAAATGGAAAGGCATCGCACGTACCCTTAATGCCGAGACCTGATCTGTGAACTTGATGAACACCCTCCGGCCTTCGATATCGATATATAACCTGTCAACGCGGCCGTACTTGTCGCCACACTCCTCGCCAATCTCCTGCCCGAGGCCGTTCTCCATCTCGGACTGCAGGTCCTCCATGCCGTCTAGCATGTTGCGTAGCACGATGACGTTGCTCATGGCGCCGAATTTGCCAGCGCTTTCGGACGTGGATGACGACGTGCCGGCGCCCGTCTTCGATCCGATGATCTTGCCTCGGTTGGCCGGCTCGGCCCATCCGCCGCCCTCGGCGTCCGACTTCTTCTTTCGCTTCTCGACTTGTACGCGTATTGGCTGGAGAATACCGCCGCCCTCGGCACCCAGACCTTGGCCCTTGGACCAGCCGTACTTGGACATCAGACGGGCCGCGAAGCCCTTCTGTCCCGGCCGGTTAGCGCGGGGCGCGTCCTCGTCGTTTTCGGCTGTAGAGGACAGCTCTGGAGGCACATAGTCGGCGCCGCCGTCCTCCTCGTCCACGTCCATGGAGTCTGGATCCCTCTGTGCCTGAGCTTGTTGTGGAGGGGCATAGCGGACGGGCGCACGAGATATTGTCGAGTCAGGCTCTGGGGGTGGAGGTGGAGGCGGCATGGGAGAATGGGGTGGAGGAGGGGCCTGCCCTTGAGACATAGCTAGACGACGTGCGTACGCGTCGTCGCCGCTCTTGTCGTCGGGCAACGGAGCGCGTGGGGGTGAGGGCGGCGGCGGCGCGAACGAGTATGAGTTCGGGGGTGCAAACTGGTCTGTGAATAGAGTTGAGGTTAGCTACCTTGACTAGCGGTGCTGTTGCTTGTTTGAGACGTCAACCTACTATTAGCAGGACGGTGGTCGTCCTCTTCCTCGCTGTCCCAGCTATCTCGGTCGTTATGGCGCCGTCGGTGCTTGTATAGCAATGCTTTCCATTCCTGCACCTCGCGTATCCTCTCGTCGCTCCGCAGGTACTCATCGACGTTGGTAGGCCGAGAAGGGTCATATATCTCGTCCCAATCCGTCTCCATGGGCACAGCGTCAAACTTCTTCTTTTTCCGGCGGCCACCTCGTGGTCGCTTCTCGCCCGTCCCATACATGTATTCATCCTCATCGTTCCCCGCCCAGTCGGCTAGTGAGCTCTTGACAGGGGCCGCGCTCACAGCATTCGGCGCCTTTGCCGAGTCGGCCGTCGCGACATTACCAGGTACAGGTAGAACCTTGGGGAAGACAGCCTTCGGCTTTTGGGTCTTCTGTTGTGGACGTCGGATCTGCTGGTGTGGTTGGAACCGCAGGGCCGAGTCGGCCGGTTTCTTCGAAGCTTCTTGCTCTTTGACGGCGTTGATGGCTTCTTGGGACACTACAGGCGCTCGTGATATGGATCCTGGGGCATTGGCTTCAGGTTCTAGCAAGTTCGCATATAGGGAGAGGCCGCCGCCGCCACCGCGAGGCGGAGGGGGATCGGCTGCCATTAGAAGTTCGCGGAAGCTATCTTGTTGTAATGGATCAGTATAGTTAGATTAGGTTATAGGCAGCTTTATATTAGCGAGCTGTGTCTGTATGCGACAAGAAGATAGCGAGGGTGAATCGATTGACCTTCAAAAATGTTAAGTACTTTTTATTGCTTTCAAGGTGTTGCATGCAGGTTAAGTATAGCAGTAGTTGCGCTGCGATGTGGAGGCAGTACCTAGCTGCTGGACTAGCGTAGGTACCACAATTGAGCTGCACCTGAGCGATGCCGCTTTTAGCTAGATAAACCAAAATGGTCAAATTTATACAACGCCTAATACCGTAAATACAAGGTAACCAATGGAAAAGAACAGTTTTCGTTTCAAAACGGATTTGATTAGTTACAGAGCTTTACACGCTGCAATCTACAATAAGTGATCAAACCATCTAACGCTGCAGATCGTGCTAAGTAATGCAATTAATGACACTGAATTTATTGATGCCAGTCATCTACATAGGTACTATTACGGCTGGTGTTATGTCCATCATTTGTTTATTGAAGCGCGCGATGTGATGACTTCCTAGGAAGTCAACCTAGGCCTACTAGATAAAAGATGCCTGGTGGTCAAAGCGTGCTAAGGCAAACATGCGATAGCTGAGATATACTTTGGTGGCATTGCTAACATTGAAGGATAATAGTCAAGTAAGTTAGCTGAGTCCTCGAGATTCGTCATTGACTAACATAACATTTTCATCAACTACTAAGTAGAAATTAACATTCCCCCACAGCGCAGCGCGTCTGCTACAATACTCCATCACTGTTGCCACACTTCGCCTCAATAGATTCTAGGGCTCTCCTTCACAGAAGCAAACGTATTAGTGGACTGATGCAGCCGCGGCAGTCATCAACGATCGCTAGATACAGTATCAGTACCTCAGAGAAACAACAACGAGCAAGCCAAGCTTCCGATACAGCGGAAACGACTTCTCTCGTTAAAAGTCCACTGCGAGACGAAATCTTGGCGATTCGACAGCTTTTTGGCTACTCCGATACTTTGGCACATGGAGCTTCTAACCTCGGAGCTACATTACCGAATTCTTCGATAAAGGATGTGCTTTTGGTAGGAATTGATGTCGACACATATCAAGGATACGAGCATCTTCCCATCGAGCCACAGCTCCACATAGGTATTTCTATACTTGACACCCGAGTTCTGTCTCGTTTAATACACGAGGGCCTGGACTCAATGCGTGAAACCGATATTTTGGAGTCATATCAGTTCGTCGTAGGAGACTCTAAGTACTGCAAAACGCAGGTTGAGTAGTGACACCGGTTTGCCGTTGAGGCAGGGATTATATCCTAGTTTTTCACGGTGATCACAGTCATCGAAAGGCTCTATCGAACCTTAACATCCAACTACAACCTCTATACATCATCGACAATGTTAAAGCAGCCCAACATCCGCTGGGCCTACAATATCGATTAGGACTCGAGGCAATGCTCGATACTTTCGGTATCCCATATACTAACTTGCACGTTGCTGGAAATGATGCCCACTACGCTCTGCGCTCCCTGTTGATGATTGCGGTTACTGACGGACAGAAAATGGAACCAGAGCCTACCAGTAAAGATCTCTTCTCGACTTTCTCTGCTATTGCCCGCAGTGCGAGGCTAACTACGGCTAGAGAAAAAGTAGCAACTTTTGAAGAATCTCGTCGTTAAGTCAAGGCGGAGAAAACGGCTCGCTACAAGGCTCGACGGGCTGCAAGAATAGAAAAGAAACGTTAAGAACGTGACGCCCGAATTGAGACAGATAGCTAGTGCTCTCTAAGTAGAAGACGCGTGGATCGCTGATGTGCGGACACTAGCAACTTTGCCGCCCCTCCCTTTCTAGTCAATATGCCTACATAGCTACGCCGTTGCAAACTTACAATTAAGAACGTGGAAACGGAGGGATGTATATCTGTTGTAAAATAATTACACTTGTTAGAAAATTGGTCTGGGGGTACTGGTCGGAGGTTGAATCTCTTTGGGACCGTTACTTAGTAGTACGTAACTTATTGAACATTTTGGAAGACCGTTTACCGTTGCATAAATTGTGAATAATATATCTCCGCGAGTCTGAGCAAAAGCAGCAGTTGCGCTAAGCCCAATCTGTTGTGCACATTGGAAATGGTACACTAAAATTACATCCTCGCACGTGGTTTTGCATGTGTTTCCATGCCCAAACATTGGACTACAGGGGGCTCTGATCGTCTTTGATGCGCTACGCTCACTAGACGTTGGCCCTATTGGCCTTCCGCTTCAGCGGGATCGCGTATGGCATATGGCGTATGGGGTAGAGTCCAGACACGACTCCGGCCCGCGGAACTGGCGTGGTGAGACTATCCGAGTCGCATGATGTTATGTTAATTAAGCCTTTACAGTCCTCATGTCAGAAGCTTCTTATGCCATCTCCATTGTCGTAGACCGTTTCCACTCCCACTCTTCTCTCCCTTCTCTTTTTTTTTTTTTTTTTTAGAGTAACTGAGACTTCCGTTTGTTAGATAGATAGTCTAGATTTCATTATATCAACTCTCTCCTCACGCGCATACCCCTTTCGTCCTGTGATGGCCACTCTCAAAAGCTCGGTAAACGGCGCAAGCTCGTCCGTCGCCGTCATCATCCCCTCGAAGCCCACGCCCTTGACCGCCACCTACCAAGACCTCCTCGCCGAGTGTTCCTCGTTCCAGCGCAAGCTCGCCGCCATTGGTGTAGCCCACGGATCGCCAGTCTCGATCGCCGTCGTCAATTCGTACGAATTTATTGTCTCCTTCCTCGCGACTTCGTGGCAACGAGCTACCGCGGCGCCCTTGAATCCCGCATACAAGCAGGACGAGTTCGAGTTTTACATCGATGATATCAAATCAGCGTTGGTCTTGGTGCCAAGGGGCGCATATGCGGCCAATGCGCCTTCAGTGAAGGCAGCCAAGAGATTCAATGCTACCATCGCTGAATGCTACTGGGACGCTGCCAAGAGGGAGGTTGCGCTGGACGTGAAAGACCTCGGGCAGCTCAAGGGAGCAAGGAAGTCAGCTGTGCTGGAACCCCAACCCGACGATGTTGCTCTTGTCTTGCACACGAGGTGAGCGATCAATTGTTTGGCCACGATAAGTTCAGGAGCTGATTCGGCTGTGTATAGTGGCACCACGTCGAGGCCCAAAGTTGTAGGTTCCGACTTAGTGATATTAAAGGAAGCAGCTTACCGACCATAACAGGTTCCCTTGACGCACCGTAACCTGACCCGGACAATGAGTGAGCTCGCTTCCCGCCTGTGGTATGGCCTGCCGTAGACATGAACAGCGTCCTGACTTGAACCTAGAAAACATCCAAAACACGTATCAACTCACCGCCCAAGATCGGACAATGCTTGTCATGCCACTGTTCCACGTCCACGGCCTTCTTTGCGCCCTCCTCGCGCCTCTGTACTGCGGTGGCTCTATGGTAGTACCGCCCAAGTTTTCGGCATCGGATTTCTGGCAAGACTTCGTCGCGCACGGAGCAAACTGGTATACGGCTGTTCCTACCATCCACCAGATTCTGCTTAAGAGTCCTGCGCCGAGCCCGATGCCTAAGATCCGGTTCATCCGATCATGCTCGTCACCACTGTCACCTACCGTCTTCCACCAGCTTGAGGAGAAGTTCAAAACCCCGGTTCTCGAGGCCTATGCCATGACGGAAGCGGCCCACCAAATGACATCGAACCCTCTGCCACCAGCAAAGCGCAAGCCTGGTACCGTAGGTCTAGGTCAAGGCGTGGAGGTAAAGATCCTGAACGACGCGGGCGATGAGCTGCCGCAGGGTGGGGAAGGGGAGATCTGTATCCGTGGCGAGAACGTCACAAAGGGCTACCTAAACAACGCGACCGCCAACGCGGGCGCGTTCGCAAAGGGTGGCTTCTTCCGCACCGGCGATCAGGGCAAGAAAGATGAAGACGGCTACATCATTATCACGGGCCGTATCAAGGAGCTCATCAACAAGGGCGGCGAGAAGATCAGCCCCATTGAACTTGACAACGTACTCACAAGTCACCCGACTGTTTCGGAGGCAGTGAGCTTCGCCATTCCTGATGAGTTGTACGGTCAGGATATTGCGGTCGCCATCGTACTCAAGCCCGCCGAGAAGTTGACGCAAGAGGAGTTGAGAAATTGGGTTAGCGAGAAGCTAGCCAAGTTTAAGATCCCCAAGAAGGTAAGTTCCTTGTTAACGGCCAGACGCTCTACCTGCGGATGTTATTGGTAGAGGTGCGCGGGTAAGACCATGCTGACAATTTCAGGTATACTTCACGGACGTAATGCCTAAGACGGCGACGGGCAAGATACAAAGACGCATCGTGGCAGAGACGATGCAGAAGCAAGACACGCCAAAGGCCAAACTATAGAGATATAAATGGTCTAGACCCATATAGAAAAAGAGGGTGCTAACTCAGATAGAAGCTAGCCTATACGCAGGAACCCAGGGCCGGTATAGAACCTGTAGAAGTAAAAGATAAAACTCAGTAAGATAAAACAGACAGAAAGGAGGTGTTGGGTATTAGATTGAAAGCTGATAAAACAGCTCGCCGAGACTATTGTATTCGCCAAGGCCACGAAGCGAAACCTCAATTCGGGAGACAATGTGGCGATGATCTTGGCGAGCACATCAAACACAATCAACATCTCAGCATAATTTGAACGGTTTAGAATAGCGGAATCATATTTTTCATAAATTTCTGGGGTATCTCATGAGTTGCTTGCTTGCTCGCTCGCTTTCCAACCTTGAGGGAAATGTCAACATCCAATCCATGACGAAAAGAAGAACTCCGATGATGTGAGATTTGAGAGGCGTTTTGTTCCCCATGCATCTTTCGACACAATCCAGTACTGTACTGTATTTCCCTCAAAAAAAAAAAAAACGCCGTCCGTCCTACCTCGCATATACAGTAAGTACTCCGGAAATGTGAGATTCCCAACTACAGCACCTACTTCTCGGTTCCATCTCGCCCGCAAAATACGGTGAGCGAACGAAGGAGGAAAGGGTCTTTGCTTGGCCTTGCTTGGTAAAACAAAAAAGGGTATGCACTGTAATCAAGCCACAGCGCCCTGCTTTCCCTGCAATCCGTTCCGCCCATGGTTGGTGTTTTGTGAGGTTCCGATGCTGATTGATGATTGTTCGGCCCGCGCCCGATTTTTTATGATTTGCTTGCTAGGTTACTTGGCTCTTTCTCCTTCCCGATTTACACCTCGGGCGTACTACTGCCAAATACCCCGGTTGATGCGACGCTGGTCGGGAGCCGCTTATGTGACCCCGGCCCGCCGTCCCCTTCCCCTCACCTTCTGCCAGCTTGCTGTGCCAAGGACTCATGCATGCGTTGCATGAATGGATGTGATAGGTAGATGGATGGTGAGCGATTTTATATCAGCTGCTTTTAAATCCTCTTGCCTACCACCGCGTACTCGTATGGGGTAGTTCGTGGGTATGTCGGATTGGTTGGTTGTGTCTTAGATGTCTGGGTTCGAAAGCCATTGGCAGTGACAGACGGCGGTGATACGGCGACAACAGCCCCTCAATCGTAGACAATCTCATCGTCGTCCTCCTCGTTCTCGTAGAGCTTCCCGGGTGTCACGAGACGTCTCGGTTGCTCTCCTTCTCCCTCTCTTACTTCCCCGCCCCCGCCACCCTGGTCTTGACCCTGGCCCTGGCCCTGGCCCTGACCCTGGCTCGCGAGCATCTGCGCCGCAACCGCCGCTTCGAGCGAGGCGTAGACGGTGATGGGCGCGCCGTTGAAGTCTCGCGGCACGACGAAGGGCTGTTGCGCGGGCTCGGGCTCGAACTCGGTCGCGAAGCTCGACGTCGACGAACGTCGGGAGAGCCTGTGTGTGTTGTATTTGGAGTGGAGTCGTGAGGAAGAGAAAAGGGAGTCGGCGGTGCTGGTGGTGGTCGAGGATGATGCGATTGATTCCTCGTCGTGGGATATGTCTTTCCCCCGTGATGCTGCCCAGCGCGCAGACTCGGCTGCTATGTGCTCCTGGAGCGTGAGCATTGTGGTCGGAGGGGAGGTGGTTGAGATGCTCATAGAGCGTTGAGGATGACGATATGACGTAGGATATGTATAAGTGGTTGCTCTACTTCCTACTAGTTGAATGTGCCAATGACTTGTTTACAATGTGCAGTATGGTCTTGAATAGTAATAGTTCTAGTTGTAAGTAGTTGGGGTCTTGTATGGTTGGTATGAGAGATACAATTCAGCACAATGAGGAACTGCGTGTGAGAGAGGGAGGCCAGGTCTCTTTATCTTCACGAGCTGGAGGGGTGAGAGTGACGAATGATGATCAACAACACCACCGGAAACAGACAAAACAACTAGAACCCTTGCCATCTCTCGAGCTATCATATGTACCTACCCTGTCCAATCTTGCATACCTCCCCGGCATTTCCTACCTGCGCTACTGTAACAAGGATGCAGGAAAAGGTAGGTACAAGCCGTCAAGCGCGTGCTCTGTTCCTTCGCGAGCTACAGACAGCTAGGTATCCTGTATTTTTGGTGGGATGTGGCGGGAAGACGAGAACCGCACCGCCCGCATAGCAAGTAGCCAGGGATGTTAGGATGCCGAGGCTGCTTATCTGGTGGTGTTGGCCAAATGGTATTGTAGTGTCGCGCTCATATTCGCTGGGCGAAAATGAGAAGAGCCAGACAGATTATCAGACTATCAGTTCTGCGTCACCGTGCCCGCCCCGTGTCTGGGTCATGGCGAACAAGAAAACGAACAGATGTGCCGCCGAGAACCGGCCAAGAGCTTGGCCTTCGCGGCATTGATTTCTGGGGGAAACGAGGCGAGACAACGAAGCTAGTTAGGAGCGGCTACAGTAGGTACCCGGGCGTATAGTTCTCTACCTACCTACATAGGTATATACTGTACTACTTACTGTAGGTATTGCATGAGTTGACAATGTCATGATGTGATATAACTTGCGAAGTGCAGACGCCTAAGGACGGGAATTGTGACAGACTCCACCGTGACATTTGATTTGCATCTTCTCCCAAGAACAGGACTTGGCGATATCATCATGGATCTTATGCAGTTTTATGCAGAGGGGTTGAGTTCAACCTCGAGTATGCTGCAAGTTAGAGCCGCCATCCGGGCGTTCCTATGCTACTTTTCCGCTTTCGGAGCCAGCCAGTCTGCAGCGAGGGTTAAGAGAATATGACGACATTCTCAGGGCTCCAAAAGATCTTGCGTCAGGGCACGGTGTTAATAATGACAGGCAATATTATTCCCTTCAAACAATTTGATAAGCGCTTGAAGCGTGCTAGGTAGTATCATAGCAGGATCGAGAGCCGACAATAGCCTCCCCGACGGTAGACCATTAATTCCATCTTGCTCGCCCTCGTGTCAATAAAACAGTCGGTTTCTCATCACCTGACTGGTAACTTAAAATCCTACACTACCTCTTCAACAGGGGCCTAGGTGCACTAGTGGCGATGCCCTGGCGTGCACCAGACGGGGTTTGATCTAGCGACAGCAGAAGATAAGGTCCCGTGACGCCACGAGCGAGGGAGGAGGGGCGTTCCTGTGGATCGGCGGTCCCTGAGCTGCTGGCGTGAGCGAGCCGAGAAAAAAGACTCCAGGGCTCGCGATTTCGCCTTTGAATCGGATTGCGACTCCAACCGCTCGGAAATGCGGGGGTGGTTCGCAGCATCGCCGCAGGCCATCGGACCTCCATTTTTTAATTCAGCCGCAATACGGAGGGCCCCGATGACTCTTTTCCCATCGTATTATATCGTATCGCATCGACAGATTTGAGGGGACGATGAGAGGCTATTTTACCTTCCAAGTGGTTTTGTCTTGGCTTATTGGAGTAAAAGGCTTGGCTTTAGTTCGAGTCGCACGACCGGTGAAAGCCAGACACTGTCAATCTCCTCAGATGTTATGTTATATATGCAAGTCTGCAATAAACGGGCGGCTTTCTACAGACACGAGAAGTAGACGAAACCAAGAGATGTACTTAACTGTGGATGAGATACCTAGTGGGCGCAACGGGCCGAATAACACCCTACAGGTAAGACTATCACCACTGTACTATGTATGTAAAGATCAGAGAAAGAGGTATGGTCGGAATTACATTTGTATTAACCTGTCTACCTACTGTACAGTACATTAGGTATGGTATTCCAAGAAACTAACAGTGAACAAAAGAATAAGGATGGCGCCCCGGTTTGATAAGGGAGCCGCTTTCCCTTCCTTTTCCCAATCATCACTCCTGTACGGTATAGGTAAATGACAATCTCCTCCAATTCAACGAAACGGAGCAAGGCTCAATATAAGAGACGGTACGGAGTTTACTGTAGATAGTAGATAGCTTCTGCGTAGGTCCAATATCCAAATCGAGCCAAGACCATCATGTACCGTACTGCATTTCTCCTCCAATGGTGGGGTGTCGCAGAGCAACGAGCATCAATTGGCCAGCAACGTCGAAAAGCGCACCTCACTCAGCTATCCCACCAACCACCACGCGGCAAAAGGGCGTATTTGACTTTAAGAAGCACACACACACATTACACCACAGAGTGCCAATCCCGTCCCCGAATGGTGTGCTATAGGCAGGTGTGTAGTGTAGTAGGGCGCAAACTAGGCAGTATCTGGGAGTTTTAAAATCGGCCGCCGGAGTAAGATCGAACAGCAGCTGTAATTGGATCCAACCCGGCTGGTTCCCTATATAGACAGCCAAGACGAACCCCTTCTTTATACACATTCACTCACATGGCATCCCATCTACGAAGCCTGACAGCAAGCCTGCGCCGACGAATCCCGTCCATACTCGCAACAGCATCTCCTCTTTCCGCGAGGGCAAGAGTCTCTTCCCCATTGTCCAAGCCAACCAATTACTTTGCGTATCCGATGGCGTCCATATCGACCCCGCCGCCCGGCCAGTTCGAGTGGCTCGTCATCGTTCCCGACAAGGCCGGCATGCAAGACAAGAGGCTAGAGATTCGCGCGTGAGTTTCACTACCTACCTACCTGTTTGGTAACCGCAGTATTCTCTCCCCCCTTCTCTGTCATAAATCGTTTATGAGGATAGAAGAATACTGCGACTCGAAGAGATGAATAAATCCGGAAGGACATCAAATAGCGAACTCAAGAGATCGAGACAGTGTCAATATACTGACGTATTCACTTCCCCTCACACAGTCGGCATCTCGAAGGCATCAAACCCCTAGCAGACTCAGGGTTCGTCAAGACAGGAGGTCGGTTAAGCCTATATTTTGCATCCCCGTGTAACATAAAACTATGAAAAGCTTATCCAATCTACGGTAACAGGCGCTATATTAAACGAGAAGCCCGAGAGCGACGACGCTTCCAAGTTTAGCTTCTACGGCAGCACGCTAGTATGCGTCGCCTCATCAAAGGAAGAGATTTTAGACGTCCTGAAGAAGGACATTTACGCAACAAGCGGCGTATGGGATCTTGATAACGTGAGTTTCCAAGCCTCTCTTTTTCATTTAATGTCTATCGTCATTCCTGCGACCAAATATTACCCCGCCCACCTCTATCCTCATCGCCCTGGATTCTACATTGCTAACATACAACTTGTAGGCACAAATCTGGGCCGTAAGTTAAAAGCCGTCCAATACTACGTCTCTATCCACCTTACCGTACTAACCGGCGTGATAATACATAGGCCAAGTTTGCTTTCCGAAACCCGTAATTCATAAAGCACCTGATCGAGGAAGGTATTTGGGTTTCCACAGCGTGCCAGTGTAGGGAGCAGATGATTAGCATAACTCCAACTTGCACGCGTCTAAGCTTCGCTAGATAATACTACCTCTCATCCATAGCGACCTATTAAATACCTGAATTATGAAATGATAGGACCGCCACCGGGGCTGTAGCGGGATGAAGTTCCCCGTGTCGGTTAAGGAAGCAGGGTCGTACAGTACACGCCATAGATCATCATAACGGGGCGAATGGTCAGCCACGTCTCCTGTTAATACCAAAGTTGGTGTAGCATAGGCGCAGCCATGCTTATCGATTGTCGGGTGTCTGTGACCTGGATGGATCCTCTGCGGCAATTCTCAGTTCGTAATTCAGATCGAAGCACTCTGAGAGTAGCTCTGTAACACTCCCCTGGCCTTCAGGTATATCGTCGGCAACCATGAACTTTCCATCAACTCTCATGTTATCGATGGAATGAAGCTTGCAAAGAAGGTCAGCAACCTGAACAGAGTGTGCACTTACTTCAAAAGAGCTTACCTTCATGCTGTATGGATACAGCTCGCGAACAGAAGAAACGCCGCCGCTATTCTTTACCTCCAGTAGGCAACGTTTCAGCGTTTGGAGTTGGTTGTAAATTGGCAGCAAGGCCTCCGAGACAGGCTCGGACGAGATCATAAGATGATAGATATAGCCATATGACCGCCGGATGAGATATAGCAGTGTCTGGATTCTGATGAGCAAATAACGGGCTGTTGCTAAGTTTAGGAATACATACCCGTTGGACATAAAGTTCTGCAGATTGCCCTTCATCATCTACCCAGTTGCCATCTATTCGACTTTCATCAATCTTGTCCAGTTGCCGTTGGAAGTCATACAGATCAGTCTCTCGCAGCGACCAGGCCTGCGTCAGGGATAGCTTGTCGAGTTCGTTTCGTATACCAATAAGGACATCGTAAATCGGCCTCCACTTGTCTGGAAACTTGCCGCCTCTAACAATACTAATTAGCATCGGTCAAAGTAGATCTTACCAGGGTAACTAACCGCTCCCGAACGACACCTGTATATAGCTGACATCTCTCCAATAAGGCAGTAATTTTATCACTGCCTTGCAGGATATTCCCTTGGTCATCGACAAAGCTACCATCTTTCCTCATTTCGTCAATCTCCTTGAGTTGCACCTCAAACTTCTGTATATCCTTCGGCGAAAACTTTCACAGGACCTGTCAGCAAATTTCGTGGGAGCTAGGCAAGGAGCATGGATCTGGTTACCTTCGACTTTGTGTTAACTACGGCCATCTGTCTTAGTATGGACACAAGCCGCTCCCCCGTGGATCTCAATGGCTCTGCAATGTCTTCCACTTTCTTTTGAAGTTTCGTCAGAGACGTCCGGCAGCGTTCAATTCGGCTTGCAATGAGAGTCTCAAGCCATGGCTCGGATTCGGTCGTGGAAGTGTTATGTATTATTTCGGACAGATGCTCGAGTGTATGCGACATGCTCTCTAAGTCTTTCGCCGAAAACAAGTCGGCCTCGGTTAGGTGATCTAAGAGTCGCTTGATTGTCGAAGTTAGGGCATACGCGGCCGGTGCTTCGTTGTTCCTCCCTATGGTCATAAAGAAGAGCGACAGCAATTGAAAGCAACTGTCTACTACTCTGTCGACTACACGAAAAAGGTAATCAGTCATGGTCCCTTCTTAGTTTCGGCTAGCTGACTCAGGCAGAGTAGGATAATAACAGCGTACCTCTGTTCTCCTCCACAGACCTCCCGCTCCGGATTTCGTTGAGGCGCCTGACTTGGTAGATGGTTTCATCGTAAAGACCCATGACATCCTGTGAGCGGACATAGGTGGTGCGGTCCAGCTTGCGCAATAGCAGTTGGTCCTGGATGGCGACCAGTTTTTCCAGGACCTGCTTCTCCCCCTCGTCCTGGGGAGCTGGAACCGTGGGTGTATCCATTGAAGCGTGGTCGCGTGCTCGGCGTGTGATGATATTGTTCGAAATAAAACGGATGAGTTGAGGTTAGGGACAAAGCAGATACGTAATCTGCTACTCGGGTATGGCAGGAAAAGAAGGTTTAGCCCCTCTTCTTACGTTTCCTCTCCTCTTTGTAGGCAGGCTGGTGTTGTAAATCTTGGCCGCCACTAATTAAAGGACAGAAATGCCGACCCCAATGCTATCGGGATCATGGCTCGTACCAGAGTGCACATGTAAATTTTGCTGAAACGGTTTCTCAGCAGCCAGAGGGTGTCCAATGACGTGCAGAGGATACGATGGGAAAAATAGTGGCTGCACAGGGGTTCGTTCTGCGAAGGAGGTGCACTCACGCTTACAACTGTGATTGGTGCCAGAGCTTCATGTGTTTCAACGAGGACCGGGATGGAGGCAGCATTGAGGCACTGGCGGGGAACTCAAACCAACGACTGAGGGGTACCCATTTGGCATTTGGCTTGCTTGATGGGCTGATTACCTCATAGCTACCTGGCTTGCTGCACTTGCTCAACTCCTATCTGCAAGCATCTACCCGGCAGGCGTTGATATGCGGAGCCAGGAGTACTAGCATATGATTGGCTCCATTTCTAACCAACCAGGCGGCCTTTTTGCTACCCGATGGATAGCCCGCTGAAGAAGGCAGGCAGGTACCAAGGTATCTTGACTGCCAGCTGCCAGATGGATCTGTAATGGTGGGTCGGCCGGAGACTCGTTTTTCCATTCGCTCTAGCCCTACATTTCCGCCCACCAAAAATTTACCTTGACGAAGCGACCAATTCGGGTAATTAATCCAGAGCGCAAGTCAACCATCTTCGAGGCGTCCATCCTGCCAATTCGCACAGACAACATCACCTCACGTCGTCACCCACACCACCGACTTTCACAATGTCGACCGCCGAACTCGCCTCGTCCTACGCCGCTCTCATCCTCGCCGATGACGGTCTTGAGATCACTGTGAGCGCGCCCGAACATGATCATACCCCTCCTCGCATGCGAACCCTCGACCAGTGCGAGACCGCGCAACCGCATAGTTCTAACAAACATTTCACAGGCCGACAAGCTCCAGACCCTGATTAAGGCTGCCGGTGTCGAAGATGTCGAGCCTATCTGGACACAACTGTTCGCCAAGGTACGCACGAAACCCGCACAGGGAACGGGAGGGTCCAGATTTGCTGATTTAGGGGGGATATAGGCTCTTGAGGGCAAGGACGTAAAGGACCTCCTCTCCGCCGTTGGCTCTGGCGGCGGTGCTGCTGCTGGCCCTGCTGCTGGTGGTGCCGGTGCTGCTGGTGGTGCTGCTGCCGACGAGCCCGCTGCTGAGGAGAAGGAAGAGGGTACGTTACCTATTTCGCATCCTATATGCAGTCTTTGCTGCGTCGCTGCGTCCCAGCTTACTAACACCCGCTGCAGAGAAGGAGGAGTCTGACGACGACATGGGCTTCGGTCTCTTCGACTAAATTTGTTCCTCGCTACGACAACTACTTCCCTTTGTACTTCAAATGCATGGTTTGGGGTTCCATACACCATTGGTGTGGCGTGAAGGAGGCACTACTATAGGTTGCCTAAGACAAATATCCTTCTGTCATAGGTTAATATGACAATGCTTTTGCAATGACCAACATGCAGCGGTCTTGTAGAGCTCGATACGCAGTCACAATGTGATGGGGATGAGGTCTGAATTCGGTGTTACTGGTTTTAGACGAAAAGTTACCCTGGAATGGAAATGACGATTCTTGCATGACATGCAAACCCTGTGTTGTCTAAATCCATCACTCAGCTAACGTTTAGAGATGCCACCCTATTCCCGAATCTAGACGCCGCCCCATGCAATCATAACTCTTATGCCAACTTATTTAAGTCCTATTGAACGACAAGGGCAGCGCTGGGGACCAAGCCCGCCTCCTTCAGTGTCTTGCCGAAATCCAGGTTCCCCTCGAATACCTTCCTTGGGAAGTTCTGGATGAATTTGCTGACAGCGAAACCATTCTCGGCCTCCACAATCTGGGCCACCTCGAAGAGCGTAGTCTCTACAGACAACGTCTTCATAATGTTTCCACTTGGTGTCTGTAGTCGCAAACGGGACTCATTGTGGTTCGCAGTTGGACGAGCAGCCGTCGTAGCAGCAGCCGGGGCCGGGGCTGGAGTGGCAGCGGGTACAGCTCTTCCTTCTCTCGCTGCCTTCGCCTCCTCCGCCTTGCGTCTCCTTTCCTCTTTGTCGGCCTCGATCTTCGCCTTAATGCGCTTTTTAGCCTCCATCTCATCAACCTTTTCCTGGCGCTTCTTGGCCGCCTCCTTGATCTGTTCCTTGCGTTGCAGCTCTTCTTTTATGTCTTGTGACTCCTTTGTAGCCTTTTGACGAATTTGCTGTAAACCAATTAGTACACGCACAAACATATATATGTATGAAAAGAAAAGCATCTAAAAAGGTAAAGCGTACCTCATTCCGTTTCTGCTCCTCCTTGTCAACAATTGCTTGGTTGGCTCTCTTGGCTTTCACTTTTTCTCGAAGCTCCGCAAGCCTCTCCTGCTTCTCCTGCTCGGTCAAGGGTGCAATCTCCTCAGTTGACTCGGCAAAGTCGGCATGGCCTCTAAGTATGAGGTGTGAGCAGCGGTTGAAGTCGGGTGATCCCCTTTCATCGACAACTTACGACTTGTTCGCGTGGAATTCGGCTTCTCGCTGAGACCGGAACTTTTTACCACACTCGTTGCAGACAAGCGACATAGCAACCCCTTCTCCCTCCACCTTAGCTACATTAGGGCCGGACTCTTCCTCTGCTAGCAGCTCTTCCAACGGAGTTTCTTGGTTTTTCTCAAGCCAGTCCATGGCATCTGGTACTGGTCGAACATTAACTACTAACAGATCATCAATACTCAAGGGGAAAACGCTTACGGCCGTCGGACTTCTTCACAGCGAGCTCGGCACGCTCCTTGTCGAAACCCATTTCGAGCAGCTGATCTAAGACAGATTGGGACATCTTGGCTGCGTATTAATGTGTATGATGAGTGAAAACGGGTGCTTGCGTGCGCGGGACCAGTTATGTGTTTTCAAGTAAGTCTCTTCACAAGTTTATATAATGATAGTGAGGAGCGGGGGTAAGGTGAAACAACGGAATGTCTAGACTTGTGTGGTCTATCGTAGAAGCTGATGTGAGGGCTGCATGCACCCGATGTAGGTAATTAGGTAACTCTAGAAATATTGAGAAAGTGGCCTAATGTGTCAGTTGTTAGTGAGACGTCATTGTGAATGTTGCCTCGATATATATACCTCCTCCAGCATCTGAATTGTTAGTTCGAGAATTGCCCCGTATTCTACCACATCAGGAATAGATTTCTACTAGGCCCCCTAGCAAAATAACATGGACTCCTAGAACGACTCTTTATATAAACCCATAAAAACTGGCTAGGAACCTTTGATTTTGATAATTGCATATATGTTATGATTGGCTAATACCCCCGGTAATACCCTGGTTTTCGTATCGAACTAACAATTCAGATGCTGGAGGAGGTATACATCGTGGCAGGGGGGGGACTAATTACATAAACAGCCAGTGGCCCGTGCCCGAATACCTGTTCAAGTACTGCCAGGAAGCACTTGGCTACCTTTGAAATGGACTAGACGTGGCTTATCTGGTACTTGTGATACATGTAACCCCGCTGAAACCCCCTAATTGAACCTGCTACCAGGAAATATTACTGAAGGCCCCCTTGTACATCTTACTCGAGCTACCGGGTACCCACATCTACCTAATGTACTACACCAGGTAGGAGGTAGGTACCTGCCAAAGCTCTGGGGCGGACAGGGAGACATGATTTGGCCAGCAACCTGGAATTGGTCTGATGTCGGGTGATGCAACCAAATCTATACAGGTACGAAGAATATCGTGCACCTACGTAGCCAACTAAGCAGATGCTGGCTGTACATAATCACAAAACACCACCATCTATCTATTGCTCCGACAAGAACCAAACCACCTGGAAAACTTCATCTTTGCCGTTCTTATCCGTAATCACGCTGGTTACTCACGAAGCCAACCCCATGGTACCGGGCAACACATGCTAATAATCGTTTCCACCTTTATCGTTCATCACGCCAGCTTGCGATAATCCACCTCCATCGAGTCCTTCATCCTCGGCTTCTTTCACAAACCACCGCACCACGCCACACCGCGCCGCCTTCTACTGCCGGTCCATCACTCGACGATATTCCTTCGGCCTAGCCACCACCATCTACATATAAGGCCCGGTAGACGTTGCCCAAAATGTCTGTCGAGATCGAGCCCCAAGAACTCGGCTTCCACCGTACGTCACTATCAACTATCATCGTCATCGCCCGCTCGGCCCGATCGCTTATGAAGATGCAGGTCCTTTCACGGTTGAAGTGCTGGAGAACTTGAAGATCAGAAACCCCGGTACCCAGCCCGTTGCCTTTAAGGTAAGTTCTGGAACACCGTTGCAGATCCGCTCTCAGCACAGGCGGGCAAGACTAATGACGTCTTTCAGGTCAAAACCACTGCACCGAAACAGTACGTCTGCCTCGCTACGACTGCGACTCGCCGACTCGCTTAAATACTACCGGATATTGACATGCATCGTCGTTTAGATACTGCGTTAGACCCAACTCGGGCCGCGTCGAACCGAATAGGGAGGTTGAAGTACAAGGTTGCACATGTCTGTTCATTTTTACGCTTTCATAACTGACGTCTGGACAGTCATCCTCCAGGCCATGAAACAAGAGCCTCCCCCAGGTACCAAATGCAAGGATAAGTTCTTGGTGCAATCCATTGCCATTACTCCTGAAAAGGATTTCGCCAACCTCGCATCCATTGTAGGCTCTATAACAAGGCGAACTGAGCATGGGCCCCTCGCTAACGATGTGGCAGTGGGATACGATCGATAAGTCTTTGGTGCAAGATCAGAAGATCCGTGTTGCTTTCCTCGAACCCAAGAGCTCTCCTGTCGCCGAACCAACCATCACAACACCTAATAAGAGTACAACATTGATTGGTGTATGTCGTCTCGCTCACACCCAAATAAGCATAGTATATACAGGTACTAACTGGTTCCCAAGGGCGATGCGACTCCAGAAGTTGCTCCCCCGGCCTATTCATCACCAGGTGATTATAGTGCCGGGCGATCCGAACCCAAGTCCCCGATCGAGGAGGAATCCCGCGCCGAGAAGAAGCCGAGTATTACCGCACCTGTAGCCGTCGCCACAACTAAGAACAGTGAACCGAGCCGCGAAGAGCCAAAGATTGAGAAGAAGGTCGCGCAACCCAAAGAAGAAGACGGCGGATTGCGACAGCGAAAGACGGCTAGTGCGACAGAGAAACCGGTCGCTAAGCCCGCCGAACTCGCGCAAACAGCACGAGCTGGTACCGAGGGTGTGCCTATCCATATTACGGCCGTCCTCTGTCTGCTGAGCTTCCTGCTCGCTTACTTCTTTTTCTAGACATCGCATGGAGTCAACAGAGATGCATGCGGTCGAACTGGGAGTAGTGGCGTTATTCAGGGTTACCGATACCAACTATCAGCCAACGCGCCAGCTATCTATCACGGACGGCAAGAGCTGGACGAGGCTGGAGAGTAATGATGATGCAATGAAGCGATAAGTAATATGTTGTCAGCAGTGTCATGCCCTTGGGACCTCTGACTCCTCAGAGCCCGAAGGCTCACCACCAAGTGAGATGTAGGAAATTAGTCAGGATCGGTGTTGCAGGCGTAGAGGATAAGAAAGCAAGAAAAGGATAGTGTAAAGGGGGGAGAGGAAAGAGACATTTGAGGCGACTATGTCTCACCATCATCGCCACAACAGAATATTATTCTGTAGTCTAGCATGCACGTCCTTTTGTTAGTCGAGGGTCAGGAGATATATATTATATGTTCTTTCCGATGCTCATCACTTTTATTCTTCTGCCTCTCCCATGATAAATAAAATGACCGCTGAACGTCCGACCTCGCCCCTACCTCTGGGCTTGCTGTGTTGATTATGTCGTTCTCGTGGTCAAGCAACCAAATATTGAGCTAACTTGCTCCATACACAAGGATTTTAATTAGTATTAGATCGGCGAGACTTGCGATCACGCCATTATTAGTCCGTACACATGTCTTAATTTTATCCTAGTATGCTAAACGCCGCCAGTACATAGTAGTACCGATATCTCGGCATATTCGACTCTCAGAGTAACAGCAGGGGTATATGCTATGCTGAACACTAAGAATCTACCGCACAAGCTATATTCTATGTAGCTTCTATGGCCTCGTCTAGTATTGCCTCGCCTTGCCTTGCCCGGCAGGATATTATTCGTCTTAGCTCCAGTTCCTACGTTACGTAACGCACTAGAAAATTCAACGTTCTTGGTTGCGAAAATACGTTCATGGCAGATAAACAGGTCTATGATGAGGGGACTGATGAGAGGAAGAGATTAGGACTGCAGCTCGTCATCCCTCCACTCCTCGGCGGGCTTCTGTTTCTTGGTACCCTGGCCGACGAGGCGGCCGCCTTCCTTGCGCTTCACGCGGCACCGGATGCCGACGGACTCGTCGAATATGAAGCGCCAAAGGACGTAGGTCCAGGAGGTGTGGTGGGGGAGGTCGGCGTAGAACTCGCGGGCAATGTCGTGGAGCGCGTGGAGGCGGGTCCAGGGGACGGCGGGGAAGTCGTGGTGCTCGTTGTGGAGGCCGACGTTGTACGTGAGGAAGTTGAGGGGGCCGTAGTACGAGTACGTCTCGGGGACGGGGATGCCGTTGGCCGGGTCGGCCTGCGCGGGCGTCACCGTTGAGTACACGTAGTGCTCGGCGATGAAGTGCCCCGCGAGCGGGTGCAGGCTGCCTGCGAGGAAGGAGGAGAAAATGAAGTACAGCATGGACTGCGAGCCTAGCGTGGCGAGCACGACGGCGTCGAAGGCGAGCTGTGCGGTGACATTGACGGCCGACACCCACGTGAAGGGCACGCGGTACACGGCCATGGGCCGCAGGGCGTAGAAGAAGATCTGGAAGGTGCAGAAGAAGGCCTTGCCGGCGATGGAGTCGAGGAAGACGGCCTCGAGGGCGGTGGGCAGGTCCGTGTCTAGGCCATCGACGCCCAGCGACTTGTGGTGGGTCAGGTGGTAGGGGCGGAACGAGGCGCTGTAGGGGATGCCGATGGGCAGGTTGGCGAAGATGGCAAGCAGGCGGTTGGCCGTCGGCGAGCGAAAGGCGAGGTTGTGGCTGATCTCGTGGATGGCAAGGAACAGGTTCTGGTTCGCGGTGGCGCCGACGACGTACGCAAGCAGCCAGAAGCGCGCCGAGAAGAAGGCCGTGTCCCGCAGCAGCCAGGCGCAGAAGACCTGGATCGACACGACAAGGAGCACGACGTATTTCGTCAGCGGCTCAGGCCCGCAGAGCTTCGTGACCTAGGGGTGGGTTGTACCATGTCAGCGAGAGCGAGATGCTGAGCGAGAAAGGCGACGGGCTCGTTGCCAGCAGCGACGAAGAGGGCGGGGGAGGGGAGGGCGTGTGCTGCGTACCTCGGGATGCGCCTTGATGATCTCGAGTCGCCGAGTACGGTGCGGCTCCTCGGTGTACGTCCAGAAGAAGTCTCTGTACTTGACTTCGAGGGGGTGGCGCTCTGGCTCCCCTCCTTTCCCGTCGACCGCATCTACGCGGATGGTCTTGTCCCTCTTCTTCGTTGGCCGGGGGACACTCGTCACTGTTGAGGCTACCGACGGCGCCATCATCTACAGTTCTTTCTGCAAATTCCCGCTGGTGGTTTAAAGCTAGCGTGCCGTGCCAGCAGGTGCGAGCAGGCAGATGACCAGATGAAGAGTCGAAGAGTCGAAAAAGTCGAAGAAGTCGGTATAGATGTCGACCTTCCCCCACATAGCTTCAGTAGGTAGCTCTAACAGCCTTGGTTAGGTGCGGTGAAGGAGAACTGGCCACCGACGCCGTGGTTCGGTGGATAATTAAGTGGGTTCCAAAGCTAAGTTTTTTTCGATTGACCACTCGTGTCGTACCACTGTGGGGCAAAGCTTGTACTTAGGGTGTCTCCGCCTGCCCACTAAGCCTCTAGGCCACTACTGATTGTTCTTGATTCTGTTGTCCCTCAGGGTAACCCCTTCATACAGTAGGTAGTTAAGTACCTTGCCTAGTCTTGTACTACGAGCAAACACAATGTCCATTTTGTTTGCGCAGCAGAATAAATGACCAAGTTTTCACTATAATGGCAAACCATATTGATACATCTATGATTAAAATAATGATGATGGCGACCCTACATGTTACAATTATAAACGAGAAACTAAATACTCCTCGTCATCGTGAAACATGGAGAAAACAGACCAAGATCATGAGAATATGAAGGAGCCATTCAAAATCTGACTGTTTCTCTCCTTTTGTCTTTATTGATAATCAGCATTTTCCAGACCATGGTGAAAACTCACGTGTATCGTGGCAATTTATCAAATGAAAACATGTATACGCAAAGGCAGTTAAGGTAATAAGCCCAAGCTCATAGCTTGGTTCTTGTGTACTAGTATTCAGGGATCGAGTTACTGACACTTGTCAAGAACCCTGTTTTTGAGGCAGGTCTTGATCACTTGTTGTTGTTGCGCAAAGGTCTCTAAAACGCCCTCATAGGCTAATCTACGCTACGGACAGAACGCTCTTGATGGTGCAGTTTCAGGTGTTGTATGGTTGAAACCCGTAACAATACCTATTCGTACCCCCCTATCCATCATGACTTGCCTGGCAAAGACGCCTGAGAAGATGAGATAGATGAGAAAGTTTCCCCTTTAGTGTTTCCTTCTTAATATTTCCTTTTTAATATCCCCCCTATTTTTTAATGATAGAAGTAAAATTAAATTTTCTTTGAGCCATTGGTATCTCTTCAAGGAGTCAACTATGGGGTCGGTGAAGACCATCAATGTAGCGCGAGAGGGCCCGAACACCTTCGTAGGCCACCTAGCCCCCGGCTACATACATACTGTGGTCTTTGTTCTACAGAAGCAACGTTGTAATAGGAGGGGATATCTCTCCTGCGGACAAGTCACGAGATTATCCAGTATTTTGTTCTGTGAAACCGAACTATAAAGCCTCAAGAGTTTTCTATTGTAAGTATTCTTTATTCTTAACTGAGCCACTGCCTATCTTCCAGCCCTATAAGGGTGGGATGGTTATTGAAATGTGGAGTGTACTAGCGGTGGTCTAGTGTAATTGTCGGTGGACATGGACATGGACATGGTAAGTTTAGTTGATGATATTTACTGGCGGGTGGTGGGCATCTCCCCGTGGCCGACCCTTAAGAATACTACAAATGGATTCTACGCGGCAACGAAGTTAATATTTTCCCCGTGTTTTTCTCCCCTCTCCCGAGACGTTACGTCACAGGGAGACTATTGTTCGATTGTAATATCTGACCGGTCATATTTGCCAGTACTCTGGATTAGCCTAGTTGTATTTAATATAGGTGTTATCCATGGTACAATAAGATACTAAAACTCTGTGTCACGATCATTGATCATATCCCTTAACAAAGGGCGTGTGTGTATATATAGGCGGACGTCACGTAGCATCATTAAATATGAACATCTGCGCAATAATAGAACTCATTACATACCCCTAACTGAGATCCCGATACCCTAGCTGCACAATAATCTGGGTGCTGGCAGCTTTGGTTCCATGCAGCATCATGCACCATTGGGTTCTCCGTAGAAGGAAACCAAAAACAAAAACAGAACAAGAACACGAGTGTCTCATGAGGATGTGATATATCCCATGTGAGGTATTCACAATATAGCCGGGAATAAAGTATAGCAATAGAAGCAATTGTCGGAATGTCTCCATCTATTCTGGTGTGAACTTAATGGTATGTCTTGGACACTAGTTGTTGCGCGAAAGCCTCCTCCAACCCACTTCCGTGAGCTCTGCTGGCCTATATACAGAAAACTTTATTTTGAAGCTTGCTTCAAGTCTTTTGATACCACCCAAACATATATATGGTCTCAATATTCCCCTTTCTTGTTTCCATGTATAGTGAGATTTTCCCTTTATGCTTCGAAAGAAGAAAAAGACATGTAGAGAACCGGATGGAGGATGAGGAGTCTCGAGGTTCGACAGTCTTGCGAGAAAATTGTGAGAGTCGCCTCGCGAAACCCTACCAAGGCTTTGGCATTTCGTCCTTTGCCATACGTGATGACCGAGTTCAAAGTGTGATAGGACACACAGTAATACACGAACAAGCCCCAACCACTAGTTCATTAATCTGCATCGAAACCTCCGCTAGTAAATCTAGACCAAAGAAAGCCACGAGAGGCCAAGTATTAGCTGCAGGTATCCTCTATACGGCAACCCGTAACCATGGAACATTAAGCACTGAAGAACATATGCATGTAAGAAAATTGGCTGGAGCCCGATGTTCATGTGGTGCGAGGTGGTATGATAAGAGAGGTAGTCTCGGATCTGAGGCTTCATTCTATCCGTTGTAATTTTTATTCTTAGCATGCGCCTTAGTTCTATTGAATTACGGTATTAAACTAGGTAGCTTTATGTGACTAGTAACATTACCCCCTATTTGTTGCCCGTGAGGCTGTTCCCATGCCTTGATGAGGCCATGAGGCGCGATCCGCTCAAAATGATGCAGGTTTCCGCCCAATATTGGGAGAAACATAAGTGGCATGCACTTTTACCTATCCGAATAACATGATTAGGCTGTGCATACCGTAGCCGGAAGGAAAGGCATACTGGGAAGGCAAGGCAAGGCAGACTTCGGGGTTATGGACCTAGTAGGCAGGCTGCGACGGCGATCCCCATATGAATGTGCACTTTCACGATAAATGGTAGCCAATCTACATTCCGATGCAAATATGCCCAATCACGGGCTAGCATAAAGGATTGGGTAATTGTATCTTTTTTTTATCCTTGTCATCCAAAGTGAGATGTTGTAGAGACCAAAAAAGTGGTAGATTTAGTTAACAGTTCTTACTGTAGTCTTCCTCGGTATGCCTTGGCAAATAGTATAGGTCGAACACTGCGTAATATGCAGGGATTAATCAACGCTTACTACCTTATCTTATCCCAAAACCGGTAGATATTTGCGTAGTCTAACCTGTAGAGGGATGACGGGCCTTGGGAACATGTCTTGTATTGGCTCGGATGGCTGCCTGACTATGTATGTGTGCTGACAAGTAATACTAGATTCCAGATACCACCTCCTGACCAACTAGGGAATTCCCTGGAGGGAAGGAATACTGTATATTTTCTCTTAGGTCTATCTACTCAGGCTTAAGTAATCATTGTACTCAACTGACTGACACCACAGTGTTTGACTTTGGGGCCCCCATGCACATGCATATGCTGCCAACATGAACAAGAAGGCTATTATCGTGATGCACAGAGTCAGTTGGCTTCGAATGGCTCCGACTACCGGCGTTACCGACTGAAACATAGCGTGCGTCCTATCGCCAAATGCATAGCTCTTTCCCAACTAGCCCAGGCATTTCCCTCTGGGGCGTCTGGAATGGATGGAGGAGAGGGGGCCGCTGATGAAGACAACGCAGCATCCCACGATGGTAAACTTGCCGATCCGTTCGATCCGTCAGCTTCGCATCTTGTCCCATTCATAGCCCCCGACGGCACGCTGGGGCCAAAGTGTAACGTACTCAAAGGAGCTGTATCCGGATTTCCCCCTTTCATGAGATTATCCAAGGTTTGTTGGCCAACAATACTACCACCGTACTTCATGCCTTCGAACCTCGTAGAGGGGTCGAAACTGAGTAGCACCAAAGCCTTAGGTTCTTTGGAGCCGTCAGTAGCTGCGTAGATTATAGACCGGGCGTCACCAGTTGCAGTAACGCAGGTCTGCTGGCCATTGACATTGAGTAGATCTCGAACCCTGTCCAAGGACGGGTCTGGCCCCGAGGAATCCTGCTCAGGAGGCCAGGTAAATATCGTATTGGCTTGGTAAAGCTGCATTGATGGCTGTTCAGAGAACTCGCTACCAGCCTTCGGCCAGTCCGAAGCCAATTTTTCCAATATTGTGTGTGAACCCGGCTTTAATCTCCTATAGCCAGTTCGGATACATAACCGCTGCGGACCAGACGCGTCCATAGCTGTATTGTCAATCAGGTCAACAAAGGTGTGACAGGACCGGATGTATGTGCAAAAGTAGGTTTTGCTTCGCACCAGTAGTGATGCGACGGAGCTGTCATCTCCCTCGTGGAAGTAGTCGGGCCGTCGGATTGGAATGGTAGTACTTTGCGGACGGTCGCCTAGTCTCCTAGGTGTGACGACTCTCTCCCTTTGCTGGCCCTCCTGAATAGCCTGCTGACGAAATACGACCTCTGTTGTGTAGTATATGCGGCGGCTCGTGCTTTGGCCCTTCACCCATTCTTTTCTGCATTCCAGAATGACAATGCCTTTGTTGGACTCGTCTATCTCCAGGGATAGAAACCCCCAACGATCGTCAATAGGGCCTTCTGCGTGTTTCCTCCTCAAGCTATCTTCATCTCCCATGACTTCAGTCTTGCTTAATATCGGGTCATTTAGGGGGAAACGGAAGCAATAGTAGTGGGATGTCCATTCATAATCGTCGGCTTCAAAAAGAGACTGATTAGATAGGCCGTAGAAATGCTCACCAAATATCTCAAAGCAGGCCGTTGACCCTATGTCACATCCTGCCATATTTGACAAGAACATTCGGGGTTGGGGGAGCCAACAAAGCCTGCTGAGATCAAAACCTTTTATAACCCATTTCCGCAACCCATCAGCTCCCGTCCAAGAGTGTGTGCCAAAGTAGAGGAACTTGTCGTTGTTTCTGACAAAGATCTTGGCTATAGACTCTAGTTGGAACTTCTCGAGTATTTGGTGGGTTTGGGGTTTTAGAATAAGAAGCCAGTTTTCCGTGTCAGGGAGAGCGAAAGAAAACAGGCAACTTACGATCCCTGCGGCTTGGTAGAGAACTTTGAATTTATATCTACGAGATTTCACTGCTTGGGGGAGAGCCGCACGGATAAGCATGGGGATATTCACAACGAGTTCCCAGTTGTTTGGCCCGTGTACATCGAGGATCCGAAGCCATCGGTTCGGACGTGCCTCGATGATGTAACACAGCTTGCCACCGAAGATCTCGTACGAATCAGCGCAGGCGATAATGCCCACGACGTATGGAGAAGCTTGTGACAGGGCATTGCGTCGCTTTGCGATCCGGCGCAATGCCCGCGCAAAACCCCCTGTCTCAAGCGCCTCCCGTGTCTCCAGGGCAGCGGGCACCTTCGTCTAGCCGACAATGTTAGCCGTCTCTCCAACCCTTCGTTTAGTACTAGCAGTGCTAAGAATAGCTCTCCACTCACCAGAACAACTCGCTTACAGAAGCGGTCTTGCCGTATAAGGTACTGGAAATGCTTATTGCATAACGACCAGTTGAAGACGTCTTCGATATTTAGGTCTTCTACGATATACGCAACCAGTTCGTAGGGAAGTCGTTGAAGGCTCATTTAATCTAGCCCCAACTCGGCCAGAGACGATGCCCTCCGGAGTCGAGTGAATGGAAAGCATTTGCAGCCTCATTGGCAGGAAAATGGGTTTTCTTCGGCAGGTGTTTGGATCCATGGCTCATAGCGCAGGCCTTTAAATAAGGGCGCGCGGCTGCGTTTTGCTTCGATAAGTCACTTTCTAGGGATGAGGCTAACATACAGCGCCAGTGTGGGACGAATCGAGGAACTCCATGCAGTAGGTACATGATGAGGGGACCCCTGACTGTTACATCTTCAGTCACGGGCATATACTTACCTCGGTAGTGTGAGGCTCAAACGTATGCGGATGTATTACAGTACAGCCTTAGATAGAAGTGCATTTACGCAAGGATGGTATCATACAGTAGTCGGCGATTCCAGCCCCAAAGACTCAGGAACTACGTATACTAGGTATCCTGGGTAAGTTGCAATACAGATGTTGGCAGACTCGGAAGCTCCTTGCAGGGCACCTACCAATCCTGGCGGTCCCGGACCCAGTCGGAGCCTCATTTCTCTTGCTGGTGGCTGGTTCACGCCTCCTATACCCTTGTTAGTGCGGCCAAATGGCATTTAATATGCCGTAGTCTTGGACGCCACTTTTGGAGCCTGCATACAGGCTTACAATATTTGCTCCCATTATTGGGCAATCACTTTTCTCCCGCGATTACAAAAACCCAATGTGAGACTAAACTTATGATATTTGATCAGCCCCCAACCTTCATCTTCATCTAGACCCATTTTAAGACAGGGCGGTATCTGCCGTTAATATAGAGCTGTACGGAGTACTGTGTGTCATTTCCCCGCTTGGTAGCGACGCCAGCCTTGACACGAAAGCAAGCAAGGGAAGCCAAGCTGGCTGTGGGCTGCGCCACGGGCTCCGATTCCCCATCGATCGGGCAATGAGGAGATAGCCGGATACAGCCATTTGCATGGATTGTGCGGCTCCGCGAAGTACACGTCACAGTTTCGACCGAGTCGCCCTACACAACTAGTCATTAATACTTTCACACCTTCGCCGTCAACTGATTCGTTCGGTCTCACCTGCCTTTACTCCTACGCCTGAATTCGAGGGTCATGGGCCTAATTTCTTGCAAACATCAGCTCTCCCATGTTTCAATTTAAATGGCACCACGACTAATTATTGGAACTTTTTTAGCTTGCGAAGCCTATCACGACGAAACCAGACATGGGTATTTAACTGCCGGTCGTGCGTGAAACATCTTGAGCAACCACGTACCGCCATCTACGCCGTACATTCAGCCGTCCACACATGCATCAAGTATTACTTCGGCTATAATGACACCCAGAGCGAATGAAACAAGGTGACGAAAGCGGCCAGATGAGAGCAGGCCGCTCACTTACCGGCTGGTCAAGCCATTGCTGTCGATGATGACAAGCGAATCGGCGCGATTTTTGAGTCCCAAACCTCTCGTGCACCCTTCGTGGCACTAGCAAATTATTGAGCCTCGGTATTATATTGCCCTGCTAAGGGGGGGCGACAATATCCCGGCAAAGGGAGCATTCGAGACAAAACGTGTTGGTAGCACGGAAGCTGATATACTGGTGGCCAACGTTCGAGCGCCGGGGTGGACCGATATACACCAACCTCCGCCGTAAGGAGGGAGGCTTCCGAGTTTGTGATATCTGAGCTTGACCTAGTCGCTTCACACTAAGTCCTCCCTTACGATGCCCCCATGTAATGCCATGGTCGTGGGGGGAAGACCGCACCAGTAAAGAAACGCTGACGAGGTCGATGATCTAATGCAGCATATCCGTTTCCCTGAAGATCACTGCTATCTCAAGCATTACCTAAGGATGCTACAACATATTAGTAAGGCGACATTTCGTTAGTGCGAACACGTATTGTATGCGTATTTGCCAGTATTAATAATTGCCACTTTAGCGGTGGGTAAGGGAAACAACTTTGGACGCATGGATGCCCTGTATATACAAAAACTCACCTCCCTTAATATGAGGGTACGTGATTGGATATCTTGAATTCCGATTTAAAGGCGCACCATATGATTGGTTGTTGTCGTTTTATCCCATCTACCTATGAAGTTGCACAGCAGGGGAGTTATATAACTCAACGAAGTTTTCTCTTATCTGCTGATCTATATTTTACCAATAGAATAACTTCTCGAATCTTACAGTATGTGACACAAAACGGCATGTGTCATAGTCAGTATCGAACAAATAAATGACATGATGGGAGGCAAGGGAGCATTTCTGTATGTAACCTCCGCTTACATCCAAGAGTGAATAAACCTGTCACATGTTTCGACTTAGGTGGTGAGATATTAGTCTAACTCCTTGGGTAGTTCTGCTCCGCCATTCCACGGTGGCGCGCATAAAATTGCCTTTTTTAGCCTGGAATGGCGAATCGGTATAACCAAGCCTTGATAGTCAGGTAATTATATATTCCCACGTGATCAGAATAGACCGCGAGGACCACGTGGCATTACTACTCTGTCCTTCAAAAATCTGGGGAAAAGTATAGAAGCAACTAGTTGAAAATACCGATGGAGGGATTTCCATGGGGATTGTCAAGATCCAGCATTAGTTCATCACCAAGATTGCATGGAAGAAGATGATAATAATCAGTGTTATATAAAAACATAGTTAATAGAGGATAAATGATAGTTAGAGCTAAGACAGGACAAGTGAAAACGGTAATTAAATTATTAATTATCATAATCTCATAGTATGTATCAAATAAAACTACACCGGTCGAAAAAGGAATAATAAGCAACCAATGGTAAATAATTGAAGGCATATAGTGCTGTCCTTCCAAACACTTGATACGTAACAATTAGTAAAAGATCCCTATCTGGAGCCTCATTGTTCAGGATATTACAAACAAATCACGAATACGGATTATAAATTTTAATTCAGATATTTCTGGGCTTTGTGCTGAGTAATTGGCTTATCCACAGGACCCATTTCAAAATGATAGCATAGGAGTTCTCTTTTTCCTCCTCCTCCGATTACATGGCTGACGCCATGGCTTATTGAAAATTGAAGAGATAAGAAAATTAATAAAATAGGTTATTGGTTAGAAGTCGCCGGCTTAATCCCAACCGGCAACCCGATGGCTTACTGAAAACGTTCTAGATTTTGTTTACGTGATGTATTATCTTATTATTAATGACTAGTTTTCTGCTTAGCTACTAAACCAGTAGGAATTGGAGAAAGGGCTTCATTATTTGTAGCTAGATACTCTACGTGGTGTACTCATCACAATATAAATCATATAAACACGACAGTGAGGTACTCAAGATCCTATTTACCGTTTTGTACGACTAGGATCATGATATCTTCTCAACCACCACCTGGGTGCCAGTTGGCCTATAATCTTTCTTGGTTTGGGAAGAGAAGTCAAGATAATGTATGTCCTCATGAAGGGTGCTCGTTTATTTATTGTATTATGATATACCTACAATTGACTCATTTTCTTTTTTACTTCACTTTAACATCAAATTCTCCACGCACTTTAAGATACGGTCGTCATATTGAGGTTTTATTAGACATGTGCTCTGTATTCTGGCAGAGCTTGGGGTACAAGAGGACTTGCGGTGGTATGTCTACACTGTACGTTTCGAAGAGTCTGCATGCAACTCGGTAAATAAGCGGTATAAAGCAACATCAGCAACATCCAACAGCCATCACATCGTCGGCCATTATCGTCCTCTCCAGCCTGCATGCTATACACACTGGGAAATGGTTATATGCACGGAACTCTTTATTCACGGGACCGAAAGGGATCTTTTCTGAAATATCATGCAACAATCGGGCATTGCGGTGAATGTTGCATTACCGCCCGCCGTTCTCGTTCAGCCCACTCTCGGGAGATGGCGGGCCTCGGTCTTGCTTTCGCTCTCGATCTTTTTGCTATTGGCTCGTTAACAGACCGAGTGGGATGACATGGGAAATCACGCATAATGGCCTACAGCATTCCATTTCGCTTCGTTGATAGAAGAGCGTGTGTAACTATATAAGTCCCGGTCAGTATGCATATCAAACCGAAGTAGAAGGAGGAATACGGGGGGATTCACGCGAAGAGAACCCATGCCATACAAAAGGCCGCCGCAGGCGCCATAATAGTCTATTTTACTCATTCAGCATGTAAAGCGCCTTTATAACGACAGAAAACATACCCGCGGCGTGAGGTTGCCTCTCGGGGCCATCTTGATGATAACTGACAGGCAGGCTGCGGAAGGTTGAGTTGCCAGGGGCTTATCAGTTGGCTTGCAAGCAAATGAATTGGATAACCGAGCCTTGTTTCACCAGCCTCGATCTCTTTACATTATGCGGTTTAAAACATTAAATGAGCTATACCATGCGCTTGTATCGCTTAATCGTGCAGAATGATGGCTTGACACTGGCGAATGAGATAACACGCGATTGTGGCGGATATGTGTAAGTAATATGTACTGTAAACTAGGCGAAGCTGGCTGCCAACTGCAACCGGCCCGGCAGAAATGGGAGGCATGTAGTATACTATGTACGTACCTAATGCACTTTAGCATGTTCCCCACCACCGTTCCGTCATCCAGTTAGGTTGTTACCTGTGGACAAGTCAGTAAACCAACATGCGCATGTGACAAGGGAACCAACAACACACCAACCAACAATCTGTTCTTCTCAAACCACAACAAAACAAAACCGGCCATGCCGTAGCCATCCCAAACGAAGCGTGATATCCGCGACCCGACCGACAACATGTCCAACAACGCGCTGTCCCTAATGGGATGGATGTTCCTCCCCAGCGTACGTGTCTTCCCGGCATTGGTAACAGCAAAGCAAAGCACTCGTTCAAGACGGCTAACATTGCGCGCGAGACAGCTCGTCACCGGCTGGGTCCAGTCCATCTACTACGGCATCACCATCCGCGCCGGCGACCCGCACCCGTCGCCGAACTCGCCGCGCTGGCAGCTCCACCGCCGGCGCATCCACGTCCTCGTGATAACGCTGTACCTGCTGTACACCATCTGCGAGGCCGACTACGACCTGCAGCGCCACGGGAGCTTCTACCAGTCCCTCGGGGTGCCCTTCGACGCCAGCGAGCGCGAGATCAAGAGCCGCTTCCGCCGCCTCGCCGCCCTGCACCACCCCGACAAGGTGTCCTCGCAGAGCAGCGACGCGGGCGACTTCTTCATCCAGCTGAAGACGGCGTCGGACGTGCTCACCGACCCGGCGCAGCGGTTCGCGTACGAGCGGTTCGGCCCCGACATCACGGGGTGGCGCAACTGCGTCACGCTGCGCGACTTCGTGTGGAAGGGCCTGCAGACGACCGTCATCCCGCACTACGGCGTCGCCGCCGTCGGCCTCTACGGGCTGGGCTTGCTCGGCTACCTCGAGTTCGGCCGGTACTGGCGGTGGGTGACGCTGCTCGTCCTGTGCGCCTTCGAGGCCTACACCGTCATGCACCCGCGGTTCCCCGCCTTCGTCGAGGCGCTCGTGAACCCCTTCCTCGTCCGCTTCACCTCGCACGCCCCCTACCTGCCCTTCCAGGTCGTCGCCCTCGCCCGCCGCATCGCCATCGTCATCTACATCGCCTTCGGCCAGCTCGGGCCCATCCTCCAGGCCGGCCGGAACCAGGAGGTCGCCGCCGGCGAGCGTGCCCTGCACCAGACCCTGGACCGTCTGGAGCACACGGCTAGGTCCATGGACGCCGACGCCGCCCGCCTCATGGAGCTGGAGATGGCCCCGTTTGCTGGCGATCCCGAGATCCTCAAGGATATGCGGGCTAAGCTCAAGGAATGGCTCGTGCAGAATACCATTCGTGCAGATCCCATGGTCAGGGATGCCCTTGGCAGATCACTACAGAAGAGACGCGTTGATGCACCTGCCGGGGCGAGAGGTACGAGATAGAATGTATAGCAACTCATTAAATAGCGCTGAATAGAATCCGATTGCAAATTCATGGCCTAGGCATGCCTACCACAAGTGCTACTCATTCTGGGTGATTCCGAAACGGCCATGATTGTTAAAAAGGTGATATAGGAAAGCATTTTGAAAGTGCACTCTTTTTGGGCTCCGCCTAATGCTATGTTGCCCAGGTAAACCCGCGACGTTATTGTACTGCTACTATAGCGTACTTGATATATATACATAAATGATCACTTAACTCGCCAAGACCTCGTTCTCTCACCCACCCACTGCCCTCACTTACAACCGTTGCCTTCCTCTCGTCTCGATAGGGATCAGCACCATGCCGACGAATGCGGCGAGGATGAGCACTGCGGAGAGATAGATGGGGGTCGTGCTGCCGTCGCCGGGGACATTGGCGGCCAGGAGGGGCGCCAGCAAGCCCGTCACGCGGTTCAGGAAGGACGCGACGCCGGTGGCGGCGCCGCGGACCGGGGCCGGGAAGATCTCGGGCGTGAAGGCGTACAGGACGCCGTACATGATGTTCTGGCAGAAGGCCTCGACCGAAGTGAAGAAGAGCTGGGCCGTCGGCGTGGTGCCGAGCGTCACGAAGAGGTACAGGAACACGGCCGACACCAACGTCGAGATAGCGAGCGTGCCCTTCCGTCCCAGAAACGGCGACTTGTGGTCTACTAGATACGCTGCTAACAGACTTCCGGGCACCCCAGCGATGGAGATGATGGCGTAGTTCCGGTAAGTCTCGGCCGGCGTCGCGGACGCGGGTGCGTCGCTCTCACGGGCGGATACTTCGCCCCCGCTGCCGCCGTGCGAGAGGTACTGGGGAAGGAAGGCGTTGAAGAGCGGGTACCCCATGCCGATGGATGCCCAGCAGAACCAGATAAGCGCCGTGGTGAGGCCAAGCTTCCGGTTCTGGAATAGGGGTTGGATGTGACTTAGGGAGAACGAGGAGAGGTTCTGTTTGAGGACGCTGCGCGCCGAGACCCGGACGGGCGCCCGCTCCGTATCCTCGGTGTCGACGACGGCGTCTAATACCTCTTCCGTGAGCCACGTCTTTTTGTTATTTCGGTATGCGATCCCGTGGACAACTGCGACGGCCTCAGATTGTCGACCTTGTGACAGTAGATACTTGGGGGACTCGAAAAGATGAAACAGGCCGAAACGGATGATGAACATGACAAATGTGACAATGCCGATGGTAGCGATAAATAATCGCCATCCTTGATCGACCGGCCAGTTTGTGATGAAGTACCAGGCAAACAGGGACGACACCAGCTGGCCCACCGGCCACCATACAGACAGCAGCGTCAAAAGCGAGCTCGAAGCATCGGGCAAGAACTCGAGGAAGAGGGCGCCATCAACGGGCAGATTACCACCCACACCGGTGCCCATCAACCCAAACAAGAAGCATACAGCGGGCCAGTTCGGCGCATATGCCGCCAAAGTACCGAAGATGCTCGTGATCAGGAGCGTGAGGTTGAAGGCGATCCGCCGGCCCATAATATCGGCGCCCAGTCCCCATAATGCGCTACCGATACTCAAGCCAAGGTAAAGAGAGCTCGTGGTATATCTGACCTGCTTTTCCGTGACGCCAAATTCTTGAGACAACGAAGGGAGAGTCAAGGAGACGCCCTAGCAGGCGGGTTAGTAAGACATGGCCGTGAGACATGTGTTAGGTAACTCCTAGATAAATGGGACTTACTTGCATCCAAAGGCTATAACGGTTTGAATTAGTTTGAGAGAATAAAAATAAGGTCCTTTCAAGACCGGAAACTTACTTGTCGGCAAACCAGCCGAAACCACACAAGATGAAGAGCTGCCAGTTGTATCGTCCCATCCCGATATCTTGAATGGCTTTATTGATGAGTTTGGATTTTACTGCAGAGTAGCAGCGAGTCAGCAAGGGTGTCCATATCCCGCCCCCAATGATCACAGGCAGATTAAAGTGACATGACTCACGCTCGTACTCCGTCCACCTACGCCCGGGTTCACCTTTTCGTACGTCCCGTCGTAGACCTTCTATGGTGTACTCGGCCACGTCCATCTGCAGCATACCCTGACCCTCATTATCACTATTCTTAAAGGAACCGCCTAGGGCAGTTTCCTCGTCCTCGTCATCATCTAGGTCGGCGTTCCCATCACCATCGTCGGAGCCTTGCCGGGCTTCCTCGAACTCAGCCTTACCGCACCTCGCCGAGTGGCTGTGGAAATGAGCTTCTTCTAGCGGCACCAAGACGCCGATGTAATCGTGGACGGACTCCTGCCGCGCGAACCTCGACCTGAGGAACCGTTTCATCGTGCCTGAGACTCCGGAACGTGGTGGCTTTTTAGGTTTTAGGCTGGACCAGGCTACCTAAGTATTTACTCGACCCATTGGAAAGGAGCCGCGATTGCTTGTCCTCTTTGTCAAGAGATTACGATGCCGTTTTGAAACCAAGACAGAAGTGTTATTGCTCGAGAGATATCATCGGGGGTTGTTGATAACACTATGTGCCAATGTGCCAATACATAAGGTGAAAATAACATAAGCAGACGTCCAGTAAAAGCATGAAAGAAAAAGTGTCAATGTCTTTAGTGAGCCACGTGATCGATCAATGCAGCTGACGATATGCGTGGGCGCGTGAAACAGACGGGACGCCTGTGACGGGAGCGTCGAAGGAGCTAAGCTAGGCCCCTGTAATATGCCGTGGGTGTCTTATAAATCCCCAGATCTCATTCGCCCCTGATGTTGCAGGGGGGCTATGTAATGGCGATCAGCAGCAGCTGTTGTGGAAAAGAGTGGGGTTACAGCAGCTTCAATACACGGCAGTGCTGTAGGTACCGTACCTTACTTACCTTAGGTACCCAGGTATGTAGGTAGGGGACAGTGATTGGAGCAAACTTCTATAAGAATCAAAGGATTCTTTGATTCCTAAAGAAAATCATATGGAATTCATCTCTTCGGTTAAAATCCCTTAGGTAGCAACATGCTATAATTACGAATACCTATTACCGCACGGATAGGTAGTTACCTGGTTAGTGGGCTGGTATACCGTCTACACCGGGACTAGTGTAATACTTATGCAGAACTGTGGCACCTGACCCCAGAGCCAAGATGGTCTCGAGGTTCTCGATGTGGAATACCGTATACTATATACAGGCCAAGCGAACGGACCGTGGGGGTCCAACATCGAAGTATGCTCACATCGTGACTAAACTTTTACACCTCTTATGCCGCAATTCTAAAGACCATCGTATGGTTGACGCATGGCTTATTATGATAGGCTGATTGACCTCTTGGACTTGATTTCGTCTCAATAATAGGTGCGGTTTCTTCCATCCTTATAGTGTCGAAAGCTTAGTCTGGTATTATGGCCGTCTGTCACGTGGCTCTGCCATGTCCGTATAACAAAGGCACCACTATCTACCTTGTAATTACTGCAGTATGCTTCGGGGAAAGTTGCAATTATGTAATCCGTTAACAGGACTTTACTCCATAAGAGCGAGCATCCCTTAATGCATACATACCTGGAGAGGCTGAAATACTCTGCGTCATGAGATTGTCAGGCGTTACGTTGAAATTTAATAGCACCTTGGTATTTGTCCCATAGCGAATCAAGTCAGATATGTAAGTAAAGGAGTTTGTTTTATTTCTATCACGACTCAGTGAAAACTGCAAGCAGATATAAGAAGGTAGAAGGGCTAGCCCGTTTGTTAGTTGATTCATTCCAAGAACCGCCCGGTTGCCAGAACCCGAGACGATTCGGCCACCCGTGGCCGTCCATTATTTCTTCGTCATCATTACTGAAGGCGAACACAGACCGGGATCAGAACGTGCGCGTCGATGCTGCTTCGCGAAACTTCTGTCGTTCATCCCATTCTCGGCGATGGATGACAACAGGCCGAACTCTTTCATATTATTCTCTGAGCACTTTCGTGGGCTCGCCCCCCCCGTGTGACGGGACTTGAGAGGCGGGATACTCTTGGCATCAAAATGCCGTTTTGTGGCGTCTGAAGCACCGGGCCGGCTCTGATCAGGGTAGAGGCGATCCAGCTCCGAGCGCGTTATGTAGGGGACGACCCCGTATCCGATATCGTGGAGCAATGGCAGGTCCACTTGGCACCAAAACTGAACCCCGTGTGAGAATGGGGTCGAGGTAAGCTGGGGAAGGGAGATATATGGGAAATATTCTTACGAGCTCCTCCTGAATCTTAATCCAAGTACGGTGGCCCTTGGGGCTTTGATAAAACAAAGCCTGCTTTTCATATATAAATGGTGAAAGGGGGTGTTCTAGTAACTTCGCCACCATGTACTCGACAGGCACCGGCAAGATGAGGATAAATTCGATTCTCTGAAGCATTGGTCAATGAGGTGCTCTCAACTCTAACCGAGCTAGCGGGATAAGAGAAGTCAGTCTCACATCAATCTTTCGATATTGACCCAGGTGGTGCCACAGCGCCAGCCTCCCCGAGACCTTGATTTGCGTCCCCTTGAGCTCCGGAATCTGCTTGAAAATCTGGATAATGTTGCAAACGGCGTGTTCTAACTCCTCGAAGTCAGTTGGCATTGCAGACCGAATTCCGGCGGATATTCAGTGGACTGGGTGAGATCAAGCAGAGAGCGAGGGCTTATAGAAGTTGACGTAGCCGGCACGTCGCGGGTAGGTGTTTGATTATAGGCTCTATAGGCTCTATAAATGATTCTGCTCGAGGCGAGCTGTGAAGGCAGAAGCTTCAGGTAAATAGACCGGGGTTAGAAAGGGGTTTCCACCTGGACTCCTTTCTTATTCGATTGCTGAAGTGAATGCGGAATATGGTGGTGGTTAGTAAACGATATGTAACACTAGTCTTAGTCTCGCCCGGGCCGAACTAAAATTCGCCGTCTTTGCGGTGTTGGAAATCACGAATAGCTTGGATGAGGAGTTCTACTATAGAGACAAGAGGTGTTATTGCTAAGGCTACTTGTAATATATCAGTAAAGGTGGTAAAGGTTGGATGTTTCCGATATAGGAAGTGCATGTGATCTCGTTATCATAGCTGGTCGAAGCAGAATATCCAGGAAACTATCCAGCCGGACACGTGCATGTTATAGACGCGTTGTATATTGAGAGAGAGCCAACAGCCAGGATACCGCATCGGAGTTTCACCAATCTTTACCCTAGGGCCAACTAGGTGATTAAGGTTTAAGGCGACTACCTCTCGCATGACTCGGCATTAGCTTATCGCGGCCGCACCTGAGGGGTTGGGAGATTTCTGGATGAGCTTCTCGCTATAGCCTTCTGTTCGTACAAATGAGGAGAGAGTGGCCAATCTTGATAATGCTGGCTCGAAAAAGGCGGCTTTAAGGTTCAGGCACCGTCCGTTATTTGACTAGGGACGGGTTAGCGAACGGCCCAGACCGAATCTCTAGGTTCAATCTCCCACGCGATGTAGACTGGTCGCAAAGAAAGAAAGAAAAAAAAAAAAAAAAAGAGAAGAGATGGAGAGACATAAAACCCTATTTCTGAACTAGAATTGGTTCAAAATGTTCTCCCTCTAATTACATACCATAGCTTTAATAGAACGGGGCCGGTAAGATAGCTTGAAATCTTCCGGACGGGGTAGCCTTATTCATGCTACCTCTTACACGGCCAGACCGCGCCCACCTTGGATCGTCTTGCGGGCACGGTGTCTAGAATTCGGTGATCCAACGTCCGGATGTCGCCATCTTTTTGTTAAACGGTGCCATCCCAACGGTGCCGTCCTAACGGTGCCGACATGTCCCGTACCTAGCGATTGGCACATATGCAAGACTGCTTTTAGTGAATTCAATTTCGATACCACCTAGGGACTTGGACGGTCAGACTCAGTTGAATTAGCTCTTAAGATACAGTTGAGGGTTATCAGGTATACTAGATGTAGTAAGGCTCTTACAACCAAGGTAGGCAGCATAGCGCCTACTCTATATCCCGAGCTATCCCCTTCCGACACCCTTTTGATTCCATCACAAGCCGCCACCCCCACCCCCACATCACGATAAAGTATATACCAACTTATTCAATCCTACAATATTACCCATTTTAATCCTTTCGGCATTTGGTTGTTATTTTCTTAGGATGCTCACGGCGAGTATCATGACTCCCATTTTAGTCTTCTAGCTCCAATTCGAGTACAACTAGTAATTAACGTAGATTGTCAACGGACTTGTCAACTGTCTAACCGTAACTTGAATTGAATTAAACAATTATTCAAGATGGATCAACATTAGATAAAAGAAACCAAGTAACAATGGCGAAGTCCGTGTAATTCTTCCATTTGTACCTTTGAGGTGGGAAGCGGTGACCCATAGCTACACTGTGATTCTTTGGGAAATACCAGGGAAGTAAAGAGCATATTGGAAGGAACCATAAGCTCATATTACTATTGTCGATACAATACAGGAAGTAACCTGGATAACCTGGAATCTAGGTAGACCCTGTTCCCTTGGACCTTGCTGGATAGTGTCTCTCTGGGATTTAAATGCTGATCCGAGGGAAATGTGTTTGCCTCGTAGGAAACCATAACTGCCAGCGAGGTTATAGTGTAGCATTAGAAGTTAATCCATTAGATTAGACTCCAGTCTTATCATGTACTAAGTTAGATACTGCAGGATGGTGGGCTAGGATCGGCGATCCGTAACGGATCCGTGGTGGTAGACGGAAGAGCGGGCATTTAATTCTGATCCGGCTCACAATCCATACCCACATGGTAGTCCCGGGATATGTGCTATACAGCCGTAGTACGCGGGCCCTGTCTACGAAAGTACTGTGTCAACAAGTAAAACCTAGTTACTAGTATATACCTATATCTGCTAATATACTCGGGCGATCCAAAGCGCCAATGTATACTCATCCAACATGCATGCTGCTCCCAGCGCCCCGTCTGTCTTAATGTTTAATATACCTGAACTCCTGTTGCAAAATTATACCGACAGAGTTTTTTTCCTGTTGGCATAATTAAGCATTGTATGTATACAAAGAGCGTCTTCGCTCGTAGTGATAGCGAGGCAAGTGGCTGCCAGTAAATGAGCATGGCGGTGGCCCTTCTGCTAAGATATCATAAATGGATATCAGATTATCCATTGCATCTTCAGAATTCTGGGGCCATTGTATTTCCACCAGCCTTGGCCCAAAGGTCTCTACGTCTCCCGACGATGGCGTGCCAGTAACTGTGGGTGGTGTGATATGAGGTGCAACGTGAGTTGATGAATCCAGTGGAGTGTTCGAAGCTGGAGATAGCCCGTTCCATATGACCGCATTCCAACGAGGTCGTTTCCAGTACTTAAATCGCTCAGCACGAGTTCTCCGCAGACGGTTGCGACGGAAGTGATGGCTTCGGAAGAGAATATTCAGCTACAATAGTACGCCTTCGTCATCATCACCGTGTGTGTTCTCGTCCTCTTCCCAGTCAACCTCACCAGCTAATGCCTCGGCTTTTCGCTGAACCTCAGCCAGGCCGCTCAGTTCAGAAACGTAATCTTTATCTTCTAGGGCGCGCTTGACGAACTCCCACCCTTCTTTTCGATACGCTGAAAGAATAGGCTGGCTACAGGCGCTGCAGCAAGGATAGGACTGTCCTTTTATGACAAGGTTTTGAAACCTGTTGAGAAACCCACGGATTTGATGGGGTACAATTCCTAACGCATACTCGTCGTTCGTGTCAACCTCTTGAGAAGAGGTAGATGCCGTTGCCGGGGCAGGAGCATGGTGTCCTAAGGGGTGTTGTAATAGACTAGTGAGAAGCTCGACAAGGAGGGCAGATGCAATGGAAGCGATGCCTGGTCGCGTGACCGTGCACTGCTGGTCAAGGGTCAAATCCTTCTGCGACTATCCCGTTGTCAGTCATGAGAGACATAGGAGGGGAGGACTAACTTACATCGCCAGGTGTCACTACATCATTACAGAAGTAGCAACCCAAAGTACTGTCACCGCCATCCTTGGGTTCGGCGCCATGTCTCATGACCACGTAGGTATCGAAGCCGAGCGCTGCATTCATAACAATCTTCCCAGCAGCTTTACCCATGACTGTAGGGAGCCATCGTGATTCTCGGCTATCCATGAGCAAGAATATTGCATCATGTTCGTCTACCAACGCCTTCAACTTCTCAAAATCGCCCTGAGTTTTGTCTACAATTGGATGGCCGAGCATAGGAACGGATAAAACCTCGCCGTGGCTCTCCACACCGGGGTAGATCTGTTTCAGAGCCTCAGCTGCTCTGATTGCTTTCGGAGCACCCCCGTTGAGGCAATCATCGTAGACAAAAAGAGGTTGCCGCACCGGGTTCGAAAAAGATACGGCGCCATAGTCAACAAATGTGATCTTGCGGACACCCCACCCCATCAAGTTTCTCGACACATAACTGCCAAGTGTGCCTGCGCCAAGAAGTAGACACCTGGTGTTCTTTATGGCGTCGAGGTTAAGATCGGGGGAAATACGCCATTTCATCAGCTTCAAATTAAGATCTACTGACTGGTCGGCAAGACGGGCTGGGTCCATTGATTCTGCGAGGCTGACCGACCTCGCAGTTAGTTTGTTTGCCTGATTCCTCTCCCAGCCCGTGGCTTTGGGCATTGTGGACAACACCAACTCATCTACCGAATCCATGTATAGAGACATGATTATGCTTCGAGCTTCGTGTCTGCGCGACTGAATATCGCGGAAACATAATATCTGAACCTCGCTAAGTTGGTATCGCTGTCTTACTAGCATCAAGAGATTTCTCAGTGGCCAGGCGGGGTGCTCGTCATATGCGGAGGGGTCTACAAAGGCCACATATCTGTCTTCCTTGGGGATGCCGAGAAAGAAATTATTCTCGAAATCGCCTAAGGAGCCGACTTCCCAAGTGTATCCGATTTCCTCGGAATAGGAATCAAGGCTAGTAGAAGGCCGCTTGCCTCGAACTTTCTTAGCTAAGAAAAAGCCATACTCCCTGTTGTCGACAGAGTACCGCCATGTGCCTACTCGTTCGACCAAGGCAGTGCTTTCGGCCGGCGTCAAGCGCTGTATGTCGCCGGCACGCTTCCATGCGGGGTCTGAGGGGAGGGTTGGGAACCCGAACCAGTATGTCATACGGTATTTCTTTAGATCGGCGTAAGAGAGGATGATGTATGAGGAGAGCAGAGAAGGGACTGAGTATATAGTGCTATCGTTAATGGCATCCCAAATCTAAATTAATCAACACGTAGTCCACATAACATTGGCACGATGGAGGGCAGTACCTGGCGAGCGGCATTGTTGAGTATATCGACCTTATTTGCCTGTCTGAAGGCCTCCATGGTATTGGTGTTTCTGATAATGCCCTCGGCTCGTACCGCGTTTACGGGGACGCTGTAGGACCACCCGCTGCATTAGCCCTGGAAGAGTAGGTTCAAGCAAAGTAACACAAGGGCAGAATCGGCTTACGTAGTGCTGGTGAGGGCACTGGCCAGCACTTGCATCTTGACACTGTCATCGGGATTCACGCCGATGCGAGGTTCATAAAGGCCCAGAACGGGACGCGCCGAGTCGCTCAGCTTATCATGGTCGAGCTTCGAGGCGAAGAGGGCCGAGTAGAAGGGCAGCTCGATCTCAGACGAGAAGGGCGCAAACTTTAGTGTGGCCATGTCGGCCAAGGGCTCTGGGCGGCGAGGTCAGGATAACCGAGGGATGGCTTTGCTGGGATGGGCGGCTTGGGAACAGGTTGGGGATGTCCCGAGAATCTACACGGACATACGGACAGACGGACCAACTGCAGCCGGCGGTTGATGGTTGGTTTTAGAGTTTTCGAGTCAAAGCTAAAGCGTGGATTAGTTCGATGACTGGAGAGAGAGGCGCGAGCACTCGGCTGGAAGTGTCAATCACAGTGGGAGAGGTGGGAATGCGATTGAGGGGGAGTCGGAGGTGAGATAACGTCTGCCTCTACCAGGTACCTATCTATTGTATCTTCATGTGTAGTGGGTGGTGGGGTGCCATGGCATGACATGAAAATGCAGGTGAGCTGGGGCGAACGAGCTACTACTTGTAGTAGGTGCGGTGCAGCTGTGCAGCACTACGCCTCTCCCATCACATCTCCATCTCTCAGCCTTAGTCCTTAAGTTAGCCCTTTAGGGAGGTATTCCTTAGTCACACACAATCTATTTATCCCGGCTGGAACAACCGGCCGGGCCACGAACCAAAGGGACGGGTTTCAAACCATTGCACATACAGGCAGTCTCTGGGATACGGCACATCTGACTCCGTCTGGTGCATCCCATGATTTCAAACGAGGTCACATGTCGCGTTCGACATACTGTATGTAGCTGGGTAGGGAGAGGAGGTCAAGGTAGAAAGGTAGGTAGGTACCTCCCCGATAGCGAGGAGTCGTCACCTGAAGATTCGAGATGACGTGACCCGGTAAGGCACCTCCAGGTACTACCCCGCTCGTCTGCAGGCAGGAGATTCAGCGGGGCATTTATGCTGTAGCTACCTCTAGCGGTACCTAGACATGCTGTGCGATAGGACCCGCTGTAGGTACCCTGAAAAGACTCCATGAATTAGGCGTGTGGGGGCTGCAGCCGCGTGCAAGCGCGACAGAGCGCGTCTTGTATGCCACTAGCTTTAATTGAGTTCAAAGTGACTACCAATTTTGGCTGCATGCTACTTTGAACATCTGGGGAAGGGACCGAGGTTTAAGCATTGTCAAACCATAATTGTCTGTCATTGGGGACGTGCCTGCAGACCTGAACGATTAAGGTTGTGTTGACGCAAGGATGCTTATCGGCATATGTGGCGGTATGTAAAACCGACTGACTGTCCCAGCCAAGCTCATGACACTCTCTGCTTCCGACTTCGATCCCTTTCTACTTACCCGAAACTGACCGATTGGATAGCAAAATGCGCGGGAAAGAGGACGGTGGCACAATATCTGGTTGAACACCATGGATTTAAGAAGCTACATTTAGACAATGGGAGGCTAGGACAGACACAAAACGGCGTGCCACAATCGGCGGCCAACGGCACACAGGCAAACCCAGAGAGTGGTCCAAACACGACAGAGGGAAATGGTCCGACTAAGAGGAGCCTTGCCACCCGGCCTAAAAACGGAATGACGCGGCCGGAACATACCTTTTCAAGCGAAGGGGATCTCTTGGACTTTGTAACAAAACACTGGCGTTCTCGCTGGGTAACGACAGACATCCACACCGAGGCTGTCCTAGACGCACTGAGCCGGCGTCCTTTCTTCATCCTCATCAGCGTGGACGCGCCCGTGACGGTGCGATGGCGACGGCACCAGGCGCGTCAGAGCCAGCTCCCGCGTCCGGACCAGGAGTCTATCAGCCTAGAGGATTTCGTTGCCGAGTCCGATGCGCACCTCTACGACGCCGACGGCGGCGTTCTACCCCTTATGTCGCGTGCCGCGATCCGACTCCTCAACACCTCCGACTCCCTTGCACACTTGTACGCGACTCTAGGAAAACTAGATCTTACGAATGGAGACCGCCTGCGGCCAAGCTGGGATAGCTACTTTATGGCCCTGGCGTCCCTTGCAGCGCGGCGGTGCAACTGTATGAAACGGGCCGTGGGATGTGTGTTGGTAGACAGCAAACGGCGCGTGATATCGACCGGCTATAACGGGACACCGCGAAATCTAACGAATTGCATGGAAGGGGGGTGTCCACGCTGCAACTCTGGCGATGCTACCAGCGGTGTGTCGCTGGCGACCTGTCTCTGTCTTCATGCAGAAGAGAACGCCCTTCTCGAGGCCGGGCGTGAGCGTATACGCGATGGGAGTGTGTTGTACTGTAACACGTGTCCCTGCCTCACCTGCAGCATCAAGATCGTACAGGTTGGTATCAGCGAGGTGGTATACAACCAAGGATACAGCATGGATGGCGAGACGGCACGGGTTTTCTTATCCGCAGGAGTTAGGTTAAGGCAGTTTTCGCCGGTAAGCTCGATTCTAGATGGGATGAGTAACGCGTACTGACGATAAGCGTAGCCGGCCGATGGGTTAATACATTTAGAGAAGATGGAATAGTAGCTACGACTCTTACATCCAATCTATCCTTACTGCTAAATGATCAACAGTTCCCAAAACCCGACTGGTATCTTCATCTAATTGCCCAGGGATGCTAAGACAGGAGGCTAGAACAATTTAGCACTTGAACACTGCGTGGCATTGCACTCAGAACACGCAGTTGTGGGACCAAAATACCACAGACATTAAGCCATATACAGTCGTGCTCCGTGCACACATGCATTGATTAATTAGTATAATAGATTTATTGTTATTGTAATTATAGAGAAGCTCGTGGTAAAGCATGGGGTATTGGTCAACAATATTATCCGTTGCGAAGACCCTCGTGCAAGGGGCCAAGCAGGACAATGTATATCCCGGCATCGCGACGATGCATGATGTTGCCAGGATTTCTCTTATACTCGTTAAACTGAATCCGAACATGGGTGGACAATATTGGCCAAAGCGCCCAGTAGGCAGTATAGTTTCGTGGTATTCGAATCGGTATCGGGGGTCTTGAATGGTAATTGGTTCATCTTTCGGCATGCCTCGTTCCTGTCTTCCACCCATTTCCCATTGTCTTGACATACATCGTTTAAGCGCCGACGGCAGCCTTCTTCGCCTTTCTCTTCTTGATAGCTCGGGAGATGCACAGCCCAAGCAGAGAGACACCGACGATGAAAACAATAGCTAGCAAATCCAACAGTCAGCAAAAGTACATCAGTCATTGCAGTTGCAATGTATCGCAACAAGTCCCAGGTTCAATACTTACCAAACACGACAACGACACCAGCCTCTTTTTGGGCCCCTACATTCAATTAGTCACTGGATCTTGGAGCTCGCATGACTGACAAGTGCTGGAAAATATCAATCTAGCCGACTGAAGGGTGCTCACAGTTTTCACGGCGGGCGAGCTGGTGGATGGTGTCGCGAGCGACAACAGCGGTATTAATAGCTGGCATTTTGGAGGGCTATGATGAATTAGTACTCTCTATTGAACAGATGAGGTGATGATCAAGTGCTTCAAAATCAATTGCACAGGCGAGACGAGACGGTGGAACAGCACCGACTCAGCTCATCTTGGCTGCGTTTTCCAATCCAAAGAGCACCGCCGAAGTTCTCATACAACCGCCAAGCCCTTAGACACTCGTATGCGCAAAGATTGGGGGTTTAAGTGAATTGTATGGTGCGCGTTGGCCCGGTAACAGGAATTGAGCAAATTACTTACGTGAACCGCCGTTTGCTAAGGTGGATGGACACGGGTAGTCGATGGCGATGACGATGGTGAGGAGCTTGTTCTGCGAACAACACGAGCCTTGGTTAGAATTGGAAAACTTGTATCTGAACCTGCGCAAGGACAAGTGAGTTAAGAAAAGGAAAGAGAAGAGAAGAAAGAGCAAAAAGCGGTCCGGGCGGAAAGGATATGGTAATAATATTAATTGGAGAGGCTAGTTGGCTGGAGCTCTTCTGATCGAGTCAAGGTCTGAGGAGCAATGGCAGGGAGTGTAGGTACATCTGGGAGAGCCCATGCGACCATTGAAAAGCTTGGTTTCTTGGCTGATGTGGGAGCAACCGGGGCGCTGGCAATCTCACAGGCAGGGCGCTATTTTTTTTCCCTCGCCAGGTCGGTAGGTACACTTCAGCGGAAGCTTTACCATGTAAGTACTGCAGGCTCTGCGCGATTTTGTCGAGGGCAGATATAGCTCGACCAACCAGTGAAGGGCTCGGTCGTCATCAGACCCAGTGCGGGGAGTAAAATACAGTGCGTTGCCGCAATAGGTAATGGGAACAAGATCTGTTATGGGGGTTGTGACGGGGATTGTTAAGGCGACTGAAAGTCGCGCGAAGAAGGCCGAGACTATGGGCTAGAGACGAGAGCCGGGCAAAACAGAGGCGCGGTGATGCCGAGCTACTTACCAGGGATTACAGGATGACGTAGGAGGATTGTTCGACGTTGGTTCGGAAACAGAAGAAAAAGCCGCTTTTGACTGCTGTGAAGACAGAAACACCAGGGGACACAAGGCAACAACACAACTGCTCAGTTTCGAGTTTGTGCGTTTGGATGTTTTGATGCTGCAGGATGTAGATTCAAGCCAAATGAAATGACCATCAGGTAAGGTAGTAAGTAGTAGGTATGAGGTAGGGTTTCTTTGGGCGAGCGTAGTTGAAGGTTCGAGTTACCAGTTAAGGCCGACTACGACTGCACTAGAAACCTTATAGTGGGACATGTTTATCGCGCCATAGGCCATTGGCGAGTAAGAATCCTAGAAGGTCCGAGCTCTTCCGCGCCTCTATGCCGTTTTCGTCGCAGAAGTACCTACAGTACCGAGTGGACCTACGCAGGTATTTCACAGTATCAGAAATGCATCAGGTCCTCATCTTTCCTATTGACACTGTACTGCCCCCAGCAACAGCGAGCGTTGCCTGCCGTCCCGTGCGGCATTTCTCGACCAACCTTGTCATGGTGCATGTTCATGATGCGTCGCCGCCACCTTAAACAACTTAAACAGACTGAACAATAGAGTAAAGCTCATATCTATTCAGTATCAAACTAGATTTACCTCTCGAGAGACTGAATCCTAAGAGCTGTCCTCGTATTCTGATGTGCTTGGGATAATTCCTCCGTGTTCCATGAAATCCAAGACCTTCCCAAGAGAACCCAAGACTCTCAGCTTCACTGCGCCTTGGTCACCGATGGCGTGGCGGTCTGGGCGCTCCTGCAGCACTAACCCCCCCATATGAGACATACAGCATTCAATCGTCATGTCAGACTGTTTGGCATGCGTGATGTCTCTTCCATGTTGCCGGGACGGTTCGAGAGATGCGGCGTTTCGAATATTTACAGTACTCTTTACACCCAGCCCAGGTATTTCGTGAAAATTAAAACTTACGTAGAGCAGTGCCTAATATGTAAGCGATACAAACTGCCTAGTGCAATGGTAATGAAACAAGCTCAATATAATAATTTTGAAGCTTACAGCAATGGCCTCACGAATTGTTATTATGAGACGCTACATCTCGTTCCCAACAGCACGTCTACACCTCTTGGTAAATATCATGAGGTGGACATTGCTACATATTACTATTGGCACTAAATCAGTGAAATGTCACATCTCGTCGTGTAATATTCGAATTCGACGTTACATGCTGTCTGTCCCAAATGCTATACCGACTTATAGGTTGTCAATAAATCGGGTGGCATTCCGGCAGTTCTGTGCTGAAATGTGCTAGGGTGACCAATAGAGTACTTTTCAATGATTCATCTAGCTAAGTAGGTCCAGCGAATAGGAAAAACCCCTACGGCTAGGACGGGAGAGCTCCTGCGAGCCACATGGCTCTTGCAGATAGCTTCACCTAGGGTCTTCTTTATCCCTTACCGTGATGATATACCTCATCTTGTTCTTTCATCGAACTGTTGGTATTGGGCCTCTAAGACAAATTCTTTATCGCAAGAAGCTTAATTCCCCAGATCCCTCCAGAATAGTTTTTGGAGCGTGGAATAATGCAAATGCGACCTATCCTTAGCTGGCAATATGTCCCTGCCTTAAAAGAGAGGCACAAATGTACGGTTCGGTGGTGAAAACTTGTCGGAGCTAGCTCTAAATCACCCCATTTCTAAACTGCGATGTATGCAAAGCATACAACCTGTTCGGCTTATCATCAATGATTCGCAGTACGATAAATTAATCTTGGCAGGATTCACGGCATCTGCGTACTAATAGAACATTACTAAAGCAAGCCCTACTTACATAGTATACAAAGTCGTCGCGCTTTATATTTCGTAGAGCGAAGGACCCCCCGAGGGCGAGACTACGGAAAACACAGGGTGGCCCCATGTTGGGGGTTCGAACTAAACGGGCCAATATGAAGATGTGCATTGACTACCTCACACCGGCGCCTTACTAAGGATCGGGTTCTATAATGAACGGGTAAGTACATACGTAGTCTAATTTGAGGGAATATCTGCAATTTCATGAACACGCTTAACATAAAACCCCATAGGAGATGCTATTTTGTGTCAGCAGTACCAATTCAAAGAGTTGGACTTGCTGTATCCTCTAGGTTAGCATCATAAACATGAGTACGCCTACAGCACCTTCCACCATTTCCCGCCCAAAATGCGTATATTTTTTTTTAAAAAAAAAATTCATTTGACTTGCATTTGTATATAACGCCTAAGTGTTGTATAGTCTATACAGCAAAACCAAAGGGCCGGCTGTCTATATGCAATGGACACCTCGAGATAAACCCAGGTAACCTTGAAAGCATTCCCCTAAAAAGCAATATCCGCCAATGAAGCCTTCGTTTGCATTGTTGATATGCAAGCTCTTCAAACCTCCTATATTTACAACACAATAGAGCCCATTATCGTACCGGGGCCGTCGTTTGTCGCGAACATTCGCGACACAAAGTACAGGCACGTGCCGCTATGTGCGTGTACGTTTGTCGTGCGCTCGGATGCGTAGGGTTGTTTTCGTCTACAACTTGGCCGTCTCAGCAAGCTCGCCGACCTTGAGCTTGGCGCCGTACTTCTCGAGGACGTTCTTGCCGTGGTACTTCCAGAACTGCTTGGTGGCATTCTTGCCGGCCACACGCTTCAGGATCTTGGCGCCGCCCGGATGCTCATCGAGGAAGTCTGCAATGCCACCACATTAGTAACGAGAAGCTCCGGGAGAGTAATATAAAGGAGGGGGGTTCGTGTCGCTACTGACTTGTGACGTCGTATACGCCGCTGTCGACGATGATGTACAGGCCATTCTGCTCGTCCTTGTGCTCGCCGACCTCCTTGGCTGTGAATGTCTTCGACATATTGGTTGGTCTGGTGTTGATGTGCTGGAGAGATGTCAAATTCAATTGCGTCGCGATATGATGGCGATGTTGAAATGGTTTTATTGTATAGTTGAGAGGTGAATGGCCTAAATCAAAGAATAAATCGTGAAGCTAGGGATTTGGGAGCATTCGGCGCTCGGTAGGTAAGTACTCGTCTTCCCCAACTAATTGAATGAGCCTCGGCATCGGCGAAGCGAGGGGACTGCCCCATTCCGTCAGCATGGGAAACTCAAATATCTCTAATATCATTGGCCACAGGACAAAAGTGGACATGCCGAGCTTAGTCACTTTAGATCCCCAACTTGCCCCAGTCGGTCGACAGCGTAGCTTACTAACAAAAATTCAACATGGTCAAGATAACCGTCACAAGTGGTTTATGAGTTCAGAACAACCTTATTCATTCAAATCCTTATCACCTTCAACGGCTCATGAGTGGACTTATTTCCAGAGCCATCCAAGATGTCTTCTCCTTCACACCCATTTACCCCAGACGAAAGGGTCAGACGAAGTTAGGGTCAACCTCCACCTCAGCACTCCATTTTCTGACATAATGAGCTCTGCTGAAATTTCCTCCTTAAGCTATATAATACTAGCTCCATGGAGCTATATCTCAAGTACAGGTGCTCGGTGGCCGGGGTTGGAAGTCGGGCATTGCTTGAAGCAATTGTCATCTGTAGAACTGAGCTGTAAACTATTGATCACCGTAGCCCAAGGGACTACCTATTCCACTTACATTGTTTTCACGACGGGACAATGCTAACGTTCTTCATGCCGTGCACGATGTTGTGTACCCAAGAAGGTCCGGTAAGCTAACAGGAGAGATAGTATCTCAACAAGAAGGGATATGAGACTGGTGGCTAGAGCCACAATGTCTTCTGGTGCAATTGAAGGCATCAGCCGGCTAAGTTATGTTTCTGCAAAGTGGGAAGTTCAGTGCCTGTTTGTAGCAAAGCAATCAAGAACCCGAAGGCTACAGGAACTCTTATATATTCGCCTAGTCGCGAGCTTGTAAAACATCCTACATACTTGCTTTTACTTTGTCGATGTCAGCCCGAGTGCTGTGTGTTATCCTCGTCGGCTGGTTCACGCCTTCTATACCCTTGCTGCGGCCAAATGGCATTTAGATGCTGTAGTCTTGGACGCCACTTTTAGAGCCTGCCTACAGGCTTATAATATTTGTTCCTGTTATTGGGCAATCATTTTTCTCCCGCGATTACAGAAACCCAATGTGAGACTAAACTTATGATATTTGATCAGCCCCCAACCTTCATTTTTATCTAGGCTCATTTTAAGACAGGGCGGTATCTACCGTAGAGATGCCCGCCTTAGCACGAAAACAGGGGAAGCTGTCTGTGGGGTATGATGTTGATAGTTGCTACTTATCGTAGGATATCATGCTGAAGTAAGCTATGCTACTGCCTGCAGCCTTCACTGCGACACTGCGACACTGCGGCACTGCGACAACCAACGAAACCCATCGCGCTTCGCGTTCGTTGATGACTTTACTTCGGCATGGCTGAACCACCGAAGAAGAAACAGAGGCGGCATCTAAACTACAACAAGTGTCGGTTTTGTCGTCGTGCCAAAAAGCAGTACGCCATGCAAATTGTGCATATTGTCAACCCCCTACTCACGTATTGGCGTTAGTGCACACCAGTTCAGCGGATATGGCCACAGAAATGCCGCCGATGTATTGAGCCGGAACTCGAGTGCTCGGAAAGTTCGCGAGCTGCAGGAGCTCCTCCCTCGATACCTCGGCTCGTTAGCCAAACCATCGAAGTGGCTGATATTCAGAATTTGCACGACTTGTATGTTCATAGCCTTGTCAGTAATTGCTTAATGCTCATTACAGTTTCTGTCTTTCAGGTCTGTAAGAGTCACATGGTTACGACGACTCAAATTATACCATCAAACGGTAGAAACGGCCATCAACGCCCAGGAAAAACTATTCGATTCGTCATCTACGACATCTGGTTCATTGCGAACATATGAATTTATTCGCGATGAAGAAGCCTCCCTTTTTTCTCGTTTCTTGGACGAAGGCGGCTTATCTAGTAACCCGTTGGCAGCCCTTATAACCGTATCATGTAATGTTGAAGTCGCACCCTTTCGGGATCGCCTCTTATATCCATCCGGCACAGAAGTTCCCGACGAGATGGTCGACCAGTTATGGGAGAGCGGCGATATAGGTACAGCACTGGTATTGCTGGAAATTATATTGCTAGGCAAGCGCAACACGCCTAATAAGGAGATTAATTCTGTGCAGTTGCAAAAGTACTGCGATCTCTACTCGCAGACCACGGAGCGTCTGAAAGTAATTACTGGCCGCGAGGTTCCCGTAGTGCCTGTATTGCACAATCTTTTACTTCTTACACGAGGGAAAGTAATGTTCCCATCGGACTCTGCCAAAATCCACTTACAGGACTACCTCGGACGATCTTTATTGCATTTGGCTGTGGATATTGGTGTCATGGAGGATACACCGCGCTATTTTGGGCTCAACATAACTACAAGTGTATCACGGGATGCGTTGGGTCTGCTCCCTCTTCACATTGCATGTTCAAGAAACTCGGAGACTATGGTGGAGTACTTCCTCGAGAACAATGTAGATCTTGGCGTTGCCAATGCGTCTCAACGTTCAGTTCAACCCTCCACTACGCGGCTGCTAGTGGAAATAGGGGCATCGTTCAGATGCTACTTGAATGGGTCGCCAACATTGACCGCAGAGATGAAAGGGGATATTCACCATTGGCGGTGAGTAGCTCTCAGAAGCATCATCATCATCATCATCTTCTTCTTCTTCTGTCTGCGCATGCATGACAGTGTTGGCATCATTGGCCCCAGTGATTCTGTTTTTTTTTTGTAGATGCGGCCTTTCTGTTTATTGCTGAATGATCTCTATGTTGCAGTCGCCTGGATGGCGTCGCGGATTTCGTCTGTGGCCGCTTCTGCATGGGCCATGACGTGGTCGTAAGTAGTTTTGTTCATCCGAAGACTAGCGCCATAGTCAAACGCGAGCTCCGGTATCTTTGCGTCGAGTAAGAGATCCAATTGATCTTCCGAGAGATGGTTATTCATACGTTGTACTTCGTCCCTGTCCGTGGGTACCACGGTGCTGCCGTCCGTAGAGGAGGCCATATCGATGCGAGCAGGTCGGGTGCACGCACAATACTGCCGGGAATGGTGTTGCCAAATAGAATAAGGATGCCGCAGAGGCCAAAATGAGCTGCTGTCCGGGTGTGCGCAAGGAGTATAGATGCTGTCCAGGTGCGCGCGAGAGCGTCTGTGGAGGTGTTGCAAAGACGATGCAGACGAGAAAGGGAGAAAACTTGCGAAGGTCTGCGAAGGTAATGCGAGGGTCAGAGGTTGCCGTATGTTGCTGTAGGTACCTGCCGCAATTGCAATAGCTAACTATGCTGCTGATGGCTTCACATCTTCTTCTTCTTCTTCTTGTTTGTGTACCTTTTATAGCACAAGCTTTCCTTTTTAGGGCCAAAACAATGTCTGGAGGCTCCGGAACTCTCAAACCCACGCTGAAACTGGTGATAACTGACTCTGAGTACCGTAGTGGGCTGCAAGACACGGCCATACAGCTGTCGTCCGGGAATTGGCTATAAACGGTGCTGATATTAATATTAGCGATACGTTGCGTCATCGAACACTGCTGTTCATGGCTGCTTAAGAAGGCTATCGAGCTATTATCGAGCTACTGTCAGGCCTGGGCGCCGACGTTAACTCTAAAGATATATTCGGCAAGACACCGTTATTCGACGCTATCGAGAAGAAGCACACAAGTACCGTCCAGATACTTCTCGATAAAGGCGCCGATGTCAACTTCAAAGATATATTCGGCACAACACCGCTATACGTAGTTGTCGTAAACAGTCATACAGATATCGTCCGGCTGCTTCTCGATAAAGGCGCCGATATTAACTCTACGGAGAAGTATGGCTATGCGCCGTTACTTATAGATGGCGAGTATGGACAAATGAGCAGCATTGTCAAGACACTACTCGAGAACGGCGCCGACGTCAGCTCTGGTAATATTTTGCGCAACATACTGTTATTCAACGCTACCAAAAAGGGTAACACAGACATCCTGCGGCTACTTCTTGAGAAAATCACCCACCCTTGGAATCTCCCTCTCACTACGATGCTCCTCGAGGCCACCAGGCGCGGGCACGCGGCCACCGTCCAACTACTGCTGGAAATCGGCTTAGACCCCAATATCGAGGTCGCCGGTCTTACAGCACTACAAGTTGCCATACGCGGCGGACATGAGGATGTAGTTGATATACTGCGCGCTATAGCCTCGGGACAACCTCCAACCTTGATACGGCATACTGGAGCAGAGGATTCGACGGTTTTGTGAAACTCTCCAAAGGGTGGCTTTTTAATTCAAACATCGACCTTGGGTGCGCTAATGATATCTAACCACCAAGTTTATTTCCGGGCGAAGGCCAAGGCAGTATTCAGTGTTTACTTCGTTCTAGTTCGCGGCGTGAGGATAGGGTGGGTATCTCAAACATATGAAAATGAGGACCAAGAATCGTTTCGAGGAAATATTTTTCACAACATCTTAAGTCTTCCTGTCTACTTTCGATCTTTGTCCTGAAGTCAGCGATAGAAAATGGGTAGTAGAGCTTTCACAATTCAGGCTATTTGATCAGCAGATAGTGATTCTACGAAATGACCTTCATACAATACACTCTCTTAACTCTTATTTTAGCCCATGCTACCAAATGAGACCTCCCACCCGGTTACCACCAGCGGTCTACTCCAACCACAAGAAACGCGCTTCCAACCTGCCACTTTTCATCTTCCAATCCCATAGATCCTAGGCCCTCCTTTGAAAGTTAATCGGCCAAGCTGTTCCCAAGAAGAAATATGAGGCACTCGACTCTCACATGGGTTAGAAAGCAGTTGTCACTTCTGACCTTTCTTATCATCAGCCTACAAGTAGTTATATATAGTATTGGTCGACTATTTCTCGTAATTATAATTATAGATTAATTCTTCATCTGGATCTATACTTGCTTCGATATAGCAAAAATTACTAGCTTTTCGACACCTAAACATAACGCCTCCGAGATCCCTGATCTATAAGCATGCCTGAACCTCCTCAGCTAGGTTATCTGGATGAGCAGGCGACATACAGACGACATGCGACAGATCGATTGAAACATGGACTAAGGGGAGAGACTGGCGAACGCCGAGGAAGAGGCACCCCCGGATCCTAAACTTTCAGTATGGTAGATAGTAGATCACAAGCCGGATAACTGTATAGCGGCTCTACGACGCGATTGACAACCACGCCCCTATTAGGAGCGGCAACGCCACCAATACCAAAACGGTGAAGCCCGATCCGCATTTCGGGCAGTGCGGGCGGTTTCAAGCACACGAACACCAGGACGTACTGAAGGGGCTCGGCGCAGATATCTAATCTGCACCAAACCCCGCGGTATGACCATAAGAAGACTCTCGACTTCAGCTGGGATATCGCGCATACCATGCGGTGATACTGCCTAGGTGACAACACCCAGCAGTCGTCTAACTCGCACTCCGAAGCCGCTTTCCGTAAAACTTAGCTATAATGAGGAGATCCAGCTCACGGTGGCTAACCCATGATCGCGCGGCTCCATGCTGCAAAATCTCATGCCTAACTGTGGAGTTGTAGTTATCCCTCTATTCTATATGTCATTCCGTCGTCCGAAAAAGTCGTTATAATTCTCAATTCCGTATCTAAAAAATAAATCCGCGAAGACCGTAGTCTGTTGACAATCGCTTTCATGCATCTTGTCCAAGGCTTGCGGCATCCACTCTTGTATCTTCTGTATCCTGTTATCATGCTACAAAGGGGGGTTAGCCATAGAAGAGAGATGGAACGAAATGCCGGGTATACAAGAGAACGGAGAATGTACGTACGGTAGGATGAGTGCTCATCCACTCCGGCGGCGCTTCTTGATTTGTACTCTTCATCCGCTCCCAGAAGCTGACCGCCGCACGCGGGTCGTAGCAGGCCTCAGCCATCATCATCAGACCGATATAGTCGGCCTCGGCCTCCTGGCGGCGGCCCATCGGGCGTGAAAAAACCAAGTCAAGTAGGATGTGCCCGAGGGGCGTCCCCATGAGCAAGCCGCCCGACAAGGTGATGAGCGAATACAGGAGGATGTTGATACCGATCTGCGACGACATCCGCTCAGCGGTGTGCCCGGCCAGGTTATGCGCGATCTCGTGACCCAGCACAGCGGCCAACCCGTGCTCGTCTTGCGCGACAGGGATCAGCCCGCTAAACACGAAAACCTTCCCGCCTGGCAGCACGAATGCGTTTGCTACCCAAGGGTTGTCGATGACCCTCACCTCCCACTCGTCGTCCTCCATCCCGCTGACGGGGATCAGACGCCTCAGGACCCTCTTGAGCATTCTGGTTGACGGGTCCCGGTCGCTCAGAAAGCGGCCGCCATCGTGTTCGACCTGTAATACTATGTTCCTGGCCTGTGCCTCGCCCGCCGCCTTCACCTTGGCCTCGCTGTAACAGTTGAATCGCCGCCGTCCGGACACGGGCACTGTTTGTATGTTCATGAAGTAGAAAGTGGCGGCGCCTGCGAACGAGAGCACGATGACGGCGTGCACAGTCCGTGACCGAAAGAACTTCGACACGCCCTCCTTGGTGAGTAGGGGTTTAGCCTGACGGAGCTGCTCGACCGGATCGTGGCGTCGCGGGTCGCGCCAGTTATTTCGTCGGGGTGTGGTGTGCGAAAACGATCTTCGCGGACATGCCGCTGGAAGTGGACGAGGACGGGAGAGCGGTGCGGCGTTGGCAGCAGACGAGAGGACGCGAGGAAAAGCCGCCTTGCCGTTGATAAGCGACCTGACGCTCACTCGCGCCGACGGCAGCAGGTGTAGAGAGCGCATCTTGGCTTTGACCACACAGGACAATACAGCTTGCTAGGTGAACGGGGCGGGACGGGACGGAACGGAACGGGATAGACTACTGCTACTGCCTATCGACCGGGGGTACCGAGAGGAGGGAATATCCCACGACGCCGCTGTTGGAGTACTTCGATAAGCAATGTCTACGTTGTTTCAGTTAGAGGGAAGGTTGAGCTCGGGTCTCAGTTGGGCGCAACGTGGGGTAGTTCGGTCCAAGCTTACCTGTACGTACTTACAGGCTACGTTAGGACGGTTAGGTCCAGGAACACCCGCAAAGAGTGGGGACTCGGGGCCTTTATCTCAAGTCAACCAATCCCTGCCTGCGTGCATGTGGTTTACCCCAAGCTACAACAACATGCCTTCAGGTTCTATACGTACTACGTTGATCAGCTCTTGGATGCTGCTGCGCACGCGCACATTCTGAACCGAGCTGAAGAGGATCCCACATATGCCGATTCAAGCACTGACGACAGATTTGATATTGCCGCTAGGAACCACGGGAGCTCGGTGACATAACCGCTTTAGAGCGTAGCTAACATGACCAGGGTGCTGACGAAAGACCACGATTATCCGCGTCGACCAACATCACTGCAAAGCATTGCCCAAGCCAGGCCAATCAGTATACAAGACACGAGCATTGAACATTCAGAGAAAAGTCGTATTAAACGGATTTGTACCTAGCGACTAGATACAAGCAAGATAACCATTCGAATCCGAGTATATATACATCGAAAGAGATATACATATTCGGCGCACGGAGAAGTAGTAGAAACAGCAGCGAGACAAAAAAAGCCTATGTAGGGTAACCATCCGACCGTCTATCATTCAAAACACCGGGATATCACACGCGCGCGTCATCGATCCATGCCCGTTCGTTTCAGCTCAGAAGCGCGAACGCTTATAGAACGAAAGCCAGCAGACCAGCGACGGCCATGAAGGCTGCGCTGATGCCGCTCTTGCTCGCGGCGCCAGTGGCGATGGGAGTCGGGGTACCGGTGGGGTACGCGCCGGGGCGAGTTGAGGTGGTGAGCGTGGCGTTGGTTCCGGGGGCACCACCAGCGGGGTAGGTAGGGTAACCAACGGGGTAGCTGGTGACAGGAACAACGGTAGCGGTGACGTACACCTCGACGTCGCTGGTGCTGGGAGAAGCACCACCAGCAGGGTAGTTGCCGGTAGGGTAACCGGCAGCAGAAACGGAGCCGGTGCTGCTGGGGGATTCACCACCGACGGGGTAGCTCTCGCCGGGGGAACCGCCAGTGGGGTAGCCGCCAGCAGGAACAGTCTCGGAAACCGACGAGACGTAGACGGTGGTGGGTAGCCAGAGGGTCGAAGTTGTGGTGGTGGTAGCCTCCTCGTGGCCACCGGGGTAGCCGCCAGTGGGGTAGCCACCGGTAGGCGTCTCAGTCTCGGTCACGGGGCAGACCGTCGTGCTGACAGGAATGGTGATAGTGGTGGTCTGGCCGGGAGCCGTCTCGACACAAGTGGTGGAGTAGATGGTCGAGGTGGTGTAAACAGTGGGGGTGGGGTGGCTAGTGCTCTCAGTCTCGGTCACAGGGCAAACAGTCGTGCTGACAGGAATGGTGATAGTGGTGGTCTGGCCGGGAGCCGTCTCGATACAAGTGGTGGAGTAGATGGTTGAGGTTGTGTATGAGACAGGAGCAGTGGTAGTAGGAGAGTTAGTCTCGCTGGAAGAGACGCCGCCGCTGGGGTATCCAGTAGGGTAACCACCGCCAGGAGCACCGGGAGTGCTGCTGTAACCAGTGCCCGGGGAGCTGCTGGTTGTAGGAGAGTTGCCCTCGCTGGTGGAGGGGGTGCTGCTGGGTCCAGTACCGGGAGTGCTGCTGTAGCTGGCACCAGGGGTGCTGCTGGTGGTTGGGCCGCTGGTCTCGCTAGTAGAAGGAGAGCCGCTGGGACCAGTGCCGCTGCTGCTGCTGCTCGGGACAGGATAGCCAGGGTAATCGGTAGGATAACCACCGCCAGGAGTGCTGCTGTAGCCGGCGCCAGGAGTGCTGCTGGTGGTAGGAGAGTTGCTCTCGCTGGTGGTAGGAGTGCCACTGGGTCCAGTACCAGGAGTGCTGCTGTAGCTAGCACTTGGGGTGCTGCTAGGACCACTGCCAGGAGTGCTGCTTGAACCAGTGCCAGGAGTGCTGCTGTAGCTAGAACCAGGAGTGCTAGTTGGGCCGCTGCTCTCGCTGGTCGAAGGAGAACCACTGGGAGAAGGAGTGCTGCTGCTGCTAGGAACGGGATATCCGGGATAGTCGGTAGGATAGCCACTGCCAGGGGTGCTGCTATAGCCGGCGCCAGGGGTGCTGCTGGTAGTTGGGCCGTTGCTCTCGCTGGTGGTTGGGGTACCACTGGGACCGGTACCAGGGGTGCTGCTGTAGCTAGCACCGGGAGTGCTGGACGGACCAGTGCCGGGAGTGCTGCTTGAACCAGTGCCGGGGGTGCTGCTGTAGCTGGAACCTGGGGTGCTGGTTGGGCCGCTGCTCTCGCTGGTGGTCGGGCTACCACTTGGGGGAACGCTGCTGCTGCTGCCAGGAACAGGGTAGCCGGGGTATCCGGTAGGGTAACCGCTGCCGGGGGTGCTGCTAGAGCCAGTACCGGGAGTGCTGCTGTAGCTAGCACCAGGAGTGCTGGTTGGACCACTGCTCTCGCTAGTGGTTGGGGTGCCGCTAGGACCAGTGCCAGGAGTGCTGCTGTAGCTAGCACCGGGAGTGCTAGAAGGACCAGTGCCGGGGGTGCTGCTATAGCTGGCGCCGGGGGTGCTAGAAGGACCGGTGCCCGGAGTGCTGCTGTAGCTGGCACCAGGAGTGCTGGTCGGGCCGCTGCTCTCGCTAGTGGTCGGGGTGTCGCTGGGACCAGTGCCGGGGGTGCTGTAGCTGGCAGCCGGAGTGCTGCTGGAGCCGGGAAGGCTGGGGGTGCTGCTGGCCGGGACACTGCTCACGGGGGTGCTGCTAGTAACGGGCAACGAGCTGGAGCTGTCCACGGGGTAGCCGGGAGTGCTGCTGGTAGCGGGCGACACGCTGGAGCTGGACGTAGGAGGCACGCTGATAGCAGGAGTGCTCGTGCTGCTTCCGGGGTAAACGGGATATCCGTAGACGGGATAGTTGTTGGCGGGTCTCTCCGGGTAGTGGTGCTGGCCATAGTGGGCGTTGGCCGAGGCGGCGAAGATTGCGGCGGCAGCGCCAACCGTCTTAACAAGCGAGGGAGCCATTGGGATTAGTTAGATTATATAATATTGCAACGAATGTATAGGTTGGTTGTTGGTTAACGAATGGATGACGTGAAATACGTCGTCGGCGAGCAGAGTCTCTACCTGGTGGTTGACCTTGAAGACAGAAACGGCGTAAAGGAGGGAAAAGCTATTCTGAGCGTCGTAGCGGGCTGTCCCTATTAAATAAGTGCCTCCTTTCCTGATGCTAGTCACCGCACACGTACTGCATGAGTCCCTCACGCTCCGCCGTACCTCCCACTATCGACTAGACTCCATATCCACCATTCTGTTTTAGTGCTGATGCCCACCGCCGCCCACCCGGCTACACTACCTAGCACTGGATGTACTCGGCCCTGTTACGCTGCAGAGTCTGCATACGAGCGTAGCAACAGGCACGGAGAGCCCATGTTTTCGCGCATTGCTGGCTGACATTAGGAGGCTGACCAGCCGCTCCACGATTGGATCGAATCTCGCAATGCCCCGTCAGGACCCGTTTGTCCCCCAACCCTAGCTGCTACGCCTAGGGCAAGCTTGGGCAAGCCTGCAGATGTGGGTGGGAACTGTGAGCGGTTGATGGAGATACATCGGGTCTTTGTTGACTATTGATACGACTTATCTGGGCAGGTTAATCATCGTGGCGACAGGGGCCCCGGTCGCAAGGACCGGTCTAAGCAGAAGTTTTGTGGAAAAGGGGCGCAGGAGATGAGCAACCGTCCTGTCATAGTGAAGGAAATGATGTGCTAGTACCTACTAAAAGTTGAAAAGGACGTAAATAAAACGGCTAGATAGCTTAGTTTCTGGCTGAGTAAGTTATCGTACGTACTTTGAAGGAAGTACTGTAAGTACACCATGTGGCTGAGAGCGAATGTAATAATAGTCACTTGCATATAAGTGCTCAGTCTTGAATCAAGCTTTCTATCACCTCTGTACTGTAGTAAGAGGGAGGGAAAAAACACCTAGCTGCGAACGGGCCGCTTCCTTTCCCTCCATGTCAACCGACTGTACTTAAGCAACTTGGTTAACACGGAGAGGAATTATCCCTATCCATCATACTGTACTTACACTACATATTCGTGACAATAATGACTACATTGGAATCTGTTGGTGCCCGGTGTGCCCGCAGTACTGTACAGTACTTACTTGCACCGCAGGCGGTGTTGGTTCCATCCATAAACACTGCATACATATGTGGCTACTACAGTACTAGGTAGATTGTAGGCAGGTACCCGGTGTGCAATAGTGAGGCTTGCAGAAAAGTTCACACGCTAATGCAGGTACATGAGCCACTGTCCTGACAGGTCAGCAAGCCTGGACAGCGGTCCCAGTATTTTGTGAGGGACCCAGCTTTCTGCCCAGCTCTCATTTCTCATTTCACAACTGACGCCATACACCGCCACCTAACAGCATCGGAGAAAACCAAAAAGAAAAAAAAGGAGGTGTCCTCTCGCCTGCTACCTACATATAACAGACATATGCTACACGATTTATTATTGGCTACTTGGAATTAATTTTTCCACTTCTCTCCCCCAGTTCGAAGTAAAGATGTATTCTTTATGACGTGCCGAATGTGTGTTAGGCACCCGCTTTTACAAGTAAGTCGTGTACTTACAGTACTGCTGGTGTTTATTTCATGACACATTACACACACCGTAGATCTTACAGCTAATATAGTGTGCAGTAGTGCACCCTAGAGATGTAGCAGAGACATACTTATAATGGTAATGATCGGAAGGGCATTATGAATACGATACAGTCTTTGTACTGTATGCGAAATTCGCCGGGTCCAAACTATACTAGAAAACATTTGTTCCGTCCGGATCTGCAGTGTCACACCGAGATTGTCCTAGGAAAAGCTCGCAGGTGTAAATCTATATCCGATTCAGGACATGAATACGCAGAGCATTGATCGCTCGTTTCTCATATCACCAGAAGTATCGGCTAGGGCTGAGGTCTACAGCACACCACACCTTGCTACAGATATATTTCAAGGTTGTTGTGTTGTGTAGCTACCTCCTACTGTACTGTAATCTCCTGAGCGTAGCAGTTTGGAAGCCGTGTCGCAATGAGGATTGCTGACCGTACTGCATAGGTATAGGCGAATATAGGCGAGCACGCACAGCTCCAGCTCTGAACCGGTTGTTTTCATCTGCAATTCCAGAGTCCCGGTAAGTCCTACGCTACATACATGATGTACCAGGCGACGCCCCAACCCTTTCAATTTAATGCTGCGTAGTCTAGACCTACATGCGCTGCGAGGATCAGATTGATCATCGCTCCTCTCAAATTTAGCAGACCTTTTTTTAACCCCAAGCTTTCTCTTCTCAAGTTAGGTACACGCACATCACTCAAGGTTAATGCGCAGGTAGTGTGCTATACCCGATGACGGTCCAATGGCTGGACAACATGAGACCACCCCATCTCATATAGGGCTGAATGATCGCTGTCGCAGACCGATCTGAGCGTAACTGAACCCGAGCAATTGGTAGGCAACTAACGCGCTCCGCCGTGTTGACACCATACCCGAGGTCAGTAATGCCGAATCGACAACAGAAAATGAATATTCAAATATCTGACCCATCAGGGTGGCCGGTATGTCCGGGGTTGGTGCACTATATTGAGTACGATCGGGATGGCAGTGCCAATACAAGGGTCGAGAAGTGATGACACTGTCAACGCGGAGTGAGGTTGCCCGCGACATGGATGATTTACTGTACACTCCCGACAGCAAGCAGCAGCAGGACCCAGCCCATTCGTATCCTCAAAGCATGAGCCGAGACAGCCGGGGAAAGCCTTGATCAAGCTTTTTTCGCGTGCTAATAAAAACTGCGGTAAGAGCCTCACCAAATCTGTCCTTGGTGGGACGGGTCTTTTGTCATCGCAGTTCGGCTAAAGCTACCGCTGGTATGCTAGGTACAAAAGTAGCAACAAAATGCGAGCCCAGCAGAAGCTGATCCGGCGTTGTCTTACGGCGTCAGACCGGTATTGCGCTACAGACATAACTTATTGTCATCGAAGTTCACCGTTTGAAATTGTCACAAACTACCAAGCTAGACTACCATAGAGCTGCTCGCACCACAAGTTTGATGTTGATTGATGGTTGCTCTGCTCACAGCTCCTGATACTGCATAATAGGTTACATTCTGCTTATAATCAAGCTGGGTTTATATGAGCAACATGCGCAGCAGTGGAGAGACACGGCGTGCATCAGTATCTGTATATGATGGCCTGATTCCGATGCTGTTTTGTTTCTACTAGAAAGTCTAGTCGGTCATTCAACACATGCAGTATGCAATATCTCGCCCATATCCCAGTATTCTTATGTAGACGTCTTCGTATCTGTCAGTAGGGCGTTCTCCCTACGCCGCAGCATGCTCAGCTCGGCCCGCTAAGCCGCATACTCTCCAGTCTAGAAATTCCACTCGTAGTCCCAACGGGCGCGGTAATGACAGACGTGACGCGGTAGTATTTTCTTCGATACGATGCCATGCTGACGATCTCCTTCCCCGCAGCACACACCTCATGCTCACAGCCGGTAGATCCGCGACCGTTCCAGACACAGCGCTTTGGATACTGCTATCTCAGCCGCCCTTCAGGCTTGAAACAATGTGTCGGCTCGGGCCTTACCGTCATGGCTAGCATTGCTGGCACTTCTCGTTCTTTCCATATATAGCCTCGATCCCATGACGCGGCTTGGCGTTGGGGTTGGGAGATACTGAAATGTCCCCTTTGACTCTATGATAGAGGTGCGCGTGTGTCATCCCTGGCCTCGTCTAGGAAATGTGCATGTATTGACAGCCGATAACGCCACCCGTATCACCGCATGACCACTGTATTGCATATGAGCACATCGTCATCTCAGGGTTCCATGGTCTACTCGTCTTGGTGGAAGAGATTGAACCATTGATAGTCTCGTACCAAAACCAATCTTCAACCCAATAATTGAGCCCCCGGCGCTGCCAGTAGACTAATCAATCACAAGTCCTGCTCTTTCTTTCCGGCGCGCTTCCCGTGTTCTCTTTTGTCGTCGTTGCATATACAGGAAAACAGAGACGGAAATTCCAACTACGAACGGCACAACCAGGCCCGCGGCGATAGCTGTAATACTACTAGGATGCCCATCCGAGTGCGACGGGTTCGTCGGTTCCGGTGATTCGGTGGCTGTTTTATTTGTGGTCTATCGGCATCTCATTAGCCAACTAATTACCAAGAACGTAAAGCATATAGAGAGCATCGTGGTGCCGTACAGTCTGCCAGTCATTATTATCATCGCCATCTTGCGATAGTATATTGAAAGGAGGCGAAGAAACAACGAGAAGCCCGGACGTGGTGTCTCCTGCTTGCTGCTGACGCAGGACCCGAAGTTCGTAAGTAGCGGTTGAGAGGAATGGAAGAGGGAAAGGTAAATCTCCCCAAACGAATGAGTCGTCGATCAGTCCAGCTGTATTGCTGTTAATCGCGGTAGTCTCCTCTTGTAAACACCTAACTCACTCGCAATGTCTGCTTCTATCGTGTTCACCTCGCTATCACTGGTCTTGTTTAAGACTCGCGCGTGTATGACCAGGGGATAGTCTGCCGCGTTTGCATGGTCCCATTCTAAGAGTACGTTTGTATGCTGAATGACATCCTTGAAATCATTGTGAAATGACGACGCCATAGCAAGTTGCCAGAGATAAGCCAGCGCGAGAAGGTATACCGCCTTCACCTCCATTGTTCAACAAACACATCTGTCAAAACTAGTATAGTAGCTACCTGTGTATCACATCAATCACCACACAAAAGGCGAAAGGACGGGTTTTCAAAGAAAGCGAGAGTAATCATTTATGATTTAATGCCAACGGAAACGGAATCGTCGATAGTTAGTATATTCTAGTATACTATACGTGTCCGGTCGTTGATACTGGGGACTCTTCTGCATTGGCACCAATGACGAGGAAAGGTGTTAGTAAATCACAACCTGTCGTGGATTCCCTACGGGCCGTATTCATATTCTTTAAATAAGCCTAAATGTGACCTTCAAAGTTTCAGCGTCTAGAGGGAGATTCCTACTCTCGCCGAGAAGTCGGGTCGCTTGTCTGGATAAAGTGAAGGCTATATCGTCAACCAATAACGAGGCAAGATTATCCCGCACCATGGCGCTCCTAGACGCCTATATATTCTAGAAATACGCATTACCTGTGAATTCCGTCAAAAATATAAGATAGAGTCTTTTGCTCGCACGTGAGGAGATGTCCCGCTGGCGTCGAGCTGCAATGTTGGAGATGAGGATTGATCGTGGTGTGCTAATTTCTTCGGAATAGGACCTACCCAGGCCTTCATGTTATTGCCCACCAGAGTAATAGCTAGCGGTTACCCGTGCGGTATTGTCACCACGATATTCGGGCGTTTCTTCCTACATGTGATTATTTTCAAGTTACTTATTTTGCTCCGGCCCGCGACAATACCTCCCTTTCTACCGACATGGTGGCAATGTTGTATATAGCAAACAAAAAACTATAGGGCGGCTAGCAAGACTTGTCTCACAGCTATATGCTCTACCAATGAGTAATAAGTGACAGTAACACACCCCTACATCCGTGGTCCACCTATCGTTTCCGCGTGGTTGGAGAGAAACGTGGCTACCATTTTGCATACTATCCCTCAGCAGTAATAATCAGGACTTAGGCAAGTTTGGATATTCGACGTACCACTTGTGAACAGCGAAAAAACCCCGTCCACCATCGTATACTACAAAAAAATAATCTACGGCTTGAAGGTTTTATGCCCGAACAACTAAACAGTATAGTCTAAAGTTCGTACCAAGTTCCTAGTCGTGACGGAGTTTTGCCCTTTCCTGGACCAAGTCTTTTCGTTGCTCTCTTCACCAGTTACTATTCACAACGTAGATGCCAGTCTCTCGTTTAACGCTGAGGATGGCACACGATACTAGCTTTATTTACTGTCGCATTTAGGAATACACGGCTTTATGATGTGTTCTGATGCTTTGTAATTCTCGAAGAAAGTACCTACTTAAACATGCGAACTACTGTGATTTCCGGGGTTAGATTCGGAGCAAGCTTATCAAGTTTGAAATGTCTATTCTGGGTATTTGAATACTTGTGGGCTTATGAAGACACCAACAGTCAATTCTCGTTATTTTATTGGTCTTGATCTTCAGATATACTCTGTATGGTTTCTTCGAATACTATTTCCTCCCGTCTCTTTAATGATGGGACTGGGCTGTATGGTGATACATTACACTTGGAAACAGGGCTGTAATTAATTTGCGGTTATTGGGCTTCTCGACGTCAAGGCAATCAATGCCAGTATGTCTCAGCTACGTGTAAGTTAATGCTAGGAGAGGGATATCTATTCCGAGGTACCTAAAACTGACATTCATAGCTTCAATCTCTCTGTGCCCTACATTGTTAAACCCTTGTGCTTTGTTTGTTGCTTCCCGAAGCAAACCATCCCTTGACTGCACGTCGCCCTATTTGCTGTACTAGGGCCGTCGCAAATTGAAACCTATCGTTTAGCGCTGTTGCAATACTTCAATATGTTAGACAACTGCCATCGAGCCGGGGTACCCCAGGAGGTGATACGCAGGAAGAATAATAACAACTCGCGGTGCGCAAGAAGCCAACACCCGCGTCTGTTTACACGACAGTGGGAGAAACGTCTCCCTCGCATGAACATCTATAAAACTACAATTCATGCTGTAATCCACGACCATAGCCAGTTACGCTTCCTCATAACACTACCTCGCCTCACGAACCCGGACCCGGCCCAAGGATCGCAATGGCACAGCAGTATAACTGTCTTAGTTATGATGCGTGGAATGGAAAAAGACACAACATTCATATCAAATGGACTGTGACTGCGAAAACGAAACTGGCCGAATATGCCAGGGATCAAGGGGTAGAGCTACATGTTTTGAAAGGGGTTTCAGAGCACTTGATATACCTGCTGGCCCTCAAGATAGGGGGCAAACGAGCGATTATTAAGTAAGTAAATGTTCTCAAAACAACTACCTACCTGTTGCTTATCGGAGGCCACACCTATGCGGGCTCTCTTCATTTAGACACCATTTGGTTTCTTATGAAAGCATTGCAAATAAATCGGCCCGTGCGAAAAACTCCGACGAGCCTACGTATTAATATGCGGTTATGCTAATTCATGATTGGCAACTATCATAGAAATCCTGTTCATCAAGTCGCCCTATCAAGCACCAATCTAAACACAGGCCCAATGTATGACAAGTTGTGCATGTCAGGTGCCATTTCCGCCTTCCGAATGGAGCTGCAGCCGGTCCGGGTATATCTGGATGTAAAGTCAGCACTGGCGAAGTTTGAGGAGTTGGAAGTAGTTGGGGAGGCAGTCTCCGTACACTTAGGCCCGTCTCGTACTCTCACCTTAGACCTCGACCATTCTTGGGGCATAGGCATTAAAACATGGACCGGCCCAACCGTTGGAGGAGAGCAGCCACCACCCAAGTCTGGGACCGGCATACGGAGGCTGGAAGCAAGTCCTAACCCTGGCCGCCCAACTTCAACAGCTGGCCATCATCGCATGAACCCAGAAGCTGCTGAGTTCTATCCAAGCCCTCCGACTAGTCGGGATCACAGTACCGAAGCTCAATCATGGCATCCAGATATGAGCGTTGCTATCGTTGATACGCCTTTTGCACACCAATACCCGTTAGACATGTATACCGACCGGAATCCTGCATTCTTCGAGATGCCACCTCCAGTAGGAGGGTACTATGACACACAAATCGATCGCTGGGTCGGTATTCCCCTGGCTCCAGCCACCGCACAGCATACGTGGAATCCGTACGCACAGGGGCAGAAATACTTCAACTACGGTACACAGCGGTGGGAGCCTGAGTGTGTTGGTTTCCCATATATGTTTGGGTACGCCTAAGCCCTCAGCTGTCAGTAAAACTAATGCTCTTTTTGGATTCTGCAATACACAATTACAACTTGATGAGGCGGGGAATAAGATTGTGTTCGGGCGCCCCTTTGACTTTTGGCATGTTTTGGTTTGGCGGAGGCTTGTTTTTGTTGTCTATTACTATGGGGTGTGTTGTTAGGTATTACGAGTTCTTGCGCTGTCAACGAACTATCTGTATTGATTTTAAACATCGCGAGCATTTCTACTTGGCCATCGAGTTCCTTGAACCCCTCTGCTTGTTGCATGTCCTGCCCCTGAACTCTTGGGTTGATCAAGTATAACAGGGAATTACCAACACTTGGCGACGCTAGGTTCTCGAACTCGCCACAACGGCATTTCCAGCAACAGTGTCGTCTTATTCAGGTGCCACAACAGTAATCACTGAAAAAAAATATGCAGTTAACCGGGTCCTTTGTTTATGAAATACCTACTTACACCAAATATATGGATGCTCGCTCCCGAGGTTCGTCCCGAGGTCCCGAACGTAGGTATTCCGATACCGGTTTTGATGTCTAACGAAACATTGATAACAACTACAACTTAATCCCAAGTAGATGCTATTCTCTAGAAATTCGATGCTTCAAGGTACTCCCCATGCACTTCCAATAGCTGGTGGACTCCCACAGCGATGGCGGCAATATCTGTAGTAATCTGGCCTAGAAGTCGTGATTTAAGTTCCCATGATGCTGGGAATATGAGCAGTTTGGTGTTTGTTCTGATAGTCATTCATGTATTATGATACCGTTCGGCTTTTACTTCAAGGTTTATTTCTCTTTTTACTGTCTATGTCGTGTGAGTGCCTCTATATCAATTTCAAAGCAGCTCCGATGTCTGCTGGCTTATCTTGGGAGGCTAGTTCTGCAGCGCGGTTATTCTCGCAAGCCATTAAGTAGTCGGTACCTTTGCGGGCTGTCAATTGAGTGGGACTATTTAGAGCTACCTAGGTACTGTACTTGTACTGTAAGTATGTACCTAGGAGGTAGGTAGAAACCATCATTCGAATAGGCATCTATTTACTGTACGAAGCTGCATTTATGTTAGGAATTATATCATGTATGTAGAGTTTTAAGTTGAATTCATGCTGTTTTAGATATCAAACATTCATAAGTTGGCGTTATTATCTACATCCATATTATTATTATTATTGTTGTCTGAAGAGAATGTGGTAATGGTGATAGTGAGTGCGACAGGAGCACACGCAGTGCCTACATAAGGTAGATACTGTACTTACTGCATATGTACACTACGTTGATGTACCAGGCACATGCATCACTACCTAACATGTGTATATCTACATAATATAGTAGAAGACAATGACATGGCATGACTGAGAACCCTAAAAACTTTCCGTCAGTCCCGGAATATGGTCAAGCGCATGATACCATATCACGAGGGCATCATTTGACCCATTTCCCCAACTAAGCGCCATGATTCGGCATTGGCAGATTTACAGAGTAGGTGCAGTACAGTAGGTATTTAGGCTACTGTAAATCCGCTGTTGCTCATCTCTGCCCATCTCTATCTATGTAGGTAGTCTATCTACCTGACTTACACACTGCTGCATTCTGTATTCCCTTAGTAAGTAACGCCAGTCAGTACATCTGGTGCGGGGCTGATATCAATACCTTACCTACTACCTACTGACCTGAGATACCCCTCAACACCAACTTATTTGCGCCTCTTTGCGCCTCTTTGTTTCCTCCACTTCGGACTTTTTTTGATTTTCGCCCGACCGGATCACGTGTGTGTTGTGTATTTCTCTGCGGAGCTACAACAGCGGGCCGACTTCGTCTTTTCTGACTTCGTAGCTGCCTTGCCTCATAAGCCTGGGCTGTTGGCCGGTTACCTAATCCCTACCTGACATGTTGTCCATGGTGCTAAACGAGGTGGCTCTCCCCCCACCGCGCCCCGACGCTTCCACTGTAACGCCGGCGCCGAGGTTCTCGACCTATTTGATGCCGAGCTTCTCGCGACCTTTTCGCCGACACCACGTCATCGCATCATCTCATGCCATCCCGGCCCACAGTGATATTCCGTCTTTGAGCAACTCTCCGACCGACTCCATACCGTCTAGCCCGGCCGATTGTCCACCGGCTTCTGCTTCATCCTGGTTTTCTAACGTAAAAAACGGCTTCCACCGGCGTTCTAATGAAGAGTCCAATGCCCCCAGGCTCGCCAGGATCCAACCTGACACCATTCGGTGCTCCACATGTGGAACTGACTTTGCATTCTACTCACAGATCGTGAGCAAGTCGTTCACAGGCCGCTATGGTCGCGGAGTGAGTGATTTCCGGGATCGTTTCCCTCTCGAGCCAAAACTGCGTCTGGAGGTTTCTAAAGTCTTTGCATGTCTTATTCGCAACAACTGACCCTGAGTATTCTAGTACCTAGTTTCGCCCCCCGATAGCCGTCCACAGAAGTCTGGGGCTAACCTAATTAACATTAAGGTGGGGAAGCCGGAGAATCGCGGGCTATCCACTGGGGAACATGTCGTCGCCGACATTCAATGTGCCACTTGCCGTGCCAAGGTTGGCTGGAAGTACATTGATGCAAAAGAGGAGTCGCAGAGATATAAGATCGGCAAGTTCATCTTGGAGAAGCAGAGGACTGTTGACTATGGGAACTGGGATGACGCCACGGCCGACGAAATACCCGGGCTTGAACCTGGGCTTGAACTCGAACAGGAGCGCGCCGATGGGGACAATGCAGACTTCTTGATATTTGACTCAGATGACTCGGATGATTGCGAGGACCTCTTTTCAGGGGTCTGGGATGCCAACACCGCAGCAAGGAGGCGCAAGTTGAAGCTTCTGCGAAGATGGAAGTAGCGTTTGATCGAGTTCATCATTTAGGCGTCAAGGAGTGTTTTCGAGTGCACACGAAACACTGAATATGGATGGGTACGAGATTTGGCTGGTGGGAATTAAATGTTATTACCTCTGAGGATACCCTTCTTACTACTGGGAACTGGTCAATGGAGTTACGGGTTACTACGGGTTCACGATTTTCAGACATCGCACCGGGTTTACAATTTCCATATATGTGATGCTCTAATATCTATGCATATTCTTACTTCTAATGAGAATCCCTTGTCACACTCTAAATAGTATTCTCGGGCGTAAAATGTCTGTGGCCCCGAAAATGAAAAAATGGGACTGTCTAGTCTAGTGGCAATCATTTGACACCGCGACGGTCTCTTAAAGTAATCGAGTTAGACGGGGCGGAGACTGGTGAAGGACTCGGGTCAGCCTTTTGATCGGCCTTCAGATCGGCCTTTGGATCGGCCTTCGGGAGGGCTGATATCTCCAACGTGACCTTGAAATAGTTAGTAAAGATGCTCGCATTTGATGCGGAATAGGGACAGACAGGTCCATCGTTCACCAGGGCAACCTCCATCATAGCCTGAAAAACACCATTTCGTACTTTGTCCGTAGCATAACCTTGCTGGACCTTCTCAAAGAAGTATTGGTACAACCTTTTCGCCTCCTCTCCGCCGGCAGCCCCATGAAAGTCAGGCTTGTTCCCCTTTTTCGTCGAAGCAAGAAGAGTAAATTGAGAAACTAAAACCACGCCATTAGATGGCCCGTGATAGGGGGAGTTGGACCGAGTTTAATGGGTGGGGGCCTACCACAGAGAACTTCTCCACCGATTTCCTGAACATTCTTCTTCCACTAAGAGGTGAGACGGGTTAGGCATGATAGGAACAAGTACCGAACGGAGACGATCGGCGAAGCACCTCTCGACAGCATTTGGAAAAGAAGATAATGAGATATTGTAACCATACTCTGCCTCCTGTGTCGTCATCCCATATTTTTAGCTTCAATACTTTGGCTGCTAAAGAGTCTGCCTCCTTTTGTGTATCTCCAGGGGCTACGGCGGCAAAGACTAAGACTCCCTTTCCAATCGATGAAACAACCTCCTTATCTACTGTGACGGAAGCCGACAGCACGCGCTGTAGTATAGCTGCAAGAGAAGGACGTATGAATACGGTGATCTGCATGTGCCCCAGGGAGGGGAGAGGGGAGCAGGCGGGAACCCGGGAAGACCTTACCTTTCATGGTAGGCAAGGAGAGTAATAATGGGAAATATGAGGTTTAGTCTCTAACTTGGAAAGAGGGAATGAGTATACAGTAGCAGATGTGAGGCTAGTTGTTTATAAGATACTACGAATCAGATCTAGGTAGGTTAAGGTAGTGACTTGAAGATGCGATACCCTATGTACCTAAGAAGGCTGGGAAGCACAGCTGATGCCAACTGACAGCTTTGGCCGCGCGGTACAGCATGTACCGCGCACATGATACCTACGGTACTGTAGGCAGGTAGGTAGGTATGTACCTACGTGCATGTAAGAGCGTGTCTGCTGCAGCTTTAATGCTTGTTTTTTTTTCCCCAGAAAAATAAAGAAGAAGAGAGATCTACTGCACAATAGGTAGGTTGGAAATAATTCATCTGAAGATTTCTAAATACAAAATTAAAAGTTCCATGAACTGATTTGTTACTTAGTAGGTAGGTAGGTATTTTTATAAATAAGTCTGTTCTACAAACCTATATGTTCTTTCCTTTAACTAGGTATATAACCTATATTTTGAACTTTATTTCCTTGGATAGTTCTACTTATTTCCATTTACTGCTGCTCTGCGGCTACCTACCAGATTTGGACTGATATGGCGCTAATATAGAACTGCTACGCTACACATGCACCATGGGCAATGCTGTACGCCCGGTAATGTTAGGTACTATATGCTGGCATGTACTCTTCTGGCCCCAACCTGGCTGATTTCGCCAAGAATACCTATCTGTCCGTTTAGGTAGTTGCTATTTGTAGCTTATCGGATAGTACATTAAACTACCTTTGGCCGAGGCATCTAATGTGGGCCCACTAGTACTACACCACATATATTCTGTATACAGTGGCACAGTATAGACTTAACCTAGTCATCTACATAATTAATTTAGACATACCTATGCTATTCCTATAAAGTGGTAGCTAGCGATTGTTATAATCGCTATAGCTTATATTTATTAATCTTGTTGTTTTTTTTGTTTTAAAGTTAAGCAACTTTTTCTATGCACTATTAGCTGGCTGCGGCTGCTAAACCTGCTTATTTTTAATTATATAATCCTGAAAAGGCTTTTATTATAATAAAGAAGTATTATTAACAAAAAAGTCCTATTATTAGCAGCATCCCGGAATCGTTTAATTTTAACTCCTGGAATTATTTAATCCTATAGCTATTGTTTTTTTATTTTTATATTTTTAAATAGTAGAATTATATAATTTTTAGAATAATAACTACGTAAATTTTATAATATTAAATACCTGTTTATAAAGCTTATTAAACTTTAAAATCTTACGTTTGCTTTAAAAATTATTTTTTTTTTATACTTATATTTAAAATTATAAATAATATTATTACTTATTTTGTTAATTAAATAAAGTTTAAATTTAAGTTTTATAAATTTTTTAAAACCTAGCAGAAAAAATAATTTTAAAAAATATTAGATAATTTTAAGAAAAATATATTAAAATAACTAATTACCCCGTATAAATTACATATCCAACTTAACTTTTTTTTTTTTTTAATTAATTAATTTTTTTTTTTTTAGCTTAACTTTTAATTTTATAATAAATTAAATAATTTAAATATAAAAAATATTATTAAATATTTTAGAAAATTCAAAGTTAGCTCTGTAAATATATTAAATATTTTTTATATAAAGCTAGTTTTTTATTTTATTTTTTATATAGATTTTTTTTTATTTTTATAACTTAATATAAAAAAAACACTTATAATTAAAGCAGTAAAACATTTATTTTAATAA
>MU383897.1:0-237631 GCA_022495065.1 Xylaria telfairii
TATATAATATTAATATTTAAATTAATTAATTTTAAAATTAATATATTATATTAAAAACTATATAATTTATTTTAATTAATTTAAATTAAAAAAAAATATTATTTTATTTTTAGTTTTATAAATATTTAATTTAATAATATTATTAAATAAAAAAATATTAAAAAAAACAGCTTAAACTTGTTATTTTTATTTAGTTTATATAATATTTAATCTTTAATATTTTTAAAAATTTAATAATAAATTTTTTAATTATTTATTATAAATTATATTAACTAGTTTTTTTATATATATAATATTTATAAAGTTTTTATTTATTAATTTTTATAATAAGTTATTTTTTTTTAATAATAAAAATTTAAATTTAGTTTAATTATTAATTTTTTAAATAATTTTTAAAATTTTATTTAATTTTTTTAAAAAATTTATAACTAAAATATTAATATAATTATTAATATTTATTATTATATTTCTACGTAAAATATTAATTAAATTATTAATTAGTTTTTACTAAGCTTAGTTTTTAATATTTTTAATTATTTTAAAAAGTTTAAAAATATTTAAGCTTATAAATAAATATTAAAAATAACTAAAAATAAAAGTTTTTTTATATTTATATAATAATTTATAATATAATATTATAAAATTATATAAATAATTATTTATATTTATTTTTATTTAATATTAAATTTATAACTTATTATAATTATTAATTAAAACTAATAAATTTATATTAAAAATAATTAGTTATATTATAATAAAAAATCAAAAACTTTAATTAAATAGCTATATATTTATATATTTAATTATAGTAAGTCAGGTTATAATATAAAAACACATATTCCTAAGTAACTATCGCTATTAAATAAAGCTGCCTGTATTCCTTACTAGGTGCTATATAGGTACGTATTCTGTACCCGAGCGTTTAGGACACCCGATATTCCGTAAATAATCTATGCAAGGCGGCAAACTACTAATACAAGGTTCGGGTAAAATCAGATCAGTTTAAAAAACATAATCTAATTTCTTCCAAAGCCTAAAACAGTTTGCTTCCACGAAAATACAGTACAAGAATATAGTACGAAAATACAGTTGGATATTTTGGGAAGTCGGCGATTTAGTCGCTGACTTGGGGCGAGGCTATTCGCACATAAAGACTGCGATTCGCCCGCTTCTAAAAGGGGGTCCAGAGATCTACATAGCCCCCTTGGCTGCATTAAAAGATTATTACTCTTAATTGAATATTATTCCAAGCCCAGTATAACTGTCCTTGTGACAGTTCCTAAGCGCCTGGCTGGCCGGGTAGAGCTATAAAACCCACCTCATAGCGGAGTTTTAATCGTGAATAACGTTTTTGGTGTAAAGGCCAACCCAAATTGGGGCAGTGATCAGAGATATAGATATAGCAAGAAAGGCGTGTTCATTCTTGATCATGTTATAAGATATGTCAGGACCCTATAATAATGCAATCCAAGTGCTATTACGGGCGCCGTTCATATGATGCTGGCCCTAGCGAGTATTCAATCAAGTCCGTTGTGGTCCAACAGTAAAAATGTTATTTGTATTGTTAGCGTTATTCGGCGTTTCGGAGTCCAGCTCGTGTATGTTTCGCACCGCACTCAGCTCTAGTGGTCGTGGCATGGAAAAGAGCTTCTTTGGGGATTTGGACGAAGAATCCTGCTTGTTCCTATGTCGTCTTCGTACCAGCCAGAAAGCTCCCGAAAGCAAAAGGACGGCGCCGAGGGCACTCGCCACTCCTATGCCTACTAATCCTCCGGCAGGCAAGCTCTTCGAGTCCGTGGCTCCCCCAGTAGCACTGGAGGTGGAAGTCGAAAGCGATGAGATCGCTGTGGGGGCCGCAGTGGCATTCGGCGGTGGCAAGTCGGTAGTCGAGGGGAACAGATCTGCGAGATCCGAGGAGTGAAATGCTACTCTCACGGAATGGGCGTTTACCCCATCGGTCACAACCGGGGTCGTCGTAGTTTCTCCGAGGCTATTGGTATCGGTAAGAAAATACGTCCGGGGCGCGTTGTCGTTGAGGTGCCTGATGCACGAGAAGAACCCGCCGTCGCAAACAAAGTTGCTGTCAAGCAGTCAGAATCTATGTGCAAAGAGGAGATAAAATGTCCTGTAAATATCAAAGTTTACCTTGGACAACACGCCCACAATGTTTCACTCGCGTCCCCCCGCGACTGCGGGTCGATATCGCACGCCGATGTGTATCCAGATGGACAGATAGCAGGCGAGATGATGGTGCCTAGGTTCCGAGTTCCAGGCCAGCACTTTGGATCAGCTGAGTTGCCAAGGATGGCGCGTACAGGATTCGTCCCAGAGGCGGATATGACCCATGTCTCTGTTAGACAAGACGTTGGGATGGACAATTCGGTCAGCATAGTCAAGATAATGGCAAAAGGCGCGCCAGGTTGTCCCGTTGAAAGGAGAAGCGAAGGCTATTTATGATGCAGGAAAGAGAACTTTCCCGTGGAGAAAATATGTCGGACTGCCTGTTCGTGCTGACAGGATGAATTACCATTGCTGATATAAGACCACATCGGACTCTGTACAACATTCGAGTTTGGTCCTGAAACCTCAGTACCACAAACAACCCACCTAGACAACTATTGTCATAGTATTTGGAGTAGGTTTTAGACCGGAAAGATAGGCCATTTCTCAAGGGAATACACCATGAACTCTTATGTAGCTTGTGATTGGTAACGCATCATAAAAACTAGCTCTGGCTAGATTAGTTCTCGGGTTTCGTGAAGGACGAAGACCCATGCGCGTCTGACTGCATGTCTATCTATACTATAAGGGCAGCCGAGTGGATGGCCAAGAGAGCTGAGCGGCGCAGTTATAAAATGAGACGTAGGGGCATGGATTGTGGAGGAATTGTAGACACAGGCGCAGCCTGCTCCGAGACCCGAGTTGTTAAGTGAGTCGTGTGAGTGACAATGATTCCTAGCTTCCTTGCATCCAGAAAGAACGACAATGGAAATGCTGCGTCATATTATGCAAGCCATCAGATAGACTGGCCCCGTTGATTCGCTGGTAGTCAAGGGCTTATAGCGATGGCAATTGTAGATGATATTGATGATGTGGACGGGAGGGAGAAAGATGACAGCCTTAGTGCTTACAACTTACAGTGCCAGTACCCCTCAGACCGAAGGTACATATAAAAGTAGGTCCTTAAATAATTAGCACAATGGCCACTGCAGGGCGCCCCCAAGCCCTATCGCTACTGGACTATACAACTTGAGGACTCAAAGCCACTGCCAAGCAAGAGACCCTACTTCGGAGTAAACGCTACCTTTGCTTTTGACACGGGAGTAAACGAACCGTCCGTTTTTTAGTCCATTCTAATGCAATCCAGAATAAGTAGCTTACTTCTTTTCGTGAGATACTTCTAATGTAATTTACATCCTTGCCCTAAGTCGGTATACTAGCTTGGTAGTTACAGATTAATGAATGGTTGAAGTGCCTGTGTGATGTATCCTCCCACCTCACTCGCCCATTATCTAGACAGAGTTGCATCCGGAAAGGGGTGCCAAGAGGATCTGCATAAAAGAGGGGCTGCAGGCGGATTTGTACAGTAGGTGATGGTTGCATTCTGATGCAGTAGCCCGGCTTGATCTGACGAGCTGTCGAAATTAACATCCTGTCTCAGTCAGCTTCTCCCAGCAGTCTTCAATAAAAGTATATATAACTCTATAGCAAATATTTGCTGCGTGAAGAGCAATTAACTGACGTACATCATAGACCCAGGTGTGATCTAATTATTAACTCCGTATTGTCCAAATCGGAAAAGAGGGCACCCACAATCACACTGCAGCATGCTTTGCTACTAATACAAGCAACACAGTTAAGGATATATTAAACTCGTCACACTAGTATGAAGCCTTGGGCTAGAACATTGTATAAAACCTAAGGGATAGTTGCACAACGAACACGTATTATTACGCAAGAGGTCCAAGATTCTCTAATGAAGAGAAGTTTACTAAAAACGTGAAACACATTCGTTGTTGGTAAGATGGCAGCTATATGACACACAGAGAGAGTGGTACCAAATATGTATAATAGTTAACAGAACAGTAGCGAGGATTGCCAAACGTGACGAAAAACATCAGTGTTGCTGCAAAACAGGGCGGGAGTGACACAAACTGCGCGCTGGTGGTTATGAATATATAAATCCTCAACATTTATCAAGTTGATGTACCTTTTCATGCTATCTAAAGCAACACTCAACAACTGAAGCGCAGCACTTATCATACAGATACTACAAAGAATAAATCATCTACCCACTTCTTAGCGCATTACGAAGCAATAAAAATGCCTTCCAAAAATGATCAACCCACAACCCCCGAGTCTGGCGCAGGCAAACCCTCAACGGATAAGCCAAAAACTGATAAACCTAGGGTATTAGGGCCCGGAAGACCCACGGTTCACCGCCCCCCACCTCCTGGTGAGTCAGGAGAAGAGCCTTTGGAGAAAGAAGGCTTTGAATCCAAAGACTCATGACCAGCGAACTTGGCGCATTTGTACGAAAGCGCTATTATACAGGTGTGCTGCTAGAATTGTTCAAGATTTAATAGCCGGCCCAGTGCAGCTATGTCAATAAATCAAGTTTGGGAAGACAGAAAATGGGCAACAGAAAAAGGGGGGAGACAAGGGGGGAAAAGTTGAAAAGACTGGAAAATGAAAACCACTTTGCTTTTTTAAAAATAACTGCTTTAAATTACCGATTTAATAATATCGTTTTATTCATGTTACTGTTCATATGTTTCAGTGTTGTAAAATTCTGTGTAGGATGTGTCTGAAACGTAAACGCTATTACGCAGAACTTTATAAACCTAAGGTATAATAAGGGCTGGCATAGTCTGTTCCAATAGCTATAATACTACGTAGGTAGCCGAGTGAAAAGCATAAAGGTAACGACCAACAACAATCATTTACCATCTAAGCTACCTTAAAGTTTTATGTATCACTACAATGTGCTATCTGGCCTCTGGAGACACGACAAGGATAAATGAATTATCTTCCATGTCACGAACCTAAGTATGCGATAGGTAATAGACTCTTGTTCTTGCACGGGGATCTCAAAACTACGTGAGGTCAGCCTAGATACATATACAGAAGTCTCTTTCTCTCAGTGCCTTGTATCATTCCAGCAACTGAAGTCCCTGGCGAGATAACTTCGAGTCTATAGTGTTAGATCAACGACCGAATATATTTATAAACTGCTACGGCATAGCTCCAGCGCAACAAAGCAAGCATTCAGAAGGAACGATCCACATATAAACGAGCGTAACCAAGGCCTTCCACACCACCCTCACGTCCACTACCTATTCCGTAACCCCTATTTCCATCCTTCCATCTAGCAATCACGCGGATAGACACGAGCACTAGCGTGCTTGCCAGTCTTGTCGTAGCAGCCGCCGCTGTGCGAGTAGCTCTCGAGCTTCTTGCCCTTGCAGTCGAGCCCCTCGTAGGTCTCGAAGTAGGCGGTGCGGCACCTGTCGCCCGTGATGCTCGTCGACCCGGCGTTGCTGAGGTTGACGCAGTCCGTCGTGCCAGGGTCTATGTTGGTGTTGCCCTGGTCATCGCCCTTGCAGCCCTTCTCACTGAAGGGCGTCACCGAGACGCCGCTGAATGGGTTCACGGCGTCGATGGAAGAGTTACCGGCTTTAGAAGACGTATTAGCTAGTGGAAATTCCGGAGGTAGCAGAATAGGTCGAGATGGATGCACTTACAGGTATCAGGGCTTGCCACGGGGTTGGCTAGGACGTTCGAGGCACCGAGGTAGGCTGCTAAGGCCAGGAGAGACTTAAAGGCAACCATTGTGGAAGTAAAGTGGCCGAATTGTTGGTATTGTTATGAAAATAAGACGACTTTGGGAGATTGTAGCTTGTTTGCGCGTGTCTAATGGCTTTGGAGGATGCGTTTCTAGAGAAGACGAAGCTTCATATTTATATCCTACTGTTCCTCGAGACCCGCCCATACGTCGGTGAACAAAGTCCCCAGTTGGCTGGGTCCCGAGTAGTGAGGAAAGACTTTGCGACGTGAATATTAGATTATAATCTGTCTACATATGGCAATTAGCTAGGTAAATCCTCCTTCTACTACCTATAGGACCACGCCAGGTATCTATTGCATTTGTGCAACTTGTATTGAACACGGCTCGGACGGCACAGCTCATGACGGCATAGACTTTGCCAGCCGCAGGTTTAAGAGCTTGGACATACACAGAAGCGCTTCCAAGAGGTTTCGAGACCGACAAGTGGGGAATAGTTGGGGTTAGTTAAAGTAACTAAATCTAGACTCTTGGTTATTGTTCATAATATTTACGACACCAGTTTATAAAAGCAAGGTCACAAAATTTAGACACCGAGTGCTGGCCATGAAGGGTGATTCAAGCCAGACGCATAATAACGATGATTGTTATCCGTCCTAGCGTTAAATTTGTAGGTATACTTTAACAATAACTAAGTGAATTTCCAAGGGTATGTGACGCAGTTACAATCGGCAGCCCAGTGCAAATCCCGAGATGATTTACAAACTAATTTCTACATAGCTAGGATCGCGATCTCTATTCCAAGTATCTATATTTGCGCGCTCTAGGGTGCCCGTAGTAGGGTCAGTACCATACTTCTTCGCCCAATCTGGATAGATGCTGCGAACATACATATGCAGCCTATGCTAACTTTGCATTGTTACCAAAGTTGATGTAAGTAGATTTTTTTTACCTAACATAGATTAGTTAAATGTGATCTCCAAATGTCTTACCTCCACGGCTGGCTGCAGAACTTCAGTTGTCAGCCGTAGTAGCTCAACAACGTTCATGAACTTAAAAGAAAAACGGCAATCCAAGGCTTCAAGTTAGTTTTCCAAGCCTATTTCAACATATTACATAATTTTCACACATCCCAGTCGTGGTGAGGCCATTTCCCGTCAGAAATATCAGTTAGATTCATTACTGGGGGCCGATGTGCACATAATATTAAATGATTTCCATCCCAGGACAGAACCCCGAAATCTCATGGCCACATGAAAATGAAGGGTAACACAACAACATTGCGATCTTCGTAATCGGCAGAAATGGCACCACCGCGCATAATATCAAGTCCGCAGATCTGAGAACCTGACAACTTACCAGGAACCAACAGGTACGGCGAGGGCATGCAGGCTAGCACAGTACCAGGAGCGTTGTGTAGGAGGCCGTTCTCAAAACTAAGTGTTCATAGGTGTATCTAGAAGTAGGCTATAGATCGACTTTAAATGTTGCCATTCCAAGGCTGCGTTGCACAGCCAAGTCAAGAAATGTAAGCCAACAAAGTAAGCGGGATTGCCAATCAATTCTAGGCATGACAAAAACTGACATCTCGGATACTAGCCGCCGAGAAATGGCAAGACGTAGTTGCACCAAGAAGCTGATGTGAGATTCAATTCGGTGCGTAGATCTATATATCCATAGATCGATGGACTTCAGCCTCATTGCTCTCGGCGGTCCTTCTAACGCCAGTATACCTCTAGGTAGGTAATTAGTCTTCAACTCCGAGGTCAGCAATTAATAAAGGCAACACATGTACTACGTAGCCTCGTCGCTTGATACCATCATTCTCGCAACCTGGTGGATCTCTTAATTCCCTCGATCATCTCTCTGCATGAGCGTAGCTAACTCGCTCAGGAGCGCGTCAGAGTTCGCTACTAACTGCCTTCCGCTCGTATGCACATACTGCCCATCTGCGTAGTGATTATGAATCACAATGTCTCATAAATGGATACTCCTTCAACTTCGCCACAACAACCGCGGGTAGCGCGCGTCGAATGTAAACCCTACAACACAATATGTCAGCGCCCATCCAGTCCCAAAATGACAGTGGCGAGGGTGTGCAAACAAACAGGTGCTTTCCAGTCCACCGATACCTCATCATCGGGGGGTTCTCGTTTTTCGACGACGTCTGGCCAGAATCAACCAGGAAAAAGCAGACACGCCCCCGTTCGCCTTCACTATTCAGTTGCACCCCACCTAAGCCATACACATAGCATCGGTCTTTTTCGCTATCAAAGTCCCGGCTCCAATGGTGCTGGCAGATGATATTCCGCATGCACTTGACTCTTTCTGTGTAGACATGCCCTGGCACAAGGTGTGTGGCCGTCTCGACTAGGATGCGGACGGGGTCTGGCACCCCCAAGACCGGTTCGGGTTCGGGGCTGCTGGAGGCATCTGAGTCTGTCTCTGTCTCCATTGTTGGTTGGTTGGTTTTAGTTAGCTAATGAAGAGGGGAGGAAGGGATGTGGTTGGTTAGAGAAGACGGGAAGTTGGTGATTTATAGTGGAGCTGGGGAACAATCAATTGATGGTTGTTGTAGTTTATATCCACACAGTTATTCCGTGATTTACCACATCTCGTTGGCGAAATGATTTTTTCTTTCGCATTCCTCATGGAATATTTATAAGTTGCATTATGGTAGTTATCAGTTTTCTATCATACAAGGTCCCAATACCTCGGGATTGTAATTGTCCAATTAGGACAACGTATGCGATGTGGATGCTAATATGTTGAGTGCCCCGCCCCGCCGCCCTCTATAGACGAAGTATGATAAAGTCTATCCCAATCCATGCTACCGATAGCTCATGCACCGTGCCTTTCCAACCAACTCGGATAATCAAGACAGAGGAAAAGATGGCGTTTTGTGTTGAGTCGCACTGACTCGCGTGCCGCTGAGTATAATGCTTTGGTGATGGGGTATAATACATTTAGTTGGTAATTTGACTAAGTGGACAGAATATCTCGGGTAGAGTTTTATCCTAGTCTCCGTTGTGGTGGTTAAAGTATGATTGGGATAACGCTAAACTTAACGTTATTCGGGTCAGTTCTCTTGCTTGTCTTTGCTTCCTTGACGGTATTTGGCAAGCTTTTCACCAAGGTATTGGAACCCGCGGGAAAAGCCCGCTGTGATGAAGCTTTTCACACTTTGGCTCGTGCTCGGCCAGGACACGGTCTTCTTGATAACACCGCGGATGGTGTCGCGAAGTTCTTCGGGGGGCTGCTGTATTATGCGTTGCTCAAATCGGCCGCCTTGTTGTCGCTTGAAAGAGTCTGCATTTTCGTTTGTGCTCTCCTCCATCATCTTGTTGAATTCAAGTCGTGGGATTTGAAATTTCTTCTGGTACTCGAAGTATAACTTCGATCGGAAAGCCTTCGGCAATCTCCTAACCATGTTGCCCCGTTTAATAGGATCCATATCCTGCTCGAGCTTCAGAACGGCATCGGTGTTGGTCACCCAGTCGGTCTCCTTGCAGGAAGGATCGTTGAAAGTAACATTGGGCAGTGATTCGACAAGCGGGGCGTATAGACGGCGGAAATTGAGCATGTTGTGGCTCACAATGTTGGAAACTTTCTTTGGATTTTCCGTTGGCAAAGCCATACGGGGATCACCCAGATAGCTTATACCGGCGATTGTGGCGTACAACTCTTGTTCGGTAAATGTGGGGGGTAGTAAGAGTAGGGCGGTTCTTAATGCCGACAAAAGGTTAATTTGATTCGCAAGGCGAACTCGCGGATCGTCTCGTAGAATCTTGACGGGTTTATGCAGACGACCAGCAAGATATAAGCTATCCCACTCGCTAAGGTCCCTGCACAACGTGTCGAGATTTACAACGCCATATTTAATTCGAATACCCTCAACAGTGACGTAAGGATTGAAGTATACTCCCGCACCCCATTTATCTTGAACATAAGAGACGGCACCAGATCCGAGGGATCCGAGGGCAGAATAGTGGTCACGATGTTGCGTAAGATTGAGCGAGTGCCAATGTTGAGTATGTGACACACCAAATATGAAATCAATCATTTTTGGAGAGCCATTCTGAGCTTTTTGTACGGCGACAGGGGCCTTGGGATGAACAGCCTTGATCTCGGCTTCAGTGGCAGTTCCGCCCGTGGACTGTGGGAAAATACCGGAGCCATAGGCGAAGGCGTAACGAATCGGGGCACGGAACTTCCACAGCAGCTGACGAAGAACCTCCTTGAACTCGCGATCAATAATCATATGCTGGTTGACCCCAAAATTTTCATATGGTAGTTGCGTGAATTTTTCAATATTGAAGTTCGGCTTCTCTTCCCAGTCAAACTCCTCGGAGTCGCCTGTAACTGAGGATGAAGCCGAGGCGTTGCTAGGTTTCTGCGAATACGGCTCATCTGGGGACTTGGCGGCAGTTGTAGCGGAATCGGATTCTGATTCTTCTCGGCGAGCAGCATTTGCTCTGCCATTCGGCGATTCTTTTGGCGGCTCCGAGGCGAACGTCCGAGTCGAGACTGCGAAAGCAGGCAGTCGCTTTGTTGTCGCTAACCTGAGTGTTGAGGCTCGAATCGGGCATGACCGCATTTGGTACGATCTCGCATTCCGCCTAAAATTGGTAGCGGCGATATAGGATAAAGCACCGCGGCCTCTCATGACGCTCACGCTCGTCATATGTCCGGGGATGGGGCACAGAGCCATGGCGGGCGGTTTCGTGGTTTGCGACGGGCAGGATACAAACAGGCGGTTCGTGGTTTGGGGCTGGAGGGCACAGCAGATGCTGCGATGCTATTGCCGTGGATGGGATGCCATGTGGGTGCTATGGCGTCGAGGCAATGAGGGGAAAGACGAGCTCGAGATGCGCCCCGAGAGTGTGGTGTGGGTGGGCGTAGTGGTAGTTGCAGCTCGGCGTTTTGACGTAGTTCGCGAGGTGCGTCGACGTAGGTAGTGCAGCTGGCTCGCGGGAGTGCAAGGATTAGGTACCTAGTCCGTTTATCGGGGGATTCTGAGCTAGCTGTATTAGGAAGGGAGCTGGCATATTTCCCTGAACCATTACCAGTGACGCAATTCGGTAAGAAAGGGTAGGCTATTGAGGAACTGCCGGGCTATTGTATTATACAATTTACGCCATTGACCATTGAATTATATATGTCATGCACGACATTTCAAATACCTACAATAGAATCAAACTCTGTTGTTGCCATGATATAAATGTAACTCGAAGAAGATATACGATGTACCTAGGTAGCTGCTAAGGTAGCGGAATTCGCTAATGCAGCACTACTTCTTTAAGCTAGACCACAAAAGCTTAGCACAAAGCCCAGCAAGGCAGTCGCAGGCGGGACCCTGCACCCCTGCTGCAAACAACCAAAACAATTAATCTGCCAACCTTAACTAATTGTTGTCACTTGCTTGCAGCATGAAGATTAATTCCGCTCCGCCACAGATACCGCCCACATACTTAGCTAACTTGTCACATGGAGCTGTAGTGATTGCTCGCAAGAGAAGCCTCGATGACGGGCCGGCTGCCGAAGAGTGGAGGGACCAGCACCCTGCCACGACCGCACAGCTCCCTCAGGGAATCGCGGGTAAGTAAACAAGCCTCGATCCAGCCTCGCAACGAGATAGAAAACGAGCATTGCGCTTACATAACTCCTGTCCTGTCCCGCAGATCTCGTCGTTTCGCGTCCCGCATACCACTCAGCCGAGCTACGATCTCCTCACTGGCGCCGAACATGCATCGCTTGCCCACCATGCCAGACCGCCTTCGCGCCAGAGTCGCGACCGCAGCGACTCGTTGCTACGGGCCACGTCCCGCGAGAGTTCTAAGGAGAATCTCGCGCCCCCCGACGCCGAGGAGTACGAGACACAGCGCAAGCGCATAGAGGAGCTGAAGGCCGAGGTGGCCACTATGCGGTATCGCATCGAGACCACCGAGCAAGAGAAGGAAATGCTGGTGCTCCAGCACGAGAATGAGATGCGCGAGGTGCAGCGCAAGGCCGAGGACGACTTCAGTCAGAAACAAGCAGCCGAGGGCGAGAAGAGCAGGGCACAGCGCCAGTACGAGTCGATGCAAGAAGAGCTACAAACCCTGAAAGAATCCTCTGCCCAGGATGCCGCCGAGCTAGACAAAAGATTGCGCGAGGCCCAAGATGAAGCCCGGCTGCTAAAGGAACAGCTGGAGGATTTGTCTGTGGCAAAAGAGGAGGGGGAACGAATGAATCAGAGGCGGGCACACGAGGTGGAAGCCCAGATGTCGGATTTACACCAAACGATACAGGAACTGGAACACGATGCCGAAACACGCGAATCTTCGCTTGCTGCGGCACAAAAGCAGCTGGCCGAAAAGGATGCGCTTGTGGGCGACCTAGAGGCCGACGTAATACGGCTGAAGGTGCAAACGGGTGACGCTGAAACCATTGCCACCATTCGCCGGGAACTGAGTGATCAAGTTCGGCATATACGGTCGCTTGAAGCCAAGACATCGAAACAGCACACTGAACTAGTCCATCTGCGTCAGGTTCACAGAGCTGTTGAGGTTGTTGAAGAAGAGAAGCGCTCGCTACAGCGAAGGGTGGATGCTGCTCAAGCGGTCGAATTAGAACTCAACGAGATTCGCATCCAGAAGCAGCGGCTTGAAGATGAACGGTTGGCTTGGACAGCTTTTCTGCAAAACGCCAGCGCAGAAGACGGAGTTATGGACTTCGATTCCCCCGAAGCTGTTGCTCGCGCGCTTGTCGAAGAGCGCTATAACTCGGCCGCCCTAGTAGAGAAGCTCGGGGAAGTACAACCTGAGATTGCCGAGCGAGACGAGATAATCAAGTCGCTGGAGTCGGAAAAGAAGAACTTGACATCACAACTTGAGAAATCTAGAACAGCCGGCGCTCCTATCGCTGCCAGCAAAGCGCAGGCTCGACTTGAGAGGCAACGCGCTTTAGCCGCAAAGGAAATCGAATACCTACGAGCCCAACTGAAGACGTTCGATGCAGAGGACGAGACCTTCGACACCGGCAACTTTGATCAGCAAAAGGTCGACCGCATCTCGGAGCTTGAGAAACTCATCGACACGTACAAGGAGGAGGTCCAAACCCTCCATAAAGAGCTATCCGCAACCGAGTCGACCGGAACCATCGAACCTGCCGTTGGGTCTAAGCGAAGCCACACGGATGAAGCAGAGAACGAGCAACTGGGCGAGCTCAACCGGAAGCGTCGCAAACTAGCAGACGACCTCTCCAAGCTTCAAGCAGCGCACCAGCTCTTGGAAAAAGAGCACGAAGTCTTGCAGTCACGACTAACAGCCGCCGAATCGGCGAACAAGACCCGCATTCTATCACTGCGCTCCAACCCAACCACCGACTTTGAAGCCATCAAGACAGCCACACTAGCAGCGCTCAAGCTCGAGAACGAAGAACTGCTGGCGCAACTCTCCAAGGAAGCACGACGCAACCCAAAGGCAGCACTGATCCCCGCATCACAGCTAGCGGCCGCGCGCCGCGAGATCGAGGAAGCGCAGCGGGAGACGGCGTCGGCGCAGAAGACGACGCGGCGGCTGAAGGAGGTGTGGGCGGCCAAGTCGCAGGAGTTCAAGGAGGCCATCTTCAGCACGCTGGGGTGGACGGTGACGTTCATCCCGAACGGCAAGATGCGCGTCGAGTCCCTCTACTGCCCCAGCCAGACCGACGAGCACGAGAACAGCATCGTCTTCGACGGCGAGCGCGGCACCATGAAGGTCTCGGGCGGCCCCCAGAGCCCCTTCGCCCGCCGCATCGCCGACCAGATCCAATTCTGGGTCCGCGACAAGGGCTGCATCCCCGGCTTCCTCGCCGCCCTCACCCTCGAGTTCTACGAGGAGCACGCGCGCGCTGCCGGGCAGTAGGTGGATAGGTTAAATGGCCTCGCTTGATGAAGTGACTTCCGGTGCTGAAATATGGCGTCGCTGAATCAACTGAGTGGCGCTTGGAATGATGGTGGTGGCGGTGGTTGATTTGTTGGCTTAGTGGCGTTTTGCCTTCCGCTGTTCGGACATAATATCTTGTGATTATTGATACCTCTGGTAGCTTTATGGAAATGAAATTCGAATCCATAATATACACTCCCCCTTATGCATTTAGACTCTTTTCTAACCTAACGGCACGCGACATCTCTAGTATTAGCGATAAGTCTGAAAACCGTCAAGTTTGTCTAGGTCATACCGGCACCCGTTTTGACGGGGTAAACAAACGTCGAAACGAATCTATAGTAGGTAGTCTAACAATCAAACAAAGCAATATAACCGATTCGGGTTCGCACAACTTATATGACACTAGTATGATGAAATTTCAGACTATATACGTACGATAATTTTAAGAATAAGTATGTCAAAATAGATGGTAACAACTAATAAGAGATATGAGCAAGTTTCGCTTAGTGATGAGAGAAATGGGCATCAGAAGAAGAAAAAAAAAGGTCAACAGATAACGAGCGCGTCATAATCAGTCAAAAAAAATACCAAGAAACAAGAACATTTCTTTCCAAAATCAGAATGCTGCTTTGAAAAAACCCGGATATTGAGTACACTCTGCCCTGCATACAAAAAAGATTCTCTCTCGCTTCCTGCTTATTTTATCCTACCTGACCATATCAAGGCGTTGGCTTCGCCTCATACCTCCCGCTCAGTAGCTTCCGCACAGCGGGGACGGCAACCCATTTCCCCTCCGCCGCGGACGATGCAGCGTCCGCGAAAGGATCATCGTCGGCAATTTCGACCTCTTTATTCTTACTCTCATCGAGCCTGGATAGTGATACTAATTGGCTCGCTTCGGCATCTGCCGGAGGGGTGAACTCCCACCGTGCTTCCACGTTACCGGGTTTTGGTTCGGCGCCTTGCTCGCCTACGATCCGGCATACGATTTTTTGCCAGTCCGCATTGGGAGATAATGTGATGTCGCCAAGACGCCAGTATACCAGATGTTTATCCTTCAGGTGGGTTCCTGAAGGCTTGGTCTGGGCACCAGAGGCCTTGCCCTCGTATGTCGCGAAGATGACGAGATTGTGGACATTTACGGGAGAGTTGTTAACGCCAAGGCTAAAGGATGGGTTCAGTTTGTATTGTAAGAGAAGGCCAAGTTTGTCGCCTTGGGGTTTCCATGTAGGGTGGAGCAGGATTGGGACATGTTCGCTCGATGGCGAATCTGCATCAAGATGTAGTTTATATGAGAAACCAATGTGGGTATTCCGGAGGTGAGAGGTGTCTAACGTGAACTGATCGGGATGATCGGGACTATTGGAGACAAAAATCCGATTAGGCCCGATAGAATCGAGAAGAGAGAAGTTATTGACTTGAACAGATAGGTGTGCTGTGAGGCGGTTAGTCACGTCTGTTGCTAGCATGGGCACTTTAGGTGGGCTTACATGGTGGAGTTGGGTCATCGCCAGGGTTGAAAGACAACGCAATTTCGCCGTTCACTTTCACAGATTTAACGACACCACTCTCAAAAGTGGCCGATACAGTTTCCATAACAGACGAATTCAATCCCGGCTGGTGCATTTCGGGGTGTTTTGCTTGGACAACGCTGCTCAGCGAGGTAGCGGATCGAATAGACTGCGTGTCAGATGTCCCTGCGACACTAGGTTCAGAAGTCAAGGTTGGTGCACCCGTCGCTCTAGAGAATATTGTCGGGATCGGGGGGATCACGGTAGAGCTGGCGGAGTTCTCGGAGACGGGTCCGGGTACGTAAATCGTGTTCCGCACATCTCTACGACCCCTGATAGTACCCACCCTCCGTGCCGGGGCACCCATTGCCGAAAGACTGTTTGCAACATTTGATAGCGCCGCTTTCTTAGCCTCTTCGTCTTCTTCGGCAACAGGCTCCTTTTGGATACTTAGTTTGAATGCGTGCTCAGTTTCCGAAGCAGCGGCCTCCTTTTCAGCTTGTGATATAGGATCATGCGAGTACGTGGGCACACTAAACCCTTCCGCATCTTTTTCCGGCTCCCTCTGCGAAGGCGGAGGCCCTGGAGGAGGCGGCACATCTAATGCGTCCAGCGCACTACTTGTTCCATTTACTTGGGACGTAGTGGTTGTCCCTGTTGTCGGCCGCACTGCATCGGTTGAGTTAACTCTTCCAACACCATTAGTACCATCATGGCTACTCTTCTCTCCAGCCTCGGAGGTGCGGAAAGTCTCGTTTGTTGGAGTATCGGGGTCCTCGACTAGCGCACCAAGCCGGTTGGTTGAGTCACCTAGGTTGCTCGAAGATGCTCTTGGGGATAAGCCGTGACTACTCTTCGCGTTTCTCCCGAAAGGACCTTTCGCTGGCGATAGCTGACCAAATCCACCGTGTATGCTCTGACGCCGCCGCCCAAGCATAGTACCAATGCGACTTCGTAGCTTATTCTCGGGCGGCCCTTCCTTGGGTCCTGAATAGTCACTGCGATCATCTTCAGTTGGTACGCCGAGGGTTGGTAGTACAGCGCTGGACAAGCTTGGACCACCAGCGCTGGGTGACTGTCGTGCAGTTGTTGCTCGCTTCTCCAACTTCGGGCGTCCCGCGGTCGCTTTCGAAGCAAAGTGCTGAATCTCAGTTGTCGTGTTGTAGTCGAGTAAGCTATTTAACACGGTTTCGGTATCGGCCTGCAGCTTCTGCGCCTGTTCTCCTTCGAAAGTGCCGTACTGTGTTAAGCAATCGCGCAATTGGTTCATGCGGCTCTCATCCACAGCCTGAAGATTCTCGAAGACGAAGGGGGCCTGTGACTTCCACTGATTCGTGGCAGACTCGAGTTTACTTGCAGCCATGTCGACCTTTTGGGCACTGGCTTTGCCACCCTTTTTGCTCAGCTTGTCCGACTTTTCCTGGGCCTCTTCTAGTTCCCTGGCCACTTTCTGCAGGTTTCCTTGCATTGTTTGGAGATTTTGCATTTCTTTCCTAGTTTCAAACATGCGTAGGGGGGTCTCGACCTCTTTCTCGATGTGGGTAGCGAAGCTGTGGTGGGATGTCGCGACGGACTCGACGGACTGGAGGATTCTGTCCCATTGCGCCTGGAAACTCCTTGAATGCCGTTAGCCGACCTATACACGATCTACACCGTGGCTTCCATGAACGCTATCAGCTTACCCGAGCTCTGATTGCGCATTGGGTACCCGGAATTGGGTTAATCTTCGTAGTCCCTGGGCGTATTGCTCCTCAACTCTTCGATGTTCCTGGACACAGATCAGCTCGGACGACAAATCTTTCCGGGGGTGGCCAGGGCCTCGGAGGCTCGCACCTGCAGCCAGTCGGCAACTTCATTGTTGAGCTTGGTTATGCGTTTGACCCGGTCGGCAAGGACAACAGCGGCTTGACCAGGCTGGAGGACATCCTGTAGAAAGGCCAGATCAGCAATGCGCGCACGGTGCTGCGCAATTGGGGTAGGGCAGCGCACCAGGATGGCAGGATACTCGGCTCGCAAAAGGCCGTCCATGGTGGGCAGAGTCAAGGGCGGTCACGTAGACGCAGATGTCGCCGGTGCGGAGGCGGGGTGGAATGTAGACATGTATTTATATATATGTATATATATCCAGCGCAGGACGACGAGGACGGGAGTGCGCGTTCAACGAAGCAATGGAGCCGGTGCGCACATCGAATGGACGTTGTGTAATTGGGCGTGGGAGGTCAATCGCTGGCGTGTATGCATCTGCTGGTTATTATCGATGCATCACGCTGGGTGTTGTGGACCGGTCGTGGACGAGTGGTGGCGTGCAGCAGGAAAATACTGGGAGCTCTGGGGAAGCAAGCTTGAAGATGGCTGGGATCACGGACGTACCTTAAGCAAGTTTAAGATTCAGGCCTAGGTTTATGAGGTCAGCTCCGAGTGCCCGGCCAGCCACTCCGCAGCTGTCAAACGCAAACGCCTGCCGCTGCCGCGCTTTCCTCTTAAAGCTTAGCATGCCCAAAGAGGCTTGCGCTTGTTCTTGTTTAGGACTAGCCCGGCCCGTGGGTTAGTGGCCCATGTGTCCAGCCGTTGTCAGCCGGGAACGGTCCCAGCCCAACCAGCACACCACTGTTGCGGTTAGTCCAGGTACCTAACCCATTAGTCTGGTGTTAAATGGGAATACCTTCTTGGTGAAGTGCTTTCATGCAACTTATAACTTGTGTAAACACGTATCAAGCCAATACCTATACGCTCGACGATAGGCGATGAGACTTTTGTTCTATTAGTCGACCACGCTTATCAACTTACAAGAAATGACGTTCAATTGCAAGGAGATGTCGGCTCAACCGGACTGGAGAGCGTCACTCACCTCAAGCGACCGGTACGACACGATACAAGCTGTGTGAGGCGATATATTCTCTCCGAGAACTGTTGTAACCCATTGCTGATATCGCAATTCAGAAAATGCGCGCTTGAAAATATAGGTATCCCAGCCGCTAGCGCACAGAAAGATGCGTTTTCCATGGAGAGCGAGGCTTATAAAATATCGTCATCACGAGTGAGATTATCCGTCGCCTATTAACTTCCACCATGCCCCTTCATGGTTACTACCTTCAACAGCCCGACTCCCGGTTGATTGAATCTCACTTTCCGCGTCCCCATCATATTAACAGCAATGCAGGATCATTATGAAGCAGCTTGCCAGGTCGGGCCACAAGCGGATTCCCCAAGCGCACCCGAGGAAACAGGGCTACCACATCCCGCAAGTGAATTACCAGACTCCCGCGTCGTCACTATAGGACCCTACTCAGATTGCGAATACGTAAGCGATGGAGTTACTGCAGAGGTCTACAGATCAAAAACGATAGCGTTGAAAGTCATCGTGCAAACTCGGAATATCGAGCCTCATGATCCATTCCGGGAGGCCAAAATCCTCAAGTTACTGAAGAAACCGTGCATCCCTCTACTAGAAACCTTTAGAGACCAGCAACAACGTTTTGTCCTTGCGTTCCCATTCATGCCGTCCAGCCTGGAGAGCCTCGTTGCAGGTGGTCCCATTCCTAAAAGTCGGATATCAGCACACTTTAAGGATCTTTTTACTGGCCTTCAGTATCTTCATAGTCAGGGAATAATACATAGGGATATCAAGCCCTCCGCCATCCTGCTAGAGTCTCCAGATGGGCCGGCCTATATTTCCGACTTTGGCACGGCATGGCACCCTGAGCTATCAATTTGCACAGAACCTGTGGACCAGAAAATTTTGGATATCGGCACAGGTTCTTATCGTGCACCGGAGGCGTTGTTCGGAGACAAGTCATACGGCACAGCTGTTGACATGTGGGCAGCTGGGGCTATGCTTGCCGAATGCTGCAGTACGACCCGGAGAACACTCTTTGAATCGCGGCCGGCTCACGAAGATGGAAACCAGCTCGGTCTCATACTGAGTATCTTCAAGACCATCGGCAGCCCGACTCGCGAATCATGGCCAGAAGCTATTGATTTAAAAACACCGCCCTTTGAGATGTACCGAACATTCGAGAGGAAGAAGTGGGATGATATATTGCCTGATGTCGACGTCGAATTTCGTAAAATCGTCATGTCACTCGTAAAATACAGCAGTAATGCAAGAGCTTCTGCATTACAAGTACGTCCTGGCTCTCTTTGATTCATTTCCGCGAAAATATCTTACTGACTTCTTGCAGGTATTGCAGCACGAGTGTTTCTTGAATATGGGCGTGTGATTTAGGTCCTTCGCTTCATGGCTTGTTTCATGGCATTATCGCTTCTAAGACAGTTCCAAGAGATTGGTGTTTAAAAACCACACACATGGAGGAGGGGGGTCCAGACAGCGAGTAATCTTTAGAGCATAACGTTCACAATTATGAGCGTTCCCTCGATCCTCCTCGGCTTATATCTTGCCCTTCCCGACCAGTCAAGAATCCAGGGTTCCTAGAGACCGCAACGGTTGGCATCTAAAATAATAAACCACCATGACAACACATATCTCAAAGGTGGCCTATGTCAGCAAGGGCAATATGTTCTTCCGACCAAACCACAGAGCAACTGCTGCAATAGCCACAATGGTAGCCACCCCTACCATTCCTTTAATAGCAGCCTTCTTCATTCTCGGTCCTAGTACTGTGTGGAACTCCTCTGGAGTGTTCAAGGACGGCCAAGGTGTATCCGGGATTGGCACACCCAAGTACGGACACAGCTCATTCCACTACAGCACTGAGGTCAGTAGCTGCTTCGGTAAAATCCAGCCGATCTTAAACGTTGACGGCGACTCCCATTCACCTGGTGTCCCCGATAGGTCTATCAAATACGAGATCAAGAGGGTGTAAGGTACTCACTCCTAATCCATCCTCTAATTTGACAACTTTTAGTTGCTCTGGAGGTACAAGTCGCTTCACGTCGGCAATACTAGCGTACGGTTAGCACATATAAGTACCTAGGTAATTAGTGTTCTCCGTAGACCTACTAAGACTTGTAATTCTCCACGAGAGCTTTGCGACCTTCATCAGAGACACCGAGGCCATTCGTACAATAGTTCAATATGTGATCGCCAAAGATATCCACATTAAACGCGAAGCTGTCGAACTGCTTGAAAACCGACAGGGGCAGGTTCTTGAGCCTGGTTGTCACAACACCGACCGTGTTCATGAAGGACTTGGCCCATTTCTCGGGGTCTCTTTCTGTTAGAAGAAACTTGGCATCTGGGTAGGCTTTTAAGGTCGACCGAAGCATGAAGAAGGGCATCTCTATTATGACCTTTAAACAATCAATAATGCACCCATTCCATTCTGACCATGGGTTCTTACATCATAATCCGCGAACCATTTATCAAACTCTGCCCTGCCATCTATGGTTCCATGTCAGCTTGAAATCTTAAGCTCATGTTCTGTGTTCGACGATATCCCGCGAGCCGATTTAAAATCGAGGCATTCACTTACAAGGCGCTCCTGTGTGCAGCCAATCTGCATTCATGCCGTCCACCATGATTTTAAAGGCAGGACCGCCAGCCTTGACCACCTCGGCCATATGGTACGGTGTAAACCCAAGTTGTTTGAGCGCCAGGTACAGGCCATGAGTGCCAGTCCTACATGCTTAGTCAGCAATATGATAGTAACGAATACGACCTACGAACCTCGGGGCACTCAAGACAACTAGCTTCTTCGGCTTTACATATGTCGGCGTTGGGATGGTATCAATTTCGCGCTTCATATTGGTAGCGTTTTGCGTTGTGAGTCTATTAAAAACTTGATTAGATGGAGCAAGGATAGCGTGCGAAGTTTCAACAATGGTGCAATACAGGACTGTCACAAGGCATGGAGACAAAGAGACTCCTGTATATGTATCTAGGTTAGCCTCACATAACGTTGAGATCCCTCGTGCAACAACAAGAGTCTATACCTGCTGCCGTATACTAGGTTCGTGACACAGGACAATTAACATGACCAATATATCGTCCTTACTCACCACAGAACGATCCCCTTCATCCTCCCTGTCTAGGTATTATTACTGTGCACCCACTTTTGCAACAGCAAGGACCCCATGAGTGTTCTCCCAGCAACTGATGACCAACCATTCTATGGATCCGTACCGACTAGCCATACGTTGCTCCCACCTGGTAATCCCTTCAGACAAACACATTAATAGTCACACCATGCTCGGTGCCGAAACCGCGAGCCCCGGGCAGTCACACTTGGCACTCTAGTCGCAATTGGTTTCAACTCCAGTGCTGTATACCCAGAGAAGGGCCTGAGTGGGACGCTCTACTTATCTAGAAGCAATAGAGATGACATATAAACAAGGTTGTTAAGACATCTACTTGGACTCGGGGTATCATAAGAGACAGACATTGGACGAGTAACGCCACAAAAGAGAATTTCACTAAGATAAGATTTTTCTAATAGCCCCTGGACCTTAACCGAATCCTTCTACTACCGGACCGGTACCGAAAGTGTTCCCCCATATGACGTATCAATGTGCAACCATTTGCGGAACATCTCGGACGTCGCCACAACCTGCTTGATATTTTCATAGTCAGCGAGATACCGACATATTGTAAATTTTTTCATCGCAAGAAGTTGTTAATATGTCATTAATGTCTTCTCAAAACCACGCGGAGCTAACGATCATCAGCATCGGGCGTTTCGCCACTGTCTAGAGAGTTACCGGTCGTGGCTGTATATTACTGCACGACACAGGTGTCTCCGGTCCAACTACACGTCCATGTTTGCGTGCCGGTGGGTTCCCGTAATGCGCCAATTAGGTGCATGCAGACGGCTAGAATTTACAAACACGGGTGATATACCGGTTATACAGTAGTACTCTTGTGGTTCCCCAGGTTTCAGAGCCCCCATAATAAACGGTTGGGCGTCGCATGGCTCCCTTTTTGACAATTCGTAATGGGAACCTAAACTTCAACAACACTACGACAATATATAATACAGCAATTCCCAACCAAACTTATATCGAAGCAGAAATAGTAAAATAACAAGGTATTTATTTAGGTTTGCGAATGACAGTCCATTGAGCATCTCAAGAAGGCTTTAACATTGGAAAATGGGTGATTTGGAATTACTAGTGCCGTCTGTACCACGGGTAATCATAATGGATGAAAATATAAACGCCTCTCAGCATGAATGATTCAAATCCACACTATATTATTGGATAATAGACCACATCAGTGCCAGCCACCACATTCTGTCTTTCGTATCTAGCTTTCCCCAATGTGCGGTGTAGTGTATCATGCGTGTAGCAGCGACCAAGCCAAGCAACACATTCTCGATGCAATAAGTCAGATGGCATGATCCTACGTCAAAGACTTCATCATGAATGGCATAGTTTGACCCACAAAGATTACATCACCTTCTTTATCTCTCCTACCTGTTGAATGATATGGTTTGTCTCATTTGGCAATGGATTATTACTAGTCTTTGTCTAGTTTATTGAATTACGTGATTATAAGGTTATAATAATCCATAAATAGTGATACAGCTGGTGCCACAGCTTAGACCTCGAATACACTTCTAGCTCCGGTTGGCGATTGACGCGTTAGTTTGATATGCTTAATCATCTCATCCAACACTTCTAGGTGATTTTTCGGTCTGATACTGAAACAAAGCCATTGGAATCGCCGATGAAGAAATTACAGAATACTAACTTTCTCGTCAATTAACCCCCTCCGCGTTGGACCAATTATACAACCCAAACTCAAACTGAATGTCTATGCAACGAAGGCAAGTTTCTCAGTGCCACCATACAGCAGCAATGCCAGATCTCATGCCAAACCCTCGGAAGAGGAAGGCCACAAGCGATGGAGATATTGACCGGATTAACTTAGCACGGCGACTACGAAACCACCGAAACACCCCTATCCCTGGTACGGACTATGGCCCACGTCAACACGAATTCGAATCTATCCCGCGGACAGCTGGAATATCATTAGAGGCGGTTAGATCCCAGAGTAGCGGGCCCGTTTCACGACTTAGCTCCGAGTCTTATTGTCAAACCTCTTGTAATTCTATTCCCTCAAGTCGATGGACGAGCTCCATGAGCGCGTCGTCCAGCGATAACTTGCCAATAGTCGGAGCCGGACCTCCCCAGGGCCCCAGTATCCTACCAAATGCCAAAAGTGTCTTAAGCTCTTGTCTATCTATCGACGAGTGGCTAGAAGACGCAGATAGCTTAAATTCAGTAAGGTGGCCCGACTCCCTCGACTTTTGCGACAAAGTACCAAACAACCTCTATGAGATCCCGGGATTTCTCTTCCGACCGCGTCCCCCTCCTGTTCTTCCCCTGCACATTCTCAATTACTCCTTCGAAAAGGTTCTGCGGCGGTACAACAGACTCTCCAAACTAATCGACAACTACCAACGCTGGCACGGTCGAGATGTATTCGCGTTTTGGACGAAAGACGAAATAAAGCGCGTTGACAAGGCGCCTTCACTGGTGGAAGAATATGCCGGAGGCCGGCCTTCTATCCCGCGGCGGATTCTGGCAACACGGTTCGATATCGTTCTTCTGGCCGCGCCGCTGCTGTCTCATTTAATCGAGCGTTATCATAATGACCTGGGTTATGACTACTTCGCCTTCTATGCACAAGACCCTCGAAATGACCGGACTAGGCGGGAGAGCGAGTCGTCTAATATGTCTGGCTCCGATAGTTGGGATGTCTTTGCGGGACTAGAGAAATTACTCGCATATAAGAACTAGGCGTATTTATCGTATTACCCCCACAGTAGAATATAGCCCTGTAACAGCATTTAATAAGTTGATCGCGAGGTACTCTTAATATCGCCCATCCAAGTTTCCGTAGTATTATTTGCTTGTGTACTTTACATGCCGATGTCAATTCAAACGTACATGAGAAGCAGGTATGGATGTTTAATGCATTTCTAACTGATGAATGTATGTATGTAAGTCTATAGTGATGAAAGTAGAGATTGCTCCTAGGACCCTGTAAGACTTTTCGTAGTTGACCCAATAACCGGAAATCATCCAAAATGGCCCACCTGGGAACGAAGCAGGTGTAGGGCCTGGTGAAGCCTTGGCCTATTTTCCTGCTGTGTTACTACAGACGCGTAATATAGATATATTACTGCCACCGTGCAACGGCCACTTTAGCAGCTGCCTATTGACTGTATTTTTCCTGCTTCTCCATCTAAACTACCATATTAGTCATAATTGCTATACTGACCCAGACCTTTCTCTTCTAAACCTCCCTGTATTTGTAGCATCTTGTCTACTTTCCATATACCTTAGCTCAGGATCGGAGCTATTATTGGGGGCTTGCCAGGAAGTGTTTGCATTAAGTTCGTCTCTCGATTCCTGTCTCGAGTGTTGAACTCCACTTCCTGATAACTGGCGTGAAAGAGGTTGGTGGGAATTGTTTGCCCTTGGAGGTGCATTATAGTCGACCCGCCGGAATGGGTTCAGCCAACCGTATTTCAACCCTCTCCCATCTCGACCAAGCCGCCTGGCCTCGGAAGAAACTCTTATGAGATTAAATGGTTCCCTTGGAGGTGTATTATCATCGACCCTCCGGAATAGACTCAGCCAATTTAGCCCTCTCTCATCCCGACTGAACCGCTTGGCTTCGGAAGAAATTCTTAGAAAATTAAATGTTGAATCTGTATTAGGAGTCTGTTTGCCTTCAGGGTCGTGGCTTACGATCTCTAGGCCATCAATGGCTAAAGGTAGAGATGCTAGCGAAAGAGCTCGAAGATGTCGAGCAATATGCCGACCAAACTCTGCAATCTCCATGTCTTCTGCGTTTTGATTCCACTGGTCGCAAAACAGACAATCGAAGGTCTTCGAACAAAGAACTGGTCTGTCACACGCTTGCAAAAGCCAAGGTAATTGGGCATCTGTCACATCCCCGGCATGCGAGTCTCGAAGATGATTAACCATATCGATCTTGTCAGAATAAACGGTTGTCAGACTGTTACAGAAAATGCATGTCATTTGACGCCGATGATTCTCTAATTCGTGTTGAAACCACTCGTGGCGTGATTCAAAAGGCTGAGATAGGCAATTCTCGAAGGTGCAAACATACGGTTGCAAGTCGGAGAATATGTGCTTCCTAGATAATGAGATCAATATCATACACGCTTGAAGATATCACGGATTGACATACTTCCATTCTATTTTATTTGAGACATTCTGGATCGTCCGACAAAAAGGACATTCGAATGGTTCACCATATTGGAGCGCGACTCCATCTAGAGTCATATCCGAAAGATCCGTAATGCACGATTCGATGTCGTTAAGGTTGTTGTAGCGAGACATGAACGAAGTTGCTGAGGTAAAAAATGATTGGTGGTCTTGGCGGTTTGCGAGCTCCGTCCTCGGTTCTTGTTGGTTGTTCGTTGAGTCCACAAAAGTGGTGGCAACTATTTCGGTTATATTGTCAGATCGTAGGTCAACTACATCGCCAGGTTTTGATTGGGCAGACAGTGCCTTTCGATGGAACTGTCTATATTGGAGAGCCTCTCTCCTCATCGTAATAGTATTTCCAAGCTTTTTCATAAGCCAAGGAGAGTGTACGAGTTTGGGATATTTGTCTTTAACATGCGTGATGTCCGGTGAATGTTCCTGAGGCACAAAATGATCGGGGTTTGGCAGACGTCCATTTGGTCGTTGACGCCTAACCAGCATCGAGAGCGAAAATAGGTGACTGATCGTTGAGTGAACTCCAAGACGAAGTTCATTAATCTCGCTCGTTGTTTCTTTGGTATCGGAGTCGGCCGTATCGTGGGTATACTCCGCTATCCTATTTGGCGAGTTGTCGGAGATTATATCATATACTGAGAATCGTTGTCATCAGCCTACCTTGCACCTCGCCGTTACAACACCTGGAACTTACGCCTATTGCTAACATCACGGAGTCTCTCCAAGCCATTGATAACGGTTTGGCGCATGCGATGGCTGTCCTGTAACCGAAAATCAAGAGACTTGGGCGATTGGACAGTATGGAGTGCTCCTAGGTTCGAAGCCCATACCCAAAATCTTCTCTTCTCGTCATCAATCTGATCATGTAGCAAGGTAGTCTCTTCGTTGGCCGATGCCGCAATGGCTGTTTTATCTAGGCTCTGTGAGCAAGCCGTGGCCAGTATAAAAATGTTCAGAGGGTTCGCCACACCCGCAAGCTGCTGGTCAGCCATGAGGTTCAATTAATGAACATGCAGTAAACCAGCTACCGCTGGTTTTACTAAGATGGTGGCGCTGAACTTGTGCGGAATGCTTCTACGTAGGCTGTCGACTCAGTTATATGCCATCAGAACGTCAGCATTAGAATATGGGCGGGGTAATGGACGGCACGCGACATGTTACATTAGATACGTACTTATGGTGCGCGTACCATACGCCATGCCGATCGTTGTAAGTGTAAAAAGTTTTTCCGGTACGATTTCAGCTGGTCAGCATCCCTGCAAGTTCTAGGTGCAATACGACGACGGAGCTCTTGTACCAGAGCCTGATTTTTCCCTCCTCCTCATTTCCCACAATCCCGCTATCTTGCTTATCATAGGCATACACCAGTAATGTCAGGCTTCGAGATAGTTGGGGTTGTTCTCGCCGCCTTTCCCATACTTTACGATGCTGCGGGGGACCTACGCGGCGTAATGAAGAAGGCTAAAGCCTGGTGGTTTTTCGAGAGGGAATTCGACGATTTTGTTGCAGAAGTTCATAAAGAATATGTTTCATTTTCCCAGACTATCGAACTTTTGCTTGCCCCACTGGACCTGGCCCCCGATGAGAGGCAGAGGCTTCAAAATGAGCGCGACTGCACCCTATGGCATGAAGCACATATTCAAATACAACTCCGACAACGGATTCAGGAAAAATACCATGGGTGGTTTATGGGACAGTTGGTGGAAATGAACACAGCATTAAATGATCTGCGTGATATGCTCCCTTTTGGAAAGGTAAGTTGTCTTGAACCTCTACCAAGACGGGGAGCTGGCAATCTATCGACAAACTCGGCACTAATTATTATTGCAGGTATATCTTCTAGGTTCAACTAGCGTGGACGCTGAGCTCTTTAAACTGAAAATATCCTTCTCAAGCCGGAAAAACCAACTGCTGGCTAGAGTACAAGACATGAACGCTGCCTTGTACGGCTTCCTCAGAAAGGCATCATACATTACAGGATCAAACACCCTAGTAGCGCCCTCTAAGCCATACTCTGAGTCACTAATAAGGAACCTTAGTCACTTACAGAGTCACTCACAGCGGGCGTTTGATTTTCTACAAGCGAATTGGTCTTGCAACTGTCCCCAGCCTCATCATTGCGGCATCACTATCCAAGGCAGCAATATTAATCCATCAATTAACCTTCTCCTCAACCATGAGGACACTCTCACTCAAGTGCAACTGGGCCTTGATGCAGCTAGGCTAAAACCCAACGCTGTATTATTGCCCACGACGGAGCCGGAACAAAACGAATTGGATAGTGTTGCATCGCTAAAGGAGCAAATATCTTGGAAGCGAAAACTTGGAAGATTCAAAACTAATCAACACCATGGTGTCTTCAACTTAGGGATCTCTACCTTATCCTTGCTATCAAATCCATCATTATTAAGTGACCGCCATGTTCAACTGGATAAGGCAGAGGCGAAACTCAAGAAGAAGATACCAATCTCAGGGATCGATATAGAAACACCTGTAGCCACTTGGAGTGTCAAAAACCAACAGGCCCTACAAGTAAACCAATCAAAGTAAGTTGTATTGATCAGTGCTCCCTGAACATGCTTCTCGATCGCGAGTTTCGTTATTGACGGCCGTCAAGGACCAAATCACACATTCAACGGCGGCAGAATGCATCACAGCGTCGAGTAAGATTTACCGAGGAACAAATAACCGCTTCTACCTCAGTGTCGACTCCAGCCGAACAGAAGATGGAGAATATATGTGAAATAGCGAGAATGCCAATTCAGCAAGGCTACAGTGCCTATGGGAATATCAGTCAGGATGCCAAAATTTACCTACGGGTTGAACCCAGGCAGGGATCACCACTTCATCAATCTACTGTAAAGGAATTCATCATGGCTACGCCGGGGCGAGGTCGACGCCTACAGGTTGCTTTAGCTGTGTTACGTTCGATCTTATGCCTCGGAACTTCACCTTGGATCCCCCATTCTTGGGACAAATCGCATCTTATTCTTATCGGCGACCAGTCACCTGACCCTTGTCCATATTTCTTTAAGTCTTCATTACTGTCAAATCCACCGTTCTCGAGTATCCCGGCATCAGAAAGCGAGAGGACACGGGCATCCCTCCTTGCAGCGGGAGTATTAATGTTAGAGCTCTTATTTCGCGAGACATTCGAATTGCAGCCTTTCCGAGCACAATTCCTAAACAACAATGAGCATGCAAACGAAGCCACAGACATTTGTACGGCTCTAATGTGGCATAAGCGCGTGGGCGAAGAGTGTGGTTACGAGATATCCGACGCTATCCGTCGCTGCATTGTGTGTGGATTTGATGCACCCCCTGATCTGGGCAATCCTCGCTTTATTGAAGCGGTCCAATATGGTGTTGTAAGGCCGCTGGAAAGTTTCTTATCAGCATGGAATAATGACCCTGCTCGACAATTAAGGGTGTCACCCTGACTGAGCCAGACACGAACTAGACATATTTTAACAAGAGCTGTGAAGGATACTCAGATTGCATAAAAAGATCAAGACTTAGTATGGAAGCCTCTGAGACTGGATGTTCCCACACCATTTATGACCCGTATAAAGAAGTCTTTCGGGAGGGTTTTGTTTTCTACAAATGCCTCATTCACATTCCCATCTATTTTCCGTTTTATTCTAGAGTAATGGCATTATCTGGGAGACTGAAATGTAGCTATATCCTGAATCAACATAAATCGACAAAATATTATATCCCTGCTTCTGCAACCTGCCGACAAGGAAAGGCATAACAGGCAAGCTATTTTTCTCGAGATCTTGACGAGCAATAGGGGACAACTATGAATTCACACGCAATTAGACTCCTCAGACGAGAAGGTTTTTCGGGAGCTTCAACCAGGAATTTTTAGGCTTCTGTGGCTACCCCAGGGCAGTGCTTCGGCGGTTGGTATAACCACATGCCCGAGATAGTCTCTGAAATCTATAAAGGGGTCTCTGGAAACCTCTGCAGAGGGCTAACGAACAGGCGTATAATACGTTATAGAATCACATACATAATTGTCGTCGAATCCCATCAATTCACTAAGTTCCTTATGCCCTAGTGCCGTAATATCCTGAGCGTTCGTCCGGTATCTGAGCCCGAACCCCGTTGCTCGGGCACTTTGTCCACGTCTGACTGTGAAGGCGTAGAAATTTGGTGTTGGTTGTTTCCCGTATACCAGAAGCTTTGCAACCACCCTATGCTTGTCTTTCGTGCGGCCTTTCTTGAACCCTCCTCGACTTCATTTATGTTTCGTGCGAACGACGGAGGACAAGAGGGACGGAGCCATGAGGAGCGACGGGGGATTATCGGTACTGAGTATGTCAGATTCTACTATGGTACAATAGAGATTTGATAAACGAACCTTGATGAATCCAATACGATTGGCCTGTTCGCGGAAGCATTGACGGCAAAGGTCAAGGCCGTACTTGCGCACAAGGCCGGCGCGATGAGCGCAGATGCGGCTGTGATTAATATTAGCCGTGGAGCAGCAACGTCGAGCAGAGGAGCTTACCATTGACGCGAGCCCTTGCCGTACCCATGAGGGCGACTTCCCCATTCTGAGTCGTGAGACATGGTGGAAATCTTCTTGAGGTGGTCTGTACAACAGGCGGCGGTGGGTTTGGGCGACTTGCGATGTGGTTGCGAGTTATGGTCGTGGGGGGGGGCGGATGGATTATTGTTAGGAGCTTAGATATTCGATGTGCGGTGGGAAAGATTATGTGGGCCTTACCCTCAAGCGAGCGGCAATCGCGATAAGAGATAAGGATAACGACCAGCACCCCAGTCCTCCATGTGCGCCAAGGCTTAAGGGGCGCCCCGCACCGCCGCGCTAAGATCGCGGCACTACATACTGTGCGGTACTGTATAAGGCTAGAGCCTTGAACGCAAGTGCTCCTCAACTTCGCGTAGCTTGAATAGAGCCCAGCCCCGGACACGTTATGTACGCATGGAACTTTTGAATTCAGCAGATAATTATCTACATATACGGGTCGTGCATCGCCTACTTTGTTTCAATATTTAGATTAAGCCTAGCGTTGTTATGAGAGGATGCCTCGTCTGATGTCTGACGTTGACCACAATGTGAAAGTACGGAAAAGGGGTTGTATAACTTTGCCAGGGGGCTAAGCACAGCAGAGCAAGAATATGAGGCTCGTCTAATAGAGGGCGAATCAGGATCGGAACTTGATGACGGATAGCAGACTGCCGAAATACCAACCATGCTATGGACAGAAATGGATTCCTAATGCGTTAGGGCAGCTCGCATATCGTAAGCTTCAGAATCCTTTGGCCTCCACCATAAATAACCATCGCATTCGGGTTAGTCAGCGAACTACTGTTGTACGGAGCACGTATATCCATTAGAATCTCAATGGTTAACTTACTAATCTGACATTCAGCCCCAAGCCATGAGTGGCACAATGTTTTATATCCAGAATCCCATCGTTCAAACTGCTCTTCCTTCCATTACACTATCATCCTCCTCCAACCTCGTTCTATATGCTAATTAAACTGACGGTGAATAACGACTCTAAAATTGTAGCGTCTTACTCATCGCATTCGTGCAGACTACACGAAGAAGGATTCGTAAACTCACGCACAACGAGACAACCTGGCGCCAAAGCACGGGCAGTAGAGCGTTCCAAGTCCCATTGCGTCTATTATATGAGAGTTTCTCTTATTTCTAGTTAAAAAATAGCAGAATAGAAAGGTAAGCGGATTTTAGTCTCCCATCACTGATGTTACATCTTCTCGGTGTTTTTATTCAATCATAAAGTTGCTATCGTGGAGGCTTGGAATTTCTTCTACTATATGTCGCTTTGAAGTGCAGTCAGGACTCAGGCTATCACAAGTAAAAGGATTCTGATAACCTAAACTTCGTTTCTTCCTGAAAAAGACCTACTCCTCTCTTACTAGCAGCCCTGTCTTCAAAGGAACTTTTGCTAATTGAATGGCTGTCACACGGCTGAATGCCAAGTGCTAACGCCTGTCAGTCTCCCGGAAGGCTATATAGATTGAAGTTCTAAACTATAGATCGGCGAGGATCACGAGTCTCGTAAAGGAGCCTTGACCGGAGATCCGTACTGGACCCCTAGGGCTGTCTATAAATAAAGGACAAAGGGCGACAAGGGGGTAATGGACACTGTTCTAAGCCCTTACATAGGCCCTTGTCATAATGGCTATGAAGACAAACTTGGAACTGACTTGCTAAAATAAGAATCTATCAAGGGGGCACGAATAGTGGTGGTGCCGGTGTCGTTACGCACTACGTACGGCTAACTGGAGGCTACGCCGCACTTAAGCTTAGATGTAGCCTGCTTCAACTATACACGAGGGTTGAATGACAATTTGTGTATAAATACTGGTAATCTGCTCCAGCTTTTCTCCTCATCTGTCCACAACTCTCAACACCCCTTCATCTGCCGTTTGCACACTCACACTCATTCTTTCCACCACGAGGTACTCAGTAAGAAGCTTTCAATATCTTGAAAAAACGATCGTTTAGTATTCCATCGCTAAATTAGAGCAGTAACATATCCGCAAATATCACCCCATCATGCCTACCTCTTCAGTCATTTTCGGCGTTGTTGCTAGTCTTTCCCTGCTCGCTGCTCCAGCTTCTGCTCGAACTTGGGCTGGCCCTGTCGATATCAACCAGGCTTGCCTTCAACAATATGGCGGCGGTTGGACAGCTTCCCTCGATGGAAGCGGCGCCTACGACTGGTCTTGTGTCAATGGAGTCGGCGAACATAAACCAATCAACATCGATGCCTATTGCTCTCAAACGTACGGAAATGCTGCCTATGCCGACCCTCAGGGCGGTGGTGCCTATGATTGGGGCTGTTACTGGTATTGAGGGGGCCTCTATTTGGTCGAAGATCACGTGGTTTTGTCTCCTCGTGCCGGGTATCTAGTTGGCTGGGACGTTCTGGGGATGGGGGAGATGGATCATTGGCTCTCAGGACCTTCAAACTCCTAAGGCCTTCGTCGGATGGACAGACGGGCGATTCTTACATTCGTGTCATTCGTTAAATTGTCAATTTACTTTCAGGATTTGGTCATCTATAGCGGAATCTGGTTGTCGCCTGACTGCAGAGAACGTGAAATTTCTCGCTGCTGACTTCCGAAGTTTATCAAACTATGTGGCAGCTGTCTCGCCACCACTGCTTAAATTAATCACGCTGGTCGGTCCCGATTAGAATATCTTGATGTTCCCTTTATAGTGCCTATTCTCACACTAGCATGCCTTGTATCTTGCGAGAGCTGGCAGGGCCAGCTACACAAGACTTATAGAAACACTTAAGACATAACCAAGCTATGAGTAATACAGTGGATTAGAAGCGAATGAATTAACGAATACAGTAAAAGTGCGTATGTATGAATTGAATAATTAAAAGAGAAAGCTTCGCAAAAAATGCAATGAAGGTAACGCAGCGTATATACAGAACAAGAAAAAGAAAATGAAACCCCCGACTGCCCCTGAAGGCTAAATGCCTATATCTCTAACGCATTACCAACACAAGTATTCTATACCATTATTATATCATGTTGATAAAAATCTGAGTTGCACTTTAACTATCTTGATGTCATTAATTAGACTGTTCATCGTATGAATACCCTTCAGTCGTCTGTATTTACTCTATACAAAGATCTTTTAAACGTCAAGATTAAAAGTTACCAAGCTAACAAAACTAACAAAATTAACACTCCAGTACAGAACTAATTACTCACAAATATATTCTATCGAATTATGCTACTGCCACCATCAGCCTACCGGTCTTATGTAAAGAATACTAATGAAGACAGGATGTAGGCTGCCATGACTTGTATGTCGAGGTAAAGAATAATTGTATAGGTATGTAATGAATGTTGTTATAGTGCTGGGAATGTCAAAATATGCCTAATGAGTGTCTCCTAATCGCGTGTACGAATGTCCTCCTCCCTTCGACATGAGCCTATACCTCGCTAACAGAATAGCATTGCAGCGATATACATGGTTATACTGGTCACCAAGGCAAGCTCAACCTGCTGCTCCTCCCTATCAATCCTCCCAGATACGTCCTTGATAGCTGCCATGTCCCCCTCGCCGCTTCAAAGAGTTAAACGGTGCAATACACCTTGTAGCTCTTGACACTAGTTCCCGTGAGGCAGACCGACCCCTTTCCAGATCCATTCCCATCAGTAGAATAAGCGGTAAACGTCTGGACGGCTCCACCGCAGAACTGGCCATCATACAGATAGACCTTGCAGTAGCCGGCATCGATATCCGTCTGGAATTTGGTGCTGACGTCTCCCACGCCGTTGCGGAGGTAGATGTTCGTGCAATCCATCGAGACTTTTCCCTTATCCGTGTAGCTGTCTCCGCCGCAGTTGGCTTTCCAGTTGAAGGTCAAGGACCAGTCCTTGCTGGCGGCTACGAGAGCCGGGAGAGAGGAGAGCGCAAGAGCGATGGCTGCCGTTGGAGCGTGCATGGTGATATAAGTGTTTCGTTGGGTTGGTTGCTGGGACGTTGGCTTGATTGAATAGATGATAACAGGGAAGAGAGTTTGAGAGTGCTTGTGTTTCTATGTGCTTGTTGTCGTGTACAATTGTCCGGAACTTAGAAGCCTTATATATATTTTTTCTTATAAGTCAGGTCTCGTTTGACCACTGCTAAGAACCAATGGGGCTCGGCGAGTGGTCTATGGCAACAGTGTAAATAGCTTTGTTGAACATTTTGGTGCAATCTGGTGCTAATTGTGTGAGGTACTATAACTTTACCGGCTTTACGATAGCTTCCTCACCGCTCCCTTGGCGTCTGTCTATAGGGATCAAACAGTCGATATGAAAGAATAATTTGAATATACCTTGCTATCTAGGACTTAGGTGTTGGGGAATTAGTCCGATTTAAGGAATATTCCACGAGCTGAGGTTTTATAGTGGGTTATATAATGAGCTCTAAAAGGCCTAGGCTTACTCAGCTGATAAGTTGCCGCGAGCATTCTGTTTTTGTGCTAAAGCATCACGACATGGCAACAGCTCGCGTAGACTAGCCAGAAAGGGTCTTAGCCCCTGTGTGTTCCGTGAATGCAATCGCGTAATTGGATAGTGACACAAATACACGATCTGCATCACAAAGGTTGTCGAATTGGCATGTTGCCATATTTGCTAACTATTTAGTATTATGACACTGCTTTCCATGGAAAGGAATCCTTTCGGTTTATTGTTAGCCGAGGACGCCTATTAAACGTAGGTATTCTAAGATCCTCGAGCAACAACGCTAATCCATGCTCGCAACACACATGAATACCGAGAGACTGCCCAGGTGTCCCAATAATGTGTGTATAGCCATCTAAGTGGCAAGCTGTTGGCTTTAATTGTTACAGAACCTACCTGATAACTCTTGCGAACTACTTAGTCCCGTGAGATGGGCAGCGCAAAATCGCCGAAGGTGAAGTCTTAGGCGAGGCTATTCAGACATAAAAGCTGCAGTCCGCCCGCCAAGTTAAAAATCAGATTAGGCCTTCATGGCCCCATTGGCTGCATGGAACATTACCATGCAATAGCAATAGAGCGATAGCCTTGTTAATCAGTACAATACCTAATATCTTTTGTTAGTAATTATCTCGAGATGCAATATCTAGGACTTCGGTGCGTTATATACGAGGGTTGCGTGTACGGTTATTGATCGTTACTGCGACGTAATCAAGCCAGTGTTGTCGCAGCAGGGCAATGCAATGTGTCAGTAGCTGCAGCTAGGACAATGGTTTGCAGCAACCCTTTGACCCTACGCTTCCACCTTCTACTCGTCGGCGCGTATTATGTACGGCTAACGAAACAAAGCATTGCTAGGTAACTTTACTAATCCTCTAATCCTTCAATAACTGCCCCGTAATTAGCTATTGTATAATTGCTATCCCGTAGCCTACGGTTATCACCTGAGAGCTGTGGGAAGTTGTTCTTTGGTTCGGCGGGTGTTGTTCGTCATTTAGCTCGAAATATTGTCAAAAATCAAGCAAAGGCTGCGTTCATTGTTATGCTTTTGCTTACTCTCGCTCATTTAAATCAGCAATGCTCTACAATTAGCCCACCTCTGCACCTTCATAAAATACATAGCTCTAAATATGTCTCTTCTTTGGATGAACATGACAGCACGACCAAGCAAATCCAATAGCATTTGTTTGCACGGCTACGCGCATATGCAAAAAGGCAAAAAGAAAAAATAAATCATACTACCGTCAGCTAACAAATCGGAATCGCTGCATGGGCGCATCCCACATTGTTGCAGCACTGCCTCGCTACAACCATACAACAACGGTAACATTGTTGTAAAATGATATATATAGAGTAAGATACTGACAGCCTGCCTGCTGTCTGATTGTGCTATTGGATACTAACTAGACTGCTTCGCCATATGCAACTGTCAATATTTGGCTGCATGTCTGAGGCCTGCATCGGCCGGCACCCGAACTGCCAGCTGTACATCTGTAGAAGACACATTGGGGTCCGCAGTGAAGTCTCTCACAGCACTGCCATCTTAAGCGGTGTACACAGTAGCCTTTTACTTTGACAGCAATCGTATGTACTAGTCCAGATATCACCGCCTTTTTTTCCTGCTTCGGTTGAATGCTGACATTACCTCCAAAACCTGACACTGATGCAACAACACCGCGGAGCCACCGGCGTCATACGCATCTGCGGGGTTGAGTTACATGCAATGGCTTTCGGTAAGACTACTGTAGTAACGGAGCTCATTTCAAGCCGATCCCCTTCCATCGGCAGTTTCTCCATGTCAAAGGCTTGGGAACGGGGCTAGAATGAAGGAAGCCGCGCGAAGGATCAGATCTTGCTGCACGAAGACGACAAATCGGAAGAGATAGTAACATTACCTGAGCAATTTTCAACGAGTCCGTCACTGTATAAAATAAGTATTTCATACTCTATCAAACAGTATTATCATTATTACAATAATTAACTCTCCTGGAAAAGTAGATATATGTACATAGCCGAAGACTATATACCGTAGTAACATATTTGTATCCTTCGTACAGCGACAAGCCTCGATTTCTACATGCATACATGGTATCCTAACATCTAAAAGTCCTTGTGTCTATCCAATTTCGCTCTACAGCTTCAGAATCAATACCGGCGCACCTCTATGACGATGTCAGGTGTCCGATATTTCCAATCATCATCATGCTTCGGATCCGAATATCTTGATTCCCCAGCTGCGCTCCACCTGTTCCTAGGTCTATAGAGGCATGTTGTTGATAACTTAGGAAGCTGGTAATGCGCCAGGGAATGTTGATTCCATCGCTGGACGGTGTTGTGTACAGTCTCCCCCTTGGGGATCCACCGCCGCACAACATTCTTGAAATAAGTGGGAGGAACTCCGAGAGTAATCGCGTCCCTGATGCCGTAATTCATTTGGTCTATGTAATCATCCCCAGCCTGTCCGTATCGGACTAAGCGCTCGTTCAAATACACTAGAACGCTGGACAGGACGCGTTCTCGCCGCGCATCTATCGGTATCAAGAGATCCCGAGCGTCCTTGATCACCTGCTTCGGGCCTCCGCGTTCTACCAACCACCGGGTAGGCATCTGCAAAGCTTTTGAAGCAGAATACAAGTTGACGTGTTGGTATGTTTTTGAGCAATGTCCGTAGTGTACGCCCTCGCTTTTGTCAAGACGGATCTCGTCCTCAACTCCTATCTCATACACCAAACCATGAGCTGCAAATCCGGCCCGACGGACGATATTTGCAACACCCCGTTGATTGATGTGCCAGTAATGATCTGGTAGAACAGCACGTCCAATGTATACGCTGCTGGGGCATCGTCTAGCCATCTCTTTTAAGCAGAGGTTATTGCCATAGGCGAAATAGAGCCGGATTGAAGGCGCCGGTGCATGTAAGGGGCCAGACATGCTGCAAGTTGATGTGAGTGGTTGGCCGAAGTCGGGAGTGGGACGTGGCTTGCCGGACTGGTGATACGATTGCAGAAGAAAAATACGATCAAGCGTGAAGGAGATCTGGAAGATGTCAATGTTTTAAATATATTGGTGACTAACTATGCCCGCAGCTACGGCTGAAGGTATCGTGCCCCCGCAGAGCCTCATGTCTGCTATGTCGTCAGAATATCCAAAATCAGTTTCAGCTCTGTATCGGGTACGCCGCGTGACTAAGCGCGCGAGTAAAGATTTAATCTCAAGTGCTACCAAACTGGGGGCTCTGAAAATATTATAGTAGACGGCGCATTTGGATGTCGCATACGGTGGATCTGCCTACCTACCTAAGCAGGGAGAAAAGTAATAATATAGTTAGACGCGTTTTAAGCATCATTGGCGTGTGTCATTGGCGCGTATTCCTGCACGACGAAAACTAGAATGTGGCCGGCAGTGGCAGTGAGTCGGCGGTTACTGTTGCATAGCCCATTCAGCGGATCCTTACTTCCAGCTGGGGTATGAATTTCGGGATGCCGCTGTAGGTGTGGGTGGTATAACCATGTCGGAAAGTCGACACAGTATAGTTGCCTAACCTTAGTCGCCTGGTTTAATTGGTTGCCTTGCATCTGCTGCAAGGCATGTTGTTATATACTGCTTGTGCTTATGTTAAATGAGCCCCGGGCTGACCTGGGCCTGAGATATGGCCCGATGCTTTCTGCATGACGTACCTAGGAGGTAGTGATGGCGCACAGAAAAACTACCGAGGTATTTGCACCAGCTATAGGGTACTTAAACGTAGCCCACTTACTGCTGCGATACAAGTTTAGTACTTTCAATGCTTGATAAGTCTACCTACTTCGAAGCGATAAAATTGGAATGAATTTTATTTTTAAAAGAGGTCTTGTTAAATTTGAAAGGGGATTCTTTATATACTCCAGTATATTTAGTCGAACGCCTAGCAGCGGCTCAACGTGCCACGGAAACTAAGCTAATGATATTAGATGTCCCAAACCCTCGGGTACGCATACGTACGACAACACATATGCCACAGCCAGGTCACTATGCCTGCCAGCCTTCCGGTCAGACGTACAGCATCCGGGCAAAACATACAGATTTAGAGGCCGTAACTATTGGTCGGCGATTATCACGGGACCCGTATTACGGACTTGGGTCGAAGGTAGTCAAAGAGGGGTAGGCCAGAGCATGGACCCCAAAGCTGTCTATAAATAAAGGGCAAAAGGCGAGGTTACATCGGAAGATAAAATAGGAAGCCAAGGACCCTTTAAACGCAAAGAAAATTATTAGTTGAATAGAACACTGTTCGAAGCCCTTATTACATGAGCCCTTATCACACTAGATCCGGCGAAGGCAGAGCAAGTTAGGCATCAGGTAATGAATATTGCAGTGAGCACTATGCCAATGAGTCTGGAGACGAGATCATTGTGTCTGCTTTATTCGGTCCGTCTCACAACAACGCTTAAGGTGCTCAGAAGCCTAAGGCACTCGGCAGGATCTATGATAGCTTTGCTAGCGATGATGAGGAAGCCGGCGAAGAGTGAGAGCGTTATCTATCAATGCAGAAGACAGGATTTATAGTCGTTGATCGCAATCCTATCAAGTGGTGGCGGGAGCACAAAAACACATTCCTGCAGCTTCACCGCTTCGCCCATTGATGTGTTATCAGTGCCAGCAATGTCAGCGGAGTGTGAGAGGGTGTTCAATAAAATTAAGTTGACACTATCAATCACAGCGGCTCAATATGACAACTGATACCTTGGAAGCAATGCAATGTTTGCAGTACTGGCTCGGTGATGACGCCGAGGCTATCTAGACTGCGATAGATGCGGCTGACGGCGCCGGCGAGGTGGAAGATGTATTGATGGACGATTAGGCAATCATGATTGCAATTAATTGGTTTAAGTTCAGCAGTAAGATGCATCAACCTAGTCAAGTTCAAGCAGCAAGAAAAAATTAATTGATTTGAATTGTTGACAACGCTAGTTGATAGCCAGCCACATAGCATCGTTCAGCATTTGATACGAGGTGAGGTTTTCTCATGTGGCATAATCAGACTAAACTAGTTCCAATGTCATAGTCTCACTACTTGATCTGGGTGCCTTAAGACGTGTATCTCTAATTCGAATAGTATAAAGCATGGACGGATAACTCTATTACACGAAATATCGGTTGCTATATAGCTGATTGAAATACTTCATGTTGTTTTGCATTCCGCGACGTGATCGGTTCCTAAATGAGCGCCTGTGATAATGGGACACGTCGACGGCATGCACCTACAGGTTTGATCTTATTGTCTTTGCTCGCTTTGCTCGGCTCCGTTAGGATGGATTCGGTATTGATCGCCGCGTCTCGACCCCAGATTGTGTCGTCTATCTCAAAGTCGAAACGCTGGACCAATGTGGCGAGGATGAGCTGGATGAACTGGGTGGCAAACCTGCATGCTCGCACAGACGTTAGAGGTGCAATGATGCATTGAGAAGTTTACACGTCAGTACTTACTCTTTGCTTGGGCAACTTCTAGCGCCCTTTCCGAACATAGTTCAACATTCCAGGTTACTGCAATCGTGTTAAATAACACCCCACTGGGCTGTAATATAGTTAGCCTCTACAAAGGTCTAGCCAGAGTATTATACATAGTTTAAGGGCATTTTGTTCCATAATTGACGAATAAATAGCACAATAAAGCGTAGAACCGATAATCCACGTTGACCGGTGTGATTACGTAGACTTTTTGTCAGGCATTAGAGTAACAGGAAGGACGAAAGTGGGTCACAGCTAAACCTAAAGGATTATATAATACATAGAAAACTATATAAGGCAGAAGGGCTCCCCAATTCAAGAAGGGAGACCCAGGAATCAATAATATTGAACCCTTACCCCTACCTACTACCCCGCGGCGACCTACTGGTGACCCGACTTCACTCTAGATAACAACCACCATGACACTTTGCCCTCGCCCATTGGCCGCCCGACATATCTTTAAACCGGTCAAGAAGCAGGTAGAGGCGCCAAGTTAAATGCTACCTTGACGATGAGACGCGCCGAACCTACTTCGGTAATATCCAGCCAATAACTCGCTTACAGCATAGCTATACATGCTCTTTTATGGTTCATGATAGTCTGTCTCCAAGTTATAGCATGCGAATTTGTATGGTTCCTGGCTGCCTACGGAATCTTAGACAGATAACGCAAATACCAATGGTAGAAAGACAACGAATATTCATAGCAACCCCGATTTGATGCTGGACAGTTTCTCCAAATTCTATCCATATGCTTTGCGGTTATCTTTGTAGGGGTTATATTATAAGCATTAGGTTTAAATAAATGCGCTACAGCTCCCCCCCGCAGAATATAATATGCCAGAAGATAGTTTGGTGGACTTAATACCTCTCAAAACCCCTACTTCCTATATCCTTCGCTCGGTACACCTCTGAGTATTTGCTATATTCAACATATATACCAAGCCACCCTTAATGGAAGCCAGTAACCAAACAGTTAGCACAATGCAAAGTTTACCCACAGGCCGTTCCGGGAGTGAGAGATGCCCCGGTAACCTCTGCGCTCACGTCAAATGGCCATCCTTTTCTGATGGTGAGAAGGAGCAAGACATAGACAGCCTACTCCACGATGTCTGCGATAACTGCTCATCAATAGCTGATAGGGAGCCTCTCTGCGCATTCTGTAGCCATCTTCGACTTCATCACCTTGCCATATGTCTTGAAAACAAGCTCAAAGGCCTCACCATTGACCTTAACCTTGATCATAACACCCGCGGAAGTGGAATATCAAGGATTTTCTCAACTGAAGGATGTGCACTATGCAGTCTTCTGGCCAACACCGCACACTCATACTTTGTTACGTCTAAAAAGCCTGAAGAGGATGAAAATAATATGAAAGCAAGTGCACGTCTATGGTGTACGCTTCATCAGAGTGGCGGCAGTGGCAGGCTTACTTTGAATCTTAGCACGCAGAATAAAAGTGGCGAGGTTGAGATTGTGTACCGCAAAGCTTCCGAAGGCCTAAAACCAATAATCGAAGGTCGGATCAATTGGCGTACTGTTCAACAATGGATTCGTCAATGCACTCAGCATCCAAGATGCACAAGATCCAAGCTCTCGCCAATACCGCAAGGTTTCCGACTCCTTGATGTGAGCAACCGCAAGCTGATCTCCGACTTCCAACTGGGCTCGAAACTTGGCGGCAATATTAAATTCGTTGCCCTCAGTTACGTGTGGGGAAAGCCAGATATATCAAGCGATAACGCATTGATAAGTTCTAACAAGCACGAACTCACAACCAACGGGCTAGGGAACATGAACTTGCCGAAGGCTATTGAGGATGCGATCACCGTATGTCGGGAACTCGATCAGCGCTTCCTTTGGGTGGATCGGCTCTGCATCCAACAAGACGATGACAAATTAGAAAAACGTAGGCAAATTAACGGTATGGGGGATATCTACTCATCGGCCGAATTTACGATCATCCATGCAAGCGGAACCAGCATGGAAGATCCGATTCCAGGTGTTTCCACAACACGCGAGGTCTTTCAGTCCAAGACGGTTGTGTGTGGGCTCGAATTGATATCAGGATACCCGGACCTCAAAGTCACAATGCAGCAGTCCAAATGGAATGAACGAGGATGGACGTATCAGGAAGCTGTTCTCTCTCGGAGAAAGTTATTATTTACACCTTTCGAACTTTGGTTCGAATGTAACAGTAAGTACAATTCGTACAAGCGGGAAGAACAGTGCGCAAGACGGAGAGATGGCATGTTTATAAGCCCTGCCGAGATGTCCCGGCTAGGACAATATCGGTTAAATAACTTTGTCGGATATGCGACCAAATTCGAGGATTTTGTCCACCATGTCGGATCATACATGGCGAGGTCTCTCACCTACCAGTCAGATATCCTGGATGCTTTTGTGGGCATCCTAACTACGCTCTATGAGGGTAACCGAGGCATTTATGGACTCCCAGAAGTTGATTTTGATCGAGCCCTACTTTGGCACTACGAAAACAATCCGACCAAAAAAGAGGATACTATCAGTGTTCCATCGTGGTCGTGGGCCTCAGTTAGTGGGACTGTCACAAATCCTATGCTGCGGTGGCGTCACGAAGGTTTCCTAGGAACACTTATCCAATGGTCTTGCAAGGATCAGAAGGGAGAACTGAAAACCGTCAGATCAGAGAACGGCCTCCGGCTGTATATGTCTGACATAAACGCTCAATGCTATCTTCTCGTTGCATGGTGGAAAGGGTGTATTGAGCCCGAAATTCCGGAAGATGTCAAGCAGGAACTCCAGAAACCTTCCCCAGCCTGTGAATTCGGCGACCAGGCCCAGCTTCCCTTGATTAACAGAGTCTGGGGACACATCCGGAACGTCGAACGTTGTGACATATGCAAAACGCAGATTTCACAGCGCTGGCCGCGTCTTGAGGATGTCTGGAAGGATATACAAAAGGCCCGGAACTGTGGACTCTGGGAAACACGCTACCTCACAATTAAAAAGCAAGACCAGTTGCTAATCGAGAAGTTACATCCTATGGTGTTGTTGACTCGTGCACAAATAGCATGTTTTAAGTTATTTATGATCGAATCTCCAAACGAACTCGAGCGCAGTGTCTGTTATGACTCAAGAATATACCTTTTAGGTTCAGGGCGCAAAAGAATAGGGGTTATTTGGCCAGCATATGTGGATGCGCTACGAGAGGTCGTGGATGCCGAGCCGGAAGCATTACAGATGGATTCTCTTCAGTGCATAGGTATATCGTTGTCCCGTACCAACGATATTAGGCATCAACAACCTGCGCGGCCGGTAGTAAATGTGCTAGCCATTCGTCATGAGGAGGGATCTCCGTTTGCGCGTCGAATTGGTGTCGGCCATATTTACCTTGCAGACTGGATCAAGGTCGATCGTACGTTCAAAACGATCGGCCTCGAGTGACGGGAAGTGCTGCCTGTCAACCCTTTGCCAGATGTTGGTGGCGCCGAGTACTGTTCAGCAACCAGCAACCCGGGGAGGAAGGGAGCTTTGGTCACTTCTTCTTTGTTAGTTATTTGATGCGTCATGGAGCAGATGTTAACGGGCGGGATACCGTGGTCAGGTGCATGACAGCTCTCTTCGGGCAGCTGCTCCAGGGCGCATAGACATCGTGGCAATCTTTTTGAACAAGGGCCCGGGCCGTGGTGAACATGGTAGTAAACAGTTTGAGAGCGCAATAAGGGAAGCCGATCATTATGGTTATTACCATACTGCTGACTACCTTAAACAGCGGCGGGGCTACCAAAGACAGGAAGACTGAACTTGATAGGCTCGAAGAGTTTATGGATTTCAATAATATAGTTTCAAGCTAGCTGGCTGGATGTGTGCTTGCGACAAGGGCTTGGAACAATTTTTATGTTCAGGTAATGAGTCTCCTTAGGTTCAAACAGTCCTTTCTTTTTCTCGTTTTAATATAGCCTCGCTTTTAACCTCCTAGATGTGTACCTGGAGATGCTGCCAACCTTCTTAGGCTATATGTAGATAGGGCCTGAAGACCACACGGACTGATTTAGTAGTTGTAGGGTGGATAGGGAACCCGTAGGCCCAATAATAATTACCCCTTTATCATCCGGGACGCTGACATAAATACACCCCAGACGGCGAACTACATATATGTGTGGTAGCTGCTAATTAGCAACAAGGCTACAGGCGCTGATTGATAGCTATTGAATAGTACGAGGGGCAGCGCGCAAGGGGAGGAATGCGGGCAGACAGAGACACGCTTACTACTACGCGTCAATCACGGGTTATTTTATTTGTTTTTATAACGATATGTTTTGTGTAATAGAGTTATTAACGAACAATAGACCACTTAACTTGCATGTACAACCATAGCCTCAGAACACCCGGGATCCCGTCCACTCTCTAATAGATAAGCTCCAGAGCTGCAGAACATACTGCAGACGAAAGAAGGCGTAGAGATAGCAAATGGTTATAAGCTTCGATAAGTCGTTGGCTATTGCCTTCGGGCATACGTGCTTCGCGTCGTTGGCGCAACAGACAAGGACGGAAAAGTGAAACCCCGGCACTCTCTTTTTAGGACCTGGAGTTTAACAGTTCGATTTGCTATAACTTGGTAATTTGTTCAACCAACTTGGTAATGACCTACAGTAGATACAGGGCAGAAAGAAGCATAGGCGCACGGACCACCTTGCCACCTATTTGCGAGATGAGCTCTAGACTAGGCGATGCGAGTAGGTAGGTAGGCAGAGGGGGGACAGTGACAAGAACCAGTGTAAAAACATCAAAATAGCAAAACGAATGCATCAGCCGTGAATCGAACACGGGGCCCATCGATGGCAACGATGGATTTTACCACTAAACCACTGATGCTACGATTAATTCATGCGATACCGGTGCTTACACAGCTTTCTATTCGTCGTAAGATTAAGCATCCTTCCTATATCATATTCCACACATACTTAATCATATTCGATGTGTAACGATCTTAGTAGTGCATACAATAGCGGTCCAGGCACGAAAAACATTAGACTGGAGGAGAAAAGAATGTACCTACAGTAAATATCTACCGCGGACGTCTCGGAAGCCGAAGCCGAAGCCGAAGCCGGGGTGCCCCGCATCTATCTATCTATCGGGATCCCAGCCCCTGCTCACAACAGTTCGTGTAACAAAGGCTATCCGGTCCTGCCGAGATAAATCGGAGAGATAGAGTTTTAGACGTGGAATGCGGGTAAGGTAACGTGCATGTCAGCATCGGTACGAATTGCTAGAGCTTCTCTGACGAGCACCGAGCCGGGCGAATGTCGCATAGGTTCTCGCCCTATAGTCCCTGGTATGAATCACGTATCCACTACAATTTCGAGCTCAGTGGGCACAAGCTATGGAGACGATAGGATAGCTGCATAAGCGAAGGAGTACAAGATATGGAACCCATATGGAGATTGGGTGATGCTGTAAAGACTAGATATCGTTTCAAGTATCTAGATCAGCTACGCTTCTGTCGAACTAGCCTGGCTACACTGCATTGTGCGTGTCAAACTGAGATGTCACATGAATGGTCAATGCAAAATCGGGATGACATCCTAGCAAATTCGGCTAGGTGTCAGAGGTATCTTGATTGCGGTTCCTATTTAGTCCCGACGATTCCCGTCGTGGTTCCCGTCGCGCGTCCTATCGAGTGTCCTATCGAGTGTCCCATCGTGTTGAAAGACCTGTGCAAAAAGCTAGATATCTAGACCCGCCACCTGAAAAAAAACCCACCGGGTATGTTGAAACCGTACGCCAATGCTGCCGAGCCCAATTTTCATGACACTGTCCGATGAGGGAATCATATGTCTCTAAACCCAACAACGCCGTTCGCAATGCAGAAAGAAGTTGATTCTCCCGCGATATATGAGAGTAAGTCCCTCACGGAAAGAGATTATACAAGTAAAATTAAAACTTGAGCTCCTTGGGCTGCTCCCAAGTGAAGCTCTGGTTGGTTCCAAAGTGTCCAAACTTGGCCGTCTGGTTGTAGATAGGCTGAACTAGGTTAAGCTGCTTAGCAATTGGACCGGGTCGCATGTCGAAGTTGGCCTTGACAATCTCAACAAGCTCTTCGGACGTCTTCTCCGAGGTGCCGTATGAATCGACGTAGATGGAGCAGGGCTCGGCAACACCAATAGCGTAACTGAGCTGGACCAAGACTCGACGGGCGAGTTTTGCGTTGACGAGAGATTTGGCAACCCATCTGGCAAGGTACGCTGCGGATCGGTCGACTTTGCTAAAATCCTTTCCGGAGAAAGCACCACCACCGTGAGCACCCCAACCACCGTAGGTATCGACGATGATCTTTCGGCCAGTGACACCGGCATCACCCTGAGGACCACCAATGATGAATTGTCCAGAAGGTTGCAACTGCGGGATTGTTAGTCTACCAATCCCGCGGCATGGGAAGGTGTAGCGTCACTTACGTGGAGAACGGTCTCTTCGTCGATGTACTGGCTAGGGATGACGGGGGCGATGATCTTGGACTTCAGCTCTTTTCGGAGTTGCTCAGTGCTGATCTCGGGTCCGTGCTGAGCCGAGATAACAATTGTGTGGACACGGAGAGGAACGACGGCACCGTTGTCGTGCTTGTACTCCATTGTGACTTGAGTCTTGGTATCAGGTCGCAGCCAGGGGCAGGTGCCGTCGCGGCGAGCATCAGACATAGCCTTGTTCAGCTTGTGGGCGAGAAGGTGAGACAGAGGGTGCAGCTCGGGAGTCTCGTCAGTGGCATAACCGAACATGATACCCTGGTCACCGGCACCGAGCTCCTCGAGAGCCTTTTCGTAGTGGAGACCTTGCGCAATATCGGGCGATTGCTGCTCAATGCCGACGAGGACACTGCAGGTGTTGAAGTCAAAGCCCTTGTCGGATGAATCATAGCCGATCTCCTTGATGGCGCCGCGGATCACCTTCTGATAGTCGATTGAAGCCTTGGTGGTGATCTCGCCGAAGACCATGATCATGCCAGTCTTGGTTGCGGTTTCGCAAGCGACCTTGGAGAGGGGGTCCTCCTTGAGGCAGGCATCGAGAACGGCATCTGAGACCTGATCGCAAATCTTGTCCGGGTGGCCCTCACCAACGGATTCGGACTGGAGGCCATGTCAGCATTGGTGGCTTCCACACAATACCGATCAATGGATGGAGGAGGAGGAGGGCTGGAGACTGCTCCGGTCAATGGGGACGGACTTACGGTGAAGAGAAAAGCGCCGGCATTCTTCGGCTGGCTGTAGTGGCTGGTTCCGTTTGTGGCAGGCATTTTGAGGAAAAGAGAACACACGACCGTCTAAGAAACGTGAAGGATAAATCAAAAGAAAAGAAAGGAAAGGAGGCCGGACAGGATGGAGTGTGCGTGTGTGTGTGGGAAATGAAGAGGGGAAGAAGAGAAAGGGTGGGAGGGATAAAGACAACAGAAGTTTTTAAGGACGAGATCGGTCAACGCGGGACTTGACTGCGACTTATGTGCCCCTCCATCCGAATGGCGCAATACTCTTTTCGGCGTTCTGCCTCGGGCTAAGCCTAATATGGTAATAGCCTACCTGCCTACACCATAAATAAAACACTGTAGGTATACGAAGTAGGACTTGGTTGAATACTAATGATAGGTATGAATATACCTATTATAGATACTATGGCCTATGTAGTGCTTTGCTATGGCTTATACAGATGACCAACAAAGCCTAGAGGAAATCCACAAAGCAAATGGCATAGGTAAGTATGCAAATCCCACCCCACGAGATATATCCTAGGTAGGTAGGAAAGGTAGGTAAACCAAAAAAAAAAAAACAAAAAAACTGTATCTAGTTCCCTTTATAGTAATATTATATCAGCGGCGCTATCGGTGCCATCTGCCTGTTCGGACAGGACTCTGGTACGCTATGACTTAATTCTTAATCGTAGCATGCGGGTGTCATTGATACCTACATAGTACCTTACCTACAAACCAGTAGGTATCCACTGGGGGTTGGCCAGTGGGCATATTATTTGCCGGCCGGTCCACGAAGACAAAAGCAAAAGAACGCTGGTTGTACCTTGTGCCGATAACTCATTTCCTGCCCCTCATTGTGGTAGAATCCGCCGTCTTGTCAGCCCGCAGCTGAGGATTCGGGGAATTCTCACCGGTCCGTCAGGTTTCCATATATCTGCTCTGGACCCTGGAGGTAGCACACTATTGTAGGCTAGCTACATATGTAGGTAGACTACTGCTATCTAGCGTGGCAGAATAGTGCTGTAGACATATTACTATTCAGCGGTCTGCTCAGCAGGATTGGTATTTTTGTTGTATCTTCAGCGGCCACGGACACCCTCGGCCAGTGACCTAGGAATACATAACTATATATCCATCGTGCACCTACTCGGCTATGATCCTGGCAGTAAGTAGTAGTGTAAGTATGACTTTGGTCGACCGTGCAATTGATACAGGCTTGGTTTGTGTTGCAGGTTCGCTGGATGGGATGTGTCACTTAGATGGATACCAGCTTGGCAATACTGTCAAGGACCCTTATTACATTCGGCTCCAGGGGGCTATTATCTTCATTTATTTTAATCCGTACATAGTAGGTAACCCAAGTTACACTAGAAAGCTCCGTGACCGCTGGCACCCGCAGACTCTATGATACCTACAATGGTTAAGACTGTCGGTCTACTTTCTGACTGTATTGGGGGCAAAGGCGGTGTGTTTGGTACTTGATCCTAGAATGCTTACTACATTCGGAGGTACATCGTCGGTCACTACGGCTCGCTAGCGATACTTGTCGGCAGGCAGATCAGGCATTGTTCAATTATTTATCAATTGTGAAAGCTACCGTAGGCTCTGGAATTATTGAAATCTGTCCTTTGTGATCAACAGGTCACATAGGAGGTATACGCCGTACATTGATGGCTGATCCTGTCTGTTGCCTGTTATTATAGAGATACCTCTATGGTACATGTATATTGCTTATGGTTCCTTTTATGGATAATAAAATGGGATGGCATCCCCTGCGCCGTAAGCCCCACCTCCACTGCACCTTCAGTGGGACAGCTAAGTAGGTGTCTTATCTACCCCTCCAAAAAAATAATCGAACAGTCGGATGGAATGCACAGGACCACGAGGCTGAAGCAACCTAAACCGAGCCTTGGCCGCGACAAGGTAGAACAAGTACAACATAATTTCCACCAGCAAGACACAAGACCTATCGGCTCTTTTTGAGGCCCATTACTAGAGAGGTATAACTTAGGACTCTCGGATTGGTGTTAGCTTTGACTCACAGACTTGACTCTCATCATTGCCATGAGTAAATTCGGCGTGATGGTCATGGGCCCAGCCGGGGCGGGCAAGGTTCGTGATCTCACCTGCTAACTATCCTACCACGCATATCTAAACTGCTGCTAACAGCGGAATAATACAACCAACAGTCGACGTTCTGCGCAGCCCTCATCACACACCTGCAGTTGAACCGGCGGTCGGCGTTCTACGTAAACCTGGACCCGGCGGCGGAGACGTTCGAGCACACGCCAGACCTCGACATCCAGGACCTGATCTCGCTAGAGGACGTGATGGAGGAGATGGGGCTGGGGCCGAACGGGGGGCTGATCTACTGCTTCGAGTTCCTGATGGAGAACCTCGACTTCCTGACGGACGCGCTCGACTCGCTGACCGAGGAGTACCTCATCATCATCGACATGCCGGGCCAGATCGAGCTGTACACGCACGTGCCCATCCTGCCCGCGCTCGTGCGCTTCCTGACGCGCACCGGCTCCCTCGACATCCGCCTGTGCGCCGCCTACCTGCTCGAGGCCACCTTCGTCGTCGACCGCGCCAAGTTCTTCGCCGGCACCCTGAGCGCCATGTCCGCCATGATCATGCTCGAGGTCCCCCACATCAACGTCCTCTCCAAGATGGACCTCGTCAAGGACCAGGTCCGTAAGAAGGACCTCAAGAGGTTCATCAACCCCGACAGCGGCCTGTTGGACGACGACCCGGCCGACGTCGCCCGGAGGGCCGTCGAGGGCAAGAATGCGCTGGAAGAGCTGGAAGAAGACGCGACTGCTGATCTGCAGGACAAGGACACTTTGATGCGTGGCGCCGGTTTTAGGAGGCTCAATAAGGCCGTGGCGGGCCTCATTGAAAATTTTAGTATGATTAGCTACCTCAAGCTGGATGTGCAGGACGAGGATAGCGTGGGCGCCATCCTGAGCTACATCGACGACTGTATCCAATATCACGAGGCGCAGGAGCCCAAAGAGCTGAAGGATGAGGAGTTTGAAGACATGGAGCAGTGATAATGTATATTTAACATCTGCGTATCGGGGATAGGTGCCCCCAAGAAGGGGGGTTTCGCAAGATCAGAGGAAGTGGTGCTGGGGAAAATATTAGATTTGCTTCCTTTGCATAGCGTAGGCGTCTGGGAAGGGGCATGGATGTTGGGAATATTCATATCATTAATACCAGAATCGAACTAAGATGGGTATGCCCCAACCAAGTTACTCCCATCAAGCAACCAATGTGAATCGTTTTGATTTTCGTTCTCTCGTAGCGCTCATGCCCTGTGAAGTGCTAAATACCCCCGTTGATCATCATACCCATAAGGTAGTCATAAAATATCATGCATGCGCCATCATAAACATCCCAATACAAATAACTCTCACCACCTCCCACTCCTGCCACTATGTCCGGCGTTCCTACCAGCGCCTGCGGATCCCCTCCCGCTCCCCAAGCCACCAGCGCCCGCACCCGCCCGCGTCTGCGCGTCGTATTTCTGATATTCGCTGAGCCAGATATCTTTGACTATGGTAGCGTAGCCGACGAGCTTGCGCACTACGACCACAACGTCGGCGGCCACGGCCTCGGGGCCCCGCTGCCACGCGGCCATGATGGCGAGGCCGACGAGGATGTACAGCACAGCGCGGAAGGCAAGGCGCGTGAAGAAGGATATGGTCCGCTGCACCCACATCAGGATCTGGAAGGCGACGAAGAAGATGGCGAGCAGGATCCCCAGGAAGACGAAGTCGGGCGAGTCCTGCAGCGCGCCCACGGCGCGCTCCGCCAGCGGCGACACCACCGGTTGCAGGAATCGCGCCAGCCGCTGCATGCCGAAGAGCGCGTGGCTGTAGACGGTGCGCACCGTGCTCGAGGGCTGGAGGACGTGGTCGTGGAGGAGCTGGAGCGTCTGCTCGGGGAGGATGCCTGCGTTTCTCGGTTGTTAGTCTGTTTTCGGCCGGGCGCTTGGTGAATGAATCAAAGAGGGACGTGGAGGGGGAGGTTGTGACTGGGGAAGCAAGCAAACGGATGGCTACGTACCTTGTAAGGCGCTGATGATCCAAGTCTCGTCCGTCCCCATTTTATCGTCTCTTCCGTACCGTTATTTTGTCGAACTTCGGATCGTGTTGATGCTCTCGGTGTTTGTTCGTCGTGTATGAGGGCTTGCCCTTCTCTCGCGGTTAAGATGCACCACCCGGATTCCTCAGCTGTGTTTTTGAAGCGAAGGCAGCGCCTGTTAGGTGATTTATTCGGAGCTGGAGAACAAAGAGCAGCAACTGATCAAGAGCTAAGTGTCTGAGGCGAAGTCGCGAAGGGAAAAAAAGTAAACAGGAAATAGATGTACAGGGGTAGGTTTGTTGGCGGATATGATAAACACGGTGTGGTGTGAGCGACAACCTTGCGTCTGTAACACTGCCAATCTCGGATGCGCAGCCGGCAGGTTGACAGAAGGGAAGCGGTGAGGGGTGTGGGTCATTTATATGAACTCTGATTGTACTATAACCCCGCTATCTCCATATTTTTATTGCAGTACCTAGGTACCTACTGCCTTAGGCGGCTTGTGTGGGCCCACTAATACCACACCACATATATTCTGTACACAGTGGCACAGTATAGACTTAACCTAGTAATCTACATCCAATGCACACACACCCATCACAGCTTGTGATTGATGCCTAGGTCCCGAGGTCCCAACTTTATCCAGACCACAGGCCTAGACAAGGTAAGTACTAGGTGCCATGGACAAAGAACATGTGAACCTGTCAAAATGCGAATGCGTGAGTTTCCTGCAAGAAAGACTAGCCCGGGCCGCAATATCTCCTTTATTCACGTGCAGGCCAACTTACAGTACTTACAGCAGATTAAGGTGGGATTTGATCTACACGCGCATTGCAGCCGCCTTGGGTTGCATTGTTCCATCATATGCAGCAGCCAGACAAGTGGCCTCTCTGAAGACGCTACATAGTATATTCCACACCAGTGAACACACTATGAAATACACATATGACCTATTAGTATGATACATCTGCTGATCTCATCGTCTTCACTGAAGCCTGCAACACAGCCCACGCTGGCTACCTCAACATAGTATCTTCTAGATGCTGTTCAGGAGCTTCGACAGCTTCGCGAAGTTGGGAGATCCCAGACCACTGACGGGATCCCATCCCTTCGACGCCTTGAAGCCAACAGTGTCACAACCAGGGTTGCTGCCCTGAGTAACGTCGTTGAACACCTCCGGGTGGGCGTACAGGATCGGGTTCAAGAAGCCAAGCGTGGGCTTGCCGGCCTTGAGGCGCTCCTCGTTGATGAGAGTGAGGACAGCTCCCCAGACGGGCGCCGACAGCGAGGTTCCGCCAACGAGGTACCAGTCTCCGCCGCCGAGGACGATCTGACGGTCGCCGACCGCCGCAACATCAGGATAGGCACGGCCGAGACGGTTGTACACACCGCTCTTGACGTGCGAGAAGTCGCCGTTGCGCGGGAATTGACTGTAGCTCTTGAATGGCAGCGTCTTGCCGACCGTGTCCACATAAGTGCTCACCTGAAGCGCTTGGTACAACGGCAGCGGGAAGATGTTGCTAAAACCTCCACCGCTAGGGAATCGGGCCGTCGCTACCTCGTTCAGCTTCTCGTAGGGCGCTGGGGGCGTGCTGTTCGAGTAGCGATCCCATTCCGTGCTTCCAACCGACAAAACGTAGGGGCAGGTGCTGGCGAAATCAGGGTAGAACACCTCGGAGCCGTCGGCCTTGGTCGGGCAGTTGCCGTTGTCGCCGACGCCAGAGTCGCCGGAAGATATCACTGTTGTGGTACCTTGGAGGGCGAGCCTACAATAGGTCAGCATTTGTGGTAGCGTGTATGAGGTATAGGATAAGTCATGTTGTGCTCCCTGACGATATAATAGGAACTGGCCTATCGCATGTCGGGGACTATTCAGGAAGAACACATTGAACTAGGGGTCTAACTTACTTCAACCACTCGGAACATTGACGCTGCATGTAATAGTCCGGCAGGTCAGACTCGCCACCTCCGTAGGAGATCGATACCACGTTAGTGGGCTTGTAAACACCGCACTGGAGCTTGCCCGTGTAGCCGCCGGGGTTGTTGTCCGGGTATGTCGGGTCCTGGCACTCGGGCTTGTCGCAGTTGCCCTTCTCGCCGAAGGCTGCGTAGTTGCAGTACGATCCATCGATGGCATCGAGGAACGTGTTCCAGAAACCAGTAAAGTTACCGGTGTACTCATAGTACTCGTCATCCGTCTGGTACAAGACTGTGCCCTGTGGCCAGATGAGCGGCCAGGCAGAGTCGAAGTCCAATGATGACTCAAGCCCGACTTCAAGGGGGTATATAGGCGATGGCGTCTCAATAGCCCCGATAGCCCCATCGATCAGGCGCTCTTCGGGATAGGTACCAGTCGGAACTTTCAAGTCGCTAGCACTGGTTAGTTGTTGTATTCAAGACTGATTTTTCTTTCTGAGACCTACGGATAGGCAGTCTTGAAGAAGTCGTCCAAGTCCTTCTTGCTATAGTGGTCATCCAAGCTTTCGAAAATGCCGAGCTCATTTCCAGGAAACTTTGTCGACGCCTTGGGAATGTTGTACTGGGCTATAAATTAGGTAAGCATTACGAATTGAGACCGGAAGACATCATAAATTCACCTCTCGTGCAGTCAGCAGTAACATAGATGGAGCACGTGGTCGAGTTCGGCTGAGGGAATCCTGGAAGCTTAGTGATGAAGGGGCGCACATCATCCTTGAAGCTGCGCTTCATCTTCTTCTCCTTGGCTGCGTGCTGTCGCGAACGAAGTCTGGTACCTGGGGTCACGTAGTCAACGTGCTCCTGGATCTTCGAAGGCAGATGGTACGACTCGGTAGACATATCACTGCCGCCATCCGAGTGCTCCCAGATGTAGAAGTCCGCAAACAGGAGGTCCTCAACTTCGCTAGTCTTCGCGTCAAATTGGATCCACTAGGAGCAGTGCTTGTAAGCTTTACTGATGTTAATGCCACGCAAATACCCATGATAATTTACCTGTTTGTTAGCTGACAGAGTGATGCGGTCGGCGGAAATACCCGCGTTCTGTAGCCAATCTCGAACAGTGTCGATGCTGGACTCATGAGGAGCAAAGAAATCGACGACTTCTTGGCTGCTCATGTGCTTTCCGTAGTTGGGTGAATCCGGGTTCGACCTGGTACTCTAGGTTAGTCTAGAATGGCTGTATATGCATGTTTCAGAGTAGTCTCTTACAGATCCATCAGCTTGTGATGACCAGCCTCCAGGTTGGATTGCTTCAACCCAATACGCATGGGAAGAATAGCATTGGCCGGCACCTTGGCCCTCTTCGTCCACTTGTTGCCCCAGTGAGTAGCATGTCGCTCGTGGAGGGCATGAGTCGACGGGATGTCACGGTGTCTCAGAGAGCCATCACGAGTGACTGGGCCAGCCACGACCTCAAGGGCCAAACCGGCTGTGAGACCTGTCAGAAGCAAACGGCCAAGCATCTCGAAATACTTATTTCCAAAGCTAACAGACGCGAAGCGTAACAGAAGAGGAGATTTGGGGAACGCACCTGGCCAAGGTAGGCCATTTATATGTACCTACCTTACACTTACAGGCAAGTGTTATTAGTATCGACGGAGCAGCGTCATGTCGTCAGCATGCAGCGCCAACCGAGGGCGTCCATACCCTTGGATCGACCAGGCCAATTCCGCGCGCGGATTCGCTGAAGCTCCTCAGCTATCACACCGTCGCGCTCGACTCTTCGTAGGAAAACACAGGAACTGGGATGCCGTATCTGCCATGGCGCCATCTCCCGTTATCTCACCTTCTCGTTGGGGCTAGGACGTCGCCCAGGATACCGACCGTTGCATTCCCGATTCGTCTATTCCTCGGACACCCTGCACCTCTCAGCTCAGCTCTGATTCGTCCCACCACGACCTCCACCGCGTCCAGTACCTGAGCCAAGAAAACTAGAGCCGATCGCTCTGTGGGGTGCGCGAGCCCTCATCGTGAGGTTCAAGCTTTACCAAGAAGCCGAGAACTTTGGCACTGCAACCGTAAAAGCTTGTCTCAACAACGCTAGAGTATCCATCTAGTGTATATATATAGGTAATAAAATAGGATTGCAACGCTCTAGGCTTTTACTTAAGAAGAAGGCGAGGCGGATGGTCATCCCGATAGGGCGTGCCCCGACGATCAGTTATTTAAAAAGTAAGCAGACTAATATGACTCAGATTTATCTAATAACATTGGTTTGACGCCAAAACACATACACACCCTCGATGAATACCTACAGTACCATCGCCAGGGTTCTCAGAACCCCAACTCCCCGTTTGTCATGTAGTGTGATCCGCCGGCACACCGGTAGCCGCCAGCTTGTGGGATCCACTCGTATCCCATCGGGCAGCGGCCCATCCTCTGCAATCTCGCCTTGACCTCCAGTTCCTTCCTCATGCGCTCTTCCCTCTCGAGACGCTCGCGCTCCGCCAGGTCGCGCTGGATACGGACGAGCTCCAGCTTGCGTAGGACTTCGCGGCGCGCGGCGTCGTCGCGCTGCCGCTTGAGCTCTTCCTCCTGCTCGCGCGCCTGTCGTGCTAGCTCGGCGGCCTTCTGACGTGCGGCGGCCAGCTCGCGTTGGCGCTTCTCTTGCGCCTCTTTGTCCCGCTGCAGTTGCTGCCAGACCTCATCCGAGACTCCGGCGTCCCGGCGCACGACCTGCTTCGCACTGCTCCCCTCCGGTGGAGCGTCTTCCTCGTTTCGCTGCTCCGCCGTAGTCTCCGTGGTAGTTGTGGTGGAGACTGCGGTCTGGGGCGGCTCTTTGTAGTCGAATTGCGTCTGTACAGGTAGTATGGTACTCTGGTGAGGGACTGAGCTCACTGCTGTGCCTCTGTTGCTTCTCTCTTCGATCATTTTGTTCATGGCATCAAGCACAGCGGCCTCGGTGACGACTTTCGTGGGATTTTTTGTTTTCGTTTTGATCGTCTTCCCAAATATCTTCTTGCTGAGGGTCTGTACGTCTCTTGCGTTTCCCCATGATGGTGTCCGGGCCAATTGACCGAAGAGGTCTAGTAGTTTGCCATCGAGTGTAGGTGAGACTTCCAACTCTGTCGTGTCAAGCTTGTTCATAGAGAGACATTGCAATAGTAAGTCGCGGCAGTGCCTCGGGGGCATGTGGTAGAATGAAACTGTTTCTGGGAATCGACTAGTAAGGCCAGGATTCTGGTTCATTAGACGATTAATATCGTTGTCATAACCGGCCAGAATGACCAATATCTTGTTCTGGTAGCGCTCCTTCGTCAAACAGTCCACGATCTCATCCATGGCTTCCTTTGCGAAATGGCCTTCTGCAAGTCTGTATGCTTCGTCTACAAAGAGGACACGGCCAAGTGCTTCGTCGAATTTCTTCTGGACCTTGGGTCCTGTCTGGCCAATATATTGCCCGATGATATCGGTCGCAGAGCACTCGATTACCCTAGCTTCAGTCAGAAGTCCAAGGTCATAATACACTTTACCCATTCGCCTCGCTGTGCTAGTTTTCCCAGTACCTAAAAGCGTGTTAGATACGTTATATGTTGAGCTGTGGAAGCTTATCTTACCTGGAGGTCCGCGAAAGAGGAGGCCGAAGGGAATTTGTAAACGAATTTCTGAATCAGAGAAGCCTAATTGCTTCATATTCAGAACTTCTTGTTGATATCCTTCCAATTGCTGGATAACATCTTCGCATCCGACGACACCTTTGAAAAGCGCTTGGATGTTGGTTGCGGCTTGATCCAATCTATTAAAATCGGGATCGATATCCTGAGGCTCAAGGAAATCTCTCTTAGTCGATCCAATTGATTCGGATAAACGCTTCTGTTGCCGCTCTTTGGCTTGGTCGAGGATAATGTCAACTTCACCTGCATTGCCAAAGTTGGGTCTATTGCGCGCACGCCCAAGAACAGAGATACAAGCCTGTTTCGCTGCTTCGCCCGCTCGGAAACCCTGCTGCTTGAGCTTGAGGTCAAGAATGCTTCGAAGTGCCGAGTCATCGTAATCCTCAAAAACGAACGCAGAAGCCATAGGGAAGCGTCGTGCCAAACCAGGATTGACCTTTTGGAACATGTCCTCCATCTGTCCTTGGTACCCAAGTAGTAGTACACACCTATCTTCCGTAGAAGTGGATTGTACTTCAGCAACGATTGTATCGATAACGGCGGTCTTATAAGGGTCACTCGTCCCCCCTGTATCGGTTCCACTGGCGAGCATATAAGCTTCATCGATGATGAGCACTTTTCCTTTCGTCGCCTCCAAGATCGCCTTCGTATTTTTCTCGGATTGTCCCAGCACGTTGCCAACGAAGTCGGCAGGGTTCTTGATAATCACCTCTCCATTGCTAAGGAGGCCAAGTGCCTCTAAGATCTTACCGTACAGTTTAGCCACGGTCGTTTTGCCTGTCCCGGGGTTTCCTACGAAGACCTTGTTGAGGGAGCAGCCGATCAGTGGCTGCTCATTCAGCTCCCGTATATAGTTCTCCTGGAGACGGTCGACCAAGACCTTTATAGACTGTTTCACAGACTCGAGCCCAACCATTTTATTCAGTGTCTGCCAGGCCTTATTGGAGGATATTGCACGGCTGGGCTCAGGGCCTATCATGTCGATCTTTCGCAATAGTAAATCATCTGGAGTGTCCCCTTGTTGTCGTTCCCTGTGTAATCTGTCGGCTTGTCTCCGTAGTATTACGGCAAGAACATTATGGACCTCCCGTGCATTGCCAAAACCTTCGCGACCTCGACCAAAGCCGATGCGACGTGATGCGATCCTCATGTAAAGGCCCCCAGCGCCACCCTCAACCTTCATACGGTCAGAAAATTTCCGTTCAAGTTCATGATGCATAATCTGAAGCAGCTCGTTGTCCTCATAGTCCTGAAAGTCCAAGCAAATCGGAATTCGACTTGGGATCCCTGGATTGTGGGCAAAGAATGCCTCCATCTGCTTGCGATATCCAGCAAAGACAAAGACGATTCTCCCAGTATGGTTCTCGATCTCAGCGAGGAGGAAGTCGAGGACTTGCGATCCCCCGATCGAAGAGCTCGATACGATCTGATACGCCTCGTCCAGGAAAAACACACCGCCGCCGTTTTGGAGCAAGTTGTCTAATAAGGCTTGCGCACCTTGTATACCATCGTGCGCTAGGCGCGAGCCGGTCGTCTCTTCAAAGTGGCTGCCCGGAATAACCCCCATAGACGATAGAAACTTCCCATACAGTCTAGCCACTGTCGTTTTACCTACCACAAGTTAGGACAAGTTCAAATCATATACCATGTCCCCTTACCTGTCCCGGGATTTCCGAGTAGAGCCGCCCCGAACCTGTCCCCTTTTAGGTCTACCCCCTGACGAACCGTGGTATCAACTCTAGCTTTTATGGTGAGAAATTCCTTCTTGACGTTTTCAAGTCCTATCATTTTCATGAGGGAATCCATTGCTTCGTTCGAAGCCAGCTCGAGCTCCTTCTGCCGCCGCCAATCCTTCTCAGCCGGAGATGGTTCACGAACTGGAGCAGGCTCTGCCTCGTTAGTCTGTGAGACCTCTGACGCGTTGTCGTCGTCGTCCTTTTCTTGGTTGACAGCCTGGGGCTGATCCTTCGGCTGCGGAGCTGCATCTTCGTGATGCTGCTCCTCGCTTTTCTCAGTAGGTTCTTGGGTATTCGTAGCCCCCCGATTAGAGTGCGACTTTTTCCTAACATTCCTTTGCGGGGCTGGCGCGGCTTCATTAAAAGGCCTCTGTGCTTCTTTTATCACGCGATCTAGTTCGGTCTGATGTTGGCGCAGGGTTTGTTCCCGCAATTGTTGCTCTCGGCGATCTTTAAGCACCTGTTGTTGACGCGCAATGTCGTCCTGTAAAGCAGCGAGTTGTTTAGCATAAGCTTGCTGCTTCGCTTGCCGGTCTAGCTCGAGTTCCTTGTCTCTGCGGGCTTTCTTTTCCTTCTGCTCTTTCTCAAATCGACAGGTTTGGCAGGAAGGCGGTCGCTGATCGGAGCACTGCCAAACTAGTTGATGGCCATTGCCGCAGTTGTCTCTGAGGACCTCTCCGCAAGGAATCTTGGAATGGTCCACGCGGAGGTGGCATTTCTTTGGACATGAATGTTTCCCACAAGATAGGAGCTCCGAACCTGATTGATTTTAGTAATTGTTATAATATGACGATTCCAATAGGCACTTACAGGGCTCCGTGCAGCCTCCATCTGGACAATGCAAGTCGAATCTATTAGATAGGGGTAATTAGTAAGTATTGTGATGAGTTGGAAGTTACGCATTGTTCTAAGGGCATCGAGAGTTATGGCAATAACGAGAATATATAATGAAAGGGGCTGAGATATTTACTCATCAGGAGAACCTATGGTCGTGATGCGATCAGGATGCTTCTCGCACTTGATGGGGAAGCCGTTGTGGATTTTGGCCCCCGATTTCAGATTATTGAACAGTTTCATCCAGTCCTCGCGACCTTTGTTTGCATTCATGAATGTGTCTGCGTTGCCGATCATGATCAATGCGTTCCGCGCTCTGGAGATAAGAACGTTCAGGCGTTCAGGAGCTGCCATGAACCCGATATCCCCATCCTCGTTGCTTCTGGTAAGAGACACGACGACTATATCGCTCTCCTCTCCTTGATAGTTATCAATGGTGGATAGTCGTATTGGTTTTTTATTAATATCCGCGCTTGCTGCTGGCAAGATACCAGCATCAACAAGGTCATGGCTATCGAAATCGCTCAGGACGGGGTCGTGGTCTTGACTGAGCTTTTCCCTCAATAATGAGAGTTGACCCTGTAAAATATCAATACTTGACAAGCCGTATTTGAGAATAAGTGATACGGACCAGGTACGGGGTCAAGATAACTAGATTATCAGTCTTGTAGTTTTGCTGACCCAAGTAACGAACACACTTCAAAACCATATCTGCCTCGTACAAATTTTGTTTACTAGACTTCACTGTGGGGTCTAATTTGTCGTGGAGGACATCGTGCTTGGTCTCAGGATGGGCGTGGTTGACGAAAATGACATCGTCTTGAAATCCAAGCAAATGAGGGCGATTAAGGGTGCCCGGAGCATCACGTAGTGCCGGGTAATTGTGCCTGATTAGCTCCGATATCTCGGGACGCATCCGATGTTGGTTCGATAGGGTGCAACTCGGACTGTTCTGAAGGACAAGTCTCTCGAAAAGCGAGCGGTTGAGATCGTAGCCGTTACCAGCTTCAACGCTTAACTTGTAATTCTTCGCCTTAGGACGCAACTGTTTGTGATCACCTATTTGTATGAGGTGCTTGGTTGTTGGTCCCATTGCTGCCAAGATGTGGCTCTCAAGTATCTCGCCTGCTTCCTCGACAATGATGATGCCGGGCTCGGCTGACTGAATCTCAGAGGCATACATGGAAGCAGCAGTCGTCGTACATGCTATTATCCTCTTACTTTGAAGAATACACTCTGTCTTAGCTTTCCGCAAGCTCTGGAGAGTTTTCTGAAGCTGGTTGAACTCTTTGATATGTGTTGTCAGCTCTGATAACTTGTCCTGTCTGATGTTGTTTTCCCACTGCTTTATTTTGGCGAGGCGTTCGGGATTCTTCAAGGTCCACACGCTGTTCCATTCAGGGCCTTGGCCTTGCACAGTGAATCCACCTGCGTTTTGCCCATTTCCCCATCGTTGGAGAAGGTAGTCTGGCTGCACCTTCTTACCCTTTCGCCCTACCATAGTCTCGCCTTCAATTGTTTTGGGCAACGATAGTGAATCATAGAAATGCGCGTCTTCTTGCGAAAATTGAAGGTATTGGAATATCTGGTCGTGAGAAATCTTGTCTTCAAAGAAATCGGTAGAGAGTTTTTCGATCTTATCGAGACATTCTCCCATGCGGTCTTTCTTGTAATCAATTAATTCATACCGAGCCCTACGCCGCTGGATGCCAGGATCAACCTGAGCTCTGAGCGAGAGTGGCGCTGTTCGGAGGGTAGATTTTGACCCCAGCCGAACAATCGCATTGCCACTGATGCCAATATCCATCAGATCTTCGAGGAACTGATCCAACGCATGATTGGTGTAAGAAAGAACGAGCAAAACCTGATCAGTGCTATCCAAAAGGACCTTTGTCAAAAGGGCACCTACCATGGACTTGCCAGTACCTGTATTCAGATCAGTATGGCTAGAAGTTATAGAGAGAGCTTCTTACGCACCTGGCGGTCCTTGAATTAAGCCGACCTGATACGTCAAGCCGTGAATTATAGCTTCAAGCTGAGAAGGATCTAAAGAGACTGCCTTGGATAATCCAAGGAGAGTCTGTAGATCGGAAGTCCCTGGTTGTAGCTGTTGGAGAGAATCCAGCATTGATTGAGGTAAGAAAGGTGATAGTTGGGGCGTTTCAGATAACCCGAGAATATCAACTGACAGCTCAATCTCAGTTTTGCGCTGCAGCTTGTCAAGTATTGGCTCATAGGCAAATACAGGGGTGGAAAGCTGGAGGTAGTCAACCGGGCCATGCTGAAGCGCGCGGAGTATTTGCTCTAAAGAATCCGAGCCTGTGATTTGAAGACATATCTGTGGCGGATCGAGCGCGAGATGGTCTTCGTTCCTGTCAATCGACGTGAACCCTAAAATATTATTCCCGCTGAGCAGGCACCCAAAGCTTTGGTGTCTAAGGAATGCCTGCACCCGTTTGAGCGCCTTCTTCCTGTTTTCCAACGTATTACCACCTTGGATTTTCAGATTTTCACTGAGCATGTCGTGCTTGCATTGTAATAAAAGAGTACAAGGACGCTCGCTGGTCATGGCGCCTCGGTCGAAGCCTTCAAAAGAAAGGTTGGGGATGAATGTATTTCGAAAACCCCGCTTCTGTTTACTACTGGCCACGTTCCGAAATTCTCCTCGCATATCGCCTATCATATCTTCCCTGAGCAGACGAAATTGATTGTCAATATGCATTGAAGTGCGGTTTGACGCATCTGCTCCTGTGATGGAAGAGGCATGGAGATAGAACGGCCTCTCTGTTGACAGTAATTCATCGCGTGTTGGAAGAATGGCGATATCTCGATAATTTGCGAAGTCATTGTCGTGACGGCCTCCAGGCAAAGGTGCGTCAGAAGCCAAATCTGGGCTAGGGGTGGAGGGTGGTGCTACTATGGCTGCGATTTGCCGGATGAATCTCTCGGCCCTAGGGGAGCATAATGCCTGAAACGGGGTTTCCTGTAACAAGGACTTTGCTGTCACTCTGAAGTCATCTGACTGAGGCGACGGTAACATTGTCAGCTGTAGTAGCAACCATGTGAACCCCTCCAGTGCTTTCGTATCCAACACTCTGTCCCTAACACTTCGGAGAAGGCTATTCCAGAATAGCGGTGGATCAACCACAGTCCAAAGAATCTGAGCCAAAAGTTCTCCATCGCAAAGTCTTCGTAACTCCTGTAAAAAGTCAGCATGCAAACATCATACTCGACGTGAGAAAGGAAATCTAGGAATTCGGGGTGTCTCACCGGGTCTTGGAGATAACCAAGGAGGTCCGAGGCGACTTTATTCATAAAGGTTGGCGAATTACCGAAAGTCAGTGCTCTATGTAATGCCTCTTGCGCAGGCTTTGAAGATGCAAGTCTCTCTAAGCAAGTTGTCTTATCCTGCTGCGATAGGATACTATCCAGGAAGTCTTGGGCATTCTGATATCGGACAATTTTCCAATTACCTTTGAGGACGTTGTTGAACGTCCTCCCAAGATGGTGAGATCGTCTCTCAGAATCCATAATCGAACTCGTGATCCGTTGAGAACCTAGGTGGTTGCCTGTACTCTCCAAAGCCTTTGGAGGCGTGTGTCAATTGTGCTGGAAAAGATGCCAATGTGTGAGGACTGGTCAAAATAACCGGAGTCACATGCGCCGCGGATGTTGGAAAGATGCTGGAGGGAGCTTAGCGTCTTTCATGCGGGGGAGTAGAATCCATCACAAACGCTGTCTCAGCCCGTTTGCTCTTGAATCTTAGTTGCCAACGAATCGGTTGGTGGCATGCATCGGCAGATATCAAGTCTATCACTTTCCATGAATGTGCACATTTAGGTACCGACCCTATACGTTGCCTTTACGCGTTGACAAATCAAAAGATAGGGGAAAGGTCGGCGTAGGTAGTATCAAGCAAGTAAGCCCTTTGTATTGCAACCACGAGTTCTATTTGGTGGGAGTAACCGGCACCCTACGCACAGTGACCGCAGTACCCACAGTCGATGCTACACGCAGTGTAGTCAAACGAGAAGTCGGCTGCGGAGCTATCAGACCCCTCAGAGGATGCCCTTGTTAACGGATAGGTGTCGCTGTCTTCATCGATATCATCCCTATTGGCTAAACACTCAGAGCTTGGCTGTGGCACTGCGGCCCAACGATCCCTCCATGAGCTTGGAAGGGCTTGACTTGTCGCATCCTCCCGCTCTCTAAGCTGTAATGGTCCAATTCCTGCTCGATAGATTTCTAGCTTCAGATGGCTTGCTCGCTTCACCTCAGTGATTAGCTGACGGAGCACAGCAGCAAACCTTTTCAGCTCGTCTTGATGCTGTGTTTCCCAGTCAACGAGTTCGTCACGAACATTGGCAACCTTGACGTCTTGAAAGCTCCCGCGATTATGGTATGCTGTGATGAAGTGGGGGATTTGTCGAATCCAAAGGCGAGGGAGATGATCGCTTTTCTGTACGTCTCCCCAAGCATGAGACTTGGTTTTAATCTCTAAAATCGAGTCTTGGGGTACCTTCATGCCATGTTTCTTTGTAGGTATTGAGCTGGATGGTAGAGGGGATAGGTCAAACTTTGGTTCAGTAACAGTAGTATCATGGCCATCATAGCTAGCTAAGTAACCGTCGCACTCGGAACGGACAAGGCACTTCAAATCGTCAAAATTATAGGAGACGACTCGCTGGTGAGACTTGATTATTCCACTATCCTGGTCGCTCGACGTAAATGCATTCAAAAATGAATGACCATAACCACGAACGTCAGGTATCACGTCACTCTTGCAATTGCGGATCAGGAAAAGCGTGTTTCCAATCATTTCGGCGTTGAAGCGAAACGTTGAATCGATTGACCGGGCAAATCGCAAGATGTCTCCCAGCGAACTTGCACAGCCCATGACGTCGATGCTAGATGGATCGAATGCCTCGTCCAGCGTAAATAGGGCTTGAACAGCTGGTTGTATAGGATGATCGGGGAAACGTGCGCCGTTCTGATCACGATTATAACTGCCACTGTCGCCCGCAAGTTTGCAAGGTAGTGGAGGAGGACGCCAAGTTGGGGGTTTGCCTAAACGAAACATATCAGACCTCAGCTTCTTAACCCAAGTATTCACTCTTTGTGGCATAGCAACTATACTAACACACCTGGTACGATGATTGTGAAAGGCTTCTCGTCGCTCAACGAATATGAAGCTGCATATGCACAATTCTTAATGCGCGCCTCTCCCGTGGATGCCGCCGACCTAGAAATATCATCGAGAGTAAACTCGCTGATTAGGCGTCCTGCCGGCGTCTGGTCTTCGAACCCTTTGGAAATTCTGTCCTTGTCCTGATGCCAGGATCCCCTGCTGCCGCGCCAAGAGCCGCGAAAAGAACCTGCACGGCTGGAAGACCCAACACCACCTCGTCGTAAGTTCGATAGATCACCCCGAAGCATTGCGTAGTTTTGATTTATATGGCTAGGGATGATGAGGAGGCGACTATGGTATTTGATCTGCTGTACAGAACTGTATTGACCTTGACAACCGGAGTATGCAGTGGGCAGTACTGATAACTCGATGCACACTGCACTTATTATGTTGTGACCCTTTGAGCGGCCTACTACATTCTGTCGTGGCCGAGGCAGGCTACCTATCTGTCTTATGTTCGCCAATATAGAGCTATGGTACTCATTCGGTAGAACGTACAGGAGAAAGTGTATAAGATTACTGCTGTAATTAGGTACCCCTCATGGTACATCCCAAGTCGCCCCAGCCGTTGCTTTTACAGCATCACTACCACTCCCCCTACCCTCCCTACAATTCCGTACAACATAGTACCTCGTATTAGGTATCAATCTAATACCTCCCTAAGATGACATCACAGTTTATGATGTATTCGAACAGATGAATAATACATGTCTCACAACTAGCAAATAATTACTACCCCCTAACGAATATATATGGTTGTGTTAAACCCCCACAGCAGCTCGCCGGGGCTTCTAGAGGGCCGTTTATCAATCTCTCGGCACTTGGCAGCCTTATTCCACGAAAAGCACTGTTTTGGTCAATGGCGGGGCCGCAGCCTATCAGTGGTTTCGGACAGAATCAATTCCCCTCCATTTCTTTATTAATGACGAAATAGAACTCAACACACAAAATAGCAGAAGAAAACAATGCTTTTTAAAAAAAAGAAGAGAGAGAAAAGGCTTAAAAAAAGAAGAAAAAAAAAACGAAAGAATCTCATTACTCTTCTCTATGTCGAAACTACGTTAATACTTACCTACCCGAGGCATCGACTATCGGAGTGATACGGACGGGCGGGGGCATTCGGGAGGGAGACGGCGGCAGCCGGCAGTCCCCCAGTGTAGGTATTTTCTTTTTCCTCTTTTGGACCCTCATGCTAGCCTATTGTGGGTGCCTCATTCCGAGGTGAGAGTACGTACTTCACCGTTCGATTCTTGATGCGGCTAATTTATAAACGGGGAGAAGGACACATTCATTGGACGTTGACGGCTTATGCTTACGGACGTTTGGGATTTCTTGGCGCGGACACGTGCAGGTGCAGGAGACTGCACAGTCAGCTCAGTTGGTTTGCCTGGAAGCCTGCGAGTAAGAAAGCACGGCTAACACTTAGGTATCGCCTGCTATTATTGTGATCTATCTCGCGAGGGGGCAGAGGTGTATACGTTTCACGATGAGTTGATACCCCCGGCTTAGAACTGCGTCCGGATTTCCCGCAATGCACTAATTATTTCTAGGGTTGTAAAAGATATCTATTAAACTCTCATTACAAGACCTCTATCTATTGAGCGAAGAAAGGGTCTCGTATCAGTAATATGTGTGCAAGGAGTTCTGGTTTGGGTTTGTTGCGAAACAAAGTCTATCTGCCCTTCACTGGCGACCTCACTTTCCTTGCTAGGAACAGTGAGAGCCGAACACAGAGCTCCGAAACAATTAAATCACCCTTTCGCTGTTCCATCGTGCCGTATTATAGGTACTGTTTGGCCGGCGTTCGAGCGAAAGCCCTTAGAACCCTCTTCTGGTGCTCGAACCCATGCTGCTTGAACCCATGGTGCTTGAACTCATGGTGGAATGTCTCGATGCGCGAAGAGCCCCGAACCAACCTCGTTGGTTGGACTGACCCATACGCGGGAAGCGACTTGATGTGTTGTGCAGCTTTAAGCCCTGTGGCAGAGGTGCCGCAGCCGATGCAGCACCTCCACCTATGGTGAAGACCCCTCGGGCCCCGGCGGTCGAATAGTGTTTGCGGTATGCCATGTTAGTGGATCTGGCGATAACGGACGGCACGGGGGAGTAAGCTGCGATACGAGCTCTCGAAGGCGCTGTATGGTTCGGCTAACGATGTCTGCGTAGAGGGGAGAAGGTCAAGCTTGACAGATGATAGGATTGGGTTGTGTGGCTTATGGTTAGACGAGCGAATGAGGGAGACTATCAAGAGCTTTTATGCCTTGCCTCCCGCTTACCTACATACTTACTCGCCTTCTATTGCTTTCGATATGCCGTGAGATGTGGCCGAGTGCCCAATGCCAGGTGACTTGCGAGGGGAGATAATTCAGGGTGTCATGACTATTAAAATACTGGAATCTGTTTGTTGACAGACCCTCCTGATCAACTTGGACCACCAGGAATCCTGGAAGCAAGCCCTGAAGGTAATGATATACGGCATAATATGATAGATTAAACGATCTGGAGCCGATTCACGTTGGGAAATGACAAATGATATGATCAAAAGGTATGAAGCTGGAGACCGACCGGCTATGGGCTTGCTTGATCTATTCCCCGCCAATCGGTAAGTTTCCCATGGGGTTGGACCACACATGACCCACACAGTGTCCATGCATGGTCCTCGAGCTGCGTACAGTGCCAATTACTCGATGCGACGTTTCCTAGTATACCTTGTCAGCGGCGGCACCTTTTCTACACCACCCACATAGCATATGCAGTATCTGGCGAGGGAGGCGCTCAATGAAGTCTTATCCCTATCTACACTACCTAGGCACTGGTCATGTCCCGGGCACTTGGGGTCAGAAGCAAAAGGTGTAAAACCTTTAGTAGCAAAGCATCTATGTATATTTTATTTGTCTTAGGGATTGCTGAGGAACCGGCTGCACATCATCTTGCAGGCCCCAGAGGGTGTTGAAGGGGAATTAAGACATGAGGCACGGGGAAAACCACCTATTGCCATCCAATCCATATAGTCTATCCTATAGCTGAATCTTCGGTCTTACTGAAGCAGGATTGAAACATCGACTACTGCTTGCTTGCATATGCATAAAGGAAAAACCACCTGGCTGTTATACCTATCGTGGTCATTATAGGTAGGTAGGTCGTAGCCTAAGTAGTAGGTAGCTGACAGGTCCAGGCAAGTAAGCTACAGATAGCGGCCCCGCCCGTGGCCCTGCCCTGTCCTGTGTCCTGCCCTGCCCTGCCTGCTTGAGCTGGAAGGGCGGGCTGGCTGGTCTAGTCAGGTTAGTTGACACCACCACACTGCACAACGGCTACGTCTACCACCTACCTAATCCAGCTTGGGACGAGGAGGACCCTGAAAATCCGCTGAAGCCCAAGCACACAGCGCCGTCCCCCTCGAACGATTATACCATGCGCGTGCGCCGCCACGTAGGCCACTTCTCCATCTTCTTGCTTCGTATATGTATAACTTAGCTGTATAGTACGTCGGGCGGGCGTCGTCGTTGTTTGTTGTTGTCGTTGCGTTGTCTTAGCCAAGGTTTGCGGCGTTTTACCTTGGGAAAATCGGGGGAAACCTGCCAACATCGACGGCCAGTTCGACCAGGGAAAGGGAAAGCCCATAATCCCGAGACAAAACGACGCCACCGAGACACGGTAGGGACTGGCCGTCACCCCTCCCTTGGTTTTGCGGCTTGGAGAGGGGTGCGTGACCTAGCATGGGGGATATTGGCCGATGGAGGTTGTGGGGTTTGGATATGTCTCGAGATCCTCCTTACATTGCGCAAGATGACCTGCAGACAGAGCCGCCGGAGAACAAAGCCGGGGTTTCGTATAGAAATAGAGTCTCCAAAATTGGACTATGAACGTGGGCATCATGTTCACGCGTAGGTCAAGCATAGGCCGAGTGTATATTATGTGTGTACATCATATGTAGGTCAATTGAGTTGGCTGTTTATCTTCTCTGAGTGTAAAAGCAAAATGCCATGGGCAAACGGTATCATATCCGGATCTTCCAACGCCAAATCCACACCCTATACAGTAGTACCCGCCAGAGCGCCGCCGAAAGTCACAAATGCGCGTGGCTGTTTTGGAAAGAAGTGGGAATTATAAGAACATATTGGTTTGTTGTAGTAGAGTAGAGTATCTGGGCATCACCCCCAGGTACCGTGCACCTTGGCCCGCCGGGCTCTTGATTTGACGCTGATGTCTCCGTTTCTTATCAGCGTTTTCCATCTCCTCTCTACTCCGTTTTCGCTCTTGCCGACCATTCGCGCGCAGTCCTGCCACTCTGATCTGGAGAGCTTGAGCTTTTCGCAGATAAGTTCAACTAAGACTCGATCATCCTCTACGCTCCACCGTTCGCCATCCACCTCTTGCTCCACTCCTGTGCCTTCTTTCGTAATCTCCGCAGCTATAGGTTCATGCAAGTCATGGAAATTTGAGCGCTCAAGGCCGCGTGGTAGGTCGGCTGGAGCAATGCGAGCCCGTTTGGGTGTGCTGGGTGATGGTGTAGAATGCCGCGTATCTTCCTGTTCTTCTATATCGGAGTTGCTAATATCTAGATCGCTGTCGATGTCGTCGCCCCGGCCCATATCATCGTCCAGGGCGCGACGCCTCTTGTTGAGGCCACGGGGAGGCGCGGCAGTTCGTTTACGAATCCTCAAGCGCTGGTCTCGGTCCCCGTTTGTGTTTTGCGGACGGGGGCGCAAGCGCATCTTAATCGGTGGAAATGGCGCATGGCTCATTGGAGGTGTAGGGAGAGGTTCGAGTTGCGCAGGCATGGGTGGCGGTGTAGACAGCATGGTTTGGAGTGCGCGACACGAGCTGACGATGGTGCCAAGGGCGGTGTGAGGAGTGGAGGGAGGGCTAGCAGGAGGAGAGGCGAAGAGCGAAGACTGCAGCCGGGTGACAGGTGGGTGCGACAAGTCGCATGATGACAAGGCCGAAGGCATCAACATCTCGTAGGGCAATGAAAGATTCAGGCGCGGTGTGTTGCTGCTCAAGGTGTGGTTGTGGTTGTGGTTGTCCACGGTCCAGAATACGCGGCCGCCGTTGGGGGTTCGTGGCCACCGGGTGCGTCCCAATGCGACCGGGTTCACTGGAATGCGCGCAAACAAGGCGGTAAACTGCGCAAGCTCGGTCGTGGCCGTGTCAGGCAAATCGAACAATGTTCTAGTGTCCAGGCGATGCAGTCGATGAAGTCGGTTGCACGATGCAAAACGATCGATTGGAAGCGATAGCGTGTTTTTTTATTGGCGACGAGGAATGCAGGGCGAGGTGAAGGTGGGAGGGTTGAGAATGGTGTGTGCCTGGGGAGGCGGATGGACAGGAATAATGTACCTAGAGGCGGGAGGGAGGTGAAGTGCGTGCAGGCGGACCACCACCGCGAGCAGCAGAGCTCCCTGTTCAGCAGGTGGGCCACATGATTCACAAGGTACATCGGTACGTACCTCGCTCACACCCCCCGGCTTTTCGGTCAGATAAGCGGGGACTGCGAGGTGTACGGCCAATCAACGCCGCCGCGCGAAGCCCAGACAAGTTCAATAATACTTAATACTTCGAACACACTTTAGAAAGGGCGCAAAGCTATCTAGGGGTGGGTGAGATGTGCCGCCGACACAACCTTGGAATTATTAGATACTAGTAGCTATGCTTATATGTATTCATCAATCGTCTGTCTCTGTGTAGGTACTTATCATGCACAACTATTCTGATGCAACGAACTAGAAAATCCCTGATATTTTATTTTGATTTGACTTGATATTCGTTCTGCGAGCTTGTTGCATAGTTACAGTACCTAGGTCCACTGGGTAGTAGATGTGCCTACATCTGTACTGTACCTACATGTACCTTAGCTACATGTAGCTGGAGGTAGGTACCTAACCTACATACATACATATATATATGTACCTCACCTACCTTAGGTAGATAGACGCTGGTAGATAGGCTTAGGTACCTACTAGTGGTGATGTCGTCGAGCCGTCAAGGTAGAGCTACCAACCCATCAGAGCCATCATCGACAGCTGCAACCACTTAACCACTCCGCCCTGATCGACCGATTCAATGCCGAAGATAACGCATCGTCGACTAGCCTGCCCCATTCCAATCCTACCCCTTATCCCTAGTGCTGCTTAGGGATTAGCTAGCAGTGTAAGTGTTTCTCGATTCAAGACGTACGGTCATCTGGCACATCGCCTTCACTCTAGGTTAGCGGGCTTGCCGCGTCTGACGCCTTTTCGATATTGTGCCAGAGAAAGGCAATAAGTGTAGAAACATTCACTCTGACACTCGCAGGCCCGAATGTGTGCGGGCGCATGTCATAATCTTACTAGGGAGATCCGCGGCCAGTTCTGTGAAACGTCTTGAACCGCCCGCAACCATTACGCTGGAGTTTAAGATGAGAAAAAGAAGCCGCGGATCAGCAGGCCCTGCTTGGCTTTCAACATCCAGCGTCTATTAATAATCATAGTGCGTTACATATCTACAGTACTTGGGTAGTAGGCGCATCCGGGTTCCCACGACGTCAGCCCCGTAGGTTGCTCTCCCGATTACCCTCGAACTTTGGTTGATGACCAAATGACCAATTTACTCTACTACACCCTTTCGTCATCCCTTTTGGTCGAACAGTACTGTATGAAGACCATCGGTCGATCGATGTATACCGATCGACTCTGTAATTCGTCATCAGATCATGAGTCCCACGGTGAACGCTGCTGTTAATGACGCATTCTCGTTTTCCACTCACTTTGCTTCGTATATATGAGTACAGAGTGAGATGGCTGGATACGAAGCTGTGCCGGTAGTCGTTTACTGATTCTATACAGGCCCCTGTAAATGATTCTCGTGGGGTGTGCTGCCAAACTGTAACATAGCCAATGAACATGTGCATGGCTTGAGGCAGGCGTAAAATTACCGGTTCGTCACACGTACTCTATGTCTATTATCGTGGATCGAAGACGGGGCTACTACAGTACATACTTCAGATGGCACAGAAGATGCAAACGGGTGCAACGGTCGATGGAGGGGGAGGCGGGGGCTGGGTGGGGGCACCGCCGCACTGCAATGACATGGAGCACTGATGGAGGTTCTGAAGCGCGTCTCGATCGCGACATTGTCGCGTCTAGTTTAACGCGTAAAATTTTAATTGATGCCCCACCCCAATGGCCAATGGTCTTACACGAAAGCTGACATGCTCGCCAACGCACGAGAACCTGGTTTCGGATTGGTCCATGCGCCGCAGTTTCAAGAATCCCACGCCAGCGTGCCAATACAGGTCTGTCCGCTGCATCTCTCTGTAAGTATGAATCCCAGGTGGCTTCTTCGATCATGCCATATTGCTGCGATGCACTTGTCGCCTAGGCTCTATCGGTCTGGGCGAGTAGCAAAAGCGTATCTGTTACGCTACGATACGGTGCACCGCAAACGACTAACTATGTAGATCTGAAGCCGAGGACTGAACTAATAACTCGCTAATACAGTACCTAAGTATGTACCTAGGCTACCGCTTCGCCGGCTTTCGCTGTGTGGGAGTCGTTCATCCGGAGAAGTCGCCTCCAGTACACTATATAAGCAAAGAAGTATCTGGTTGCCTGGTTGCCTCTTGGACCTCGGAGCCTCGTGGCACGGTCGGATATGATTGCCTAAGCGGTCTTATGCCGTGCCTGTTTGATCGACCAAGCTCCCGCCTGTCCGCCTGCCCGGGAAGCGGGAAGCCCCGGTTGCGGACGCATTCAATAAAAATCAAGATTCGATTCAATGCATTCTGGAAACGTTCGTGCATGGTGCCACGTCCTTTGGAGGCATTCCAAGGAACCTCCAAGAAACCTCCAAGAAACCTCCAACATAAACACGGGACGAGCGAATGTTGAGCTGCAAGACTCAGGCATATTCCCTACCTGCCTGCGTCGAGATGCAGCTCGGTCTGCAATCTAGAGGTACAGTGCGTGTACGACGACGCAGACGCGCGAACCACCGTGCGTTTTAATGCACTGTACTGGTACTGTCAATATCTGACCTGTCCAATCAGCTTCCCTTTAGTTTTCCTATTTCGGAAGTATACAGGATAAGTGACCATCGATAGATCTTGGGTTAATACCGACCGATAAATTAATTGCTCATCATGAAAGTGTTATAAGCGGCTAGAGATGGAGGTCGAACAACCCCCCCGTGTTCGCCGTTATGAAGATGCTTTTTAAAGTTTGTAAGATCGTCTACTGTAAATAGGAGTGGCGCAACAGTCCCGCCAATCCGCTATGGATCTCTGTGAGTTCCTATGGTTTCTTTTTCTCTACGTGGCGCAAGGTCAACCTCGTTGCATCAAGTAGAAAGGAATCTTTGCCATACCGTTGTTGTATGGGGTAGGTAGGGATCATGGTACCCCCGGGTAATAAGCACCCTTGCACCTACCAACAACAAGGTCGCCACTAAAAGTAGTCTCCAAAGCGCAGAGCTCCGTGGCATTGTGGCGCCGGTCCGCACGGCATCCTACAACTATTTGTGAGTTCTGTACGGAGTATTCCCTGATACATCATATCAGTACCGCCACTATCGATCAGGTTTCCTCTAGCATTTCCCCATACTGTAACCAGAGTTTCAGGACGAATTCCCTGTTACTTTGAGGAGAGAGGTAGGTTGCCAACAGAGGAGTTATGTTAGGAAGCAGTGTAAATAGCATCAGTGATGTAGCGTAGTTGTTGTTTCATCGATCCGCTTTCAGCGTGGCGTTTTAGACGAAGCAACTCCACATACTGTAACAGCTCGGTCACTAGCCAAAGGTCTAGAGCTAGAAAGGCAGAACAATCGTCAACATCGCATGCACCAGATGTGATGATTGTTTTGCGTATAGGATCTGTTGTACTTCAAGACTAAGGTACTTGATATGACGTGAGCTCGGGTTCGGAGTTTGCCGTCGTAGCTTCTTCATGTACCTTTGCAATACCAAACCCCACTAGCATTTGATCATTCGATCATGAAGCATCCCACCCAACTGAATGCTCATACATAATAGGTGTTAGCCCATCATAGAGTAGTTGCTATCAGCTACCCCAAGGAATAATCTGGCAATACCGATAACATCCAAGGGAGATAACGAGTGAACGACTATACAGCGCTGTTAGAAATCGAATCTAAATCATTACATACACCTACCTCCATCATGGCTCGCTCAGGAAGAAACAGAGCGCGTAAGTGGTGGGGAAATAGTCGAGACGAAAACACATAGAGATAGGGAGATTAGATTGGATCCGTAGGTATAGGTTGTATAGTCCCCGCCCTAAATAGATACGAACCGGTAGCCCAGGTGTGTCTCTATCTTGGCATATAGAAGACAGCAGAAAGATATCATAGAACAAAAACAAATAACTCCATCCGAAATTGAACTGCCAACCTCAAAAAGAATCGCAGGCTTAAGCTATACTCAACATCCCTAGACCGGAAAACCCTTGAATGCCTATGGCCCTGCCTCTGACACAAGGATTTGTCCTACCGACTACTTTACCACTATACCATTCGAGAGGTATTGGGGAACGTCTGTTGAAGTAGCGCACACATATCGAGGTTTATATCCTTCTAAATCTGCCTCTACTGATATTAGCTAAGGGACTCTGTTATTTATGTTTCGTCTTCCCAGTCTTCGGGCTTCAACAGCCTCTACTAGCTACTTGTTGAACCCTATTTATAGACTTGTGTTTTCTCCTGTGGGGTTATCTTGCCCCCAGTGGCACGAGTGTCCTAAGATGGCATGGAGTATCCGTGCAGCTTGACTAATAGGAGCTTCGCGATTATGTACATCTTGAACAGATGATTGCCTAATCCAAACTTGGGTTTTCGGAGCCAACGAAGCTCAAGGATGTGTATAGCCTCCATGCGGGGGTACACATAATGTTGCCTACCGTACCACAGATAAGGTCTCATTTGATGTTATGGGATTCTGGGATGCGTGCGGTCATCCTTTTGTGGGTTTCGAATTTTGCGAATCTAAATAGTAGCTCTCGGGTGATAGTTATTTGTGATTTGATTTAAGTTGCTATGTGATTATAGCATGAAGTAGTCTGATAGTACGGGACCCCAACTCCAACAATAAAGGACTATATGGTGTACTACTTGTTCTGCCGACTAATTCCTCGATAAAGATACATGTTAAACATGACGAAAGATACTCAATATTACTGGGCACGATACTTTGTTTATCTATCTACCGCAATTTTGTTTGCGGCGCACAAGGTCTAGATTTGTATCACGACAACACACGACTAGAAGTAGTAGCAACAATAATAACATGATCCTCATCGCCAGCTCCCAATCAGGCCAAAAATATTAATCCTCTCGAGGAAACCTATACCATGAAGCTTGAAATCGCCGCCTCGCTTTTCGTGTATGCTACTCTCGGCGCAAACACCTCGCAACATTGCCCTCAGGGCCAATTGTGCTTGACTTCCTTCAAGCAATGCTATGACACTTACGAGGAAGCATGTCGTCCGCCTCCTGGCTCGTACCCTTGGATGGCCTCGGAAAGCTCTGCCCAACTCCCAGCGCTTCTTGGCGGCACTAGCTACACGATTTCTTGGGTATTTGGTCCCGACGGGCAAGCCGATATTCCAGTACGGATACAGTGGCAGATGGATAGCGTAGTGTGGGAAACGAGTAATTACCCAAATTCACCATGGAATTCCAAACCTAATCACGTTCTAACCTTAGCATTGGCGTAGATACAACGGCGCCAGAGTACACGTTCGACCCCGGAAAGATACTCGCATCTTTCCCCACGCCTCAAGCACCGACAATGTCCCCGGAGCTTGCTTGGTTCAACGCCAGCCATTACAGCGGAAACGTACTCATACTCTCCCAACCGATGGCAGTGCGGACGGGGGATGATTTCCCCGTAGCTCTGTCCCAGCAATTTACGGTACAGTCAGACGTCATCGATGACTATATCCAAACCCAGATCGAGATAAGCCGCCAAACCGAATACAATAAATGGAAGATGGCTGTTGGTATTGGACTTGGCATTGGGATCCCATTTTTAGTGTGCATCACGACTCTTGGGGTTTCGGCAGCCGTGAAGATGCGATCTGGGAAACAGTCGGATGAAAATGTTGAGGTGGTTCATGAAGAAGCTGCGATATACTAAGCCGGGGATCTGAAGTTAGTGAGGACTTTATAAGGCATTCAAGGCGTCTGATTAATATCAGGAACGATACTTATTAATAATGGTGATGAATAACGTCGACTATAACCAGTTCCTAGAAGTGGAAGTAAGTTCGTAATAATAAGAAGTTTCCGTACCTTAATGGATATGTCAGTCACTAGGACAGCTATGCTGTGCAATTCAAAAGAAAAAGAAAAGAAAATGAGGATTTAGGCCAGAGGCCCTGTACATAGGTAGGTGATAGACTCTTGTTATTGTACGGACGTCTCTATAACCACCTTCGTGGAGACTATCTGGCCATATATACGAAGTCTCTTTTTCTATATCTATGTGTCTATGTTACACGGCTAAGGCCAAGTATATACGCTTACCAGCCTTCCGGCAAGACATAGGTAGTGACCATTGGTCGGCGAGGATCACGGGGCCTGCAAAAGAGCCTCGCTCGGAGAGGGGTAGCCCAAAGCACGGACCCTAAGGCATGTCTATAAATAAAATGCAAAGGGCGAGGTTACATCGGAGGATGGATTAGGAAGCCAAGGACCCTTTAGACCGTAAGAGAATTATGAGCCGAATGTGAACACTGTTCAAATCCCTTACGTAAGCCTTTGCACAGCGTACGCTTTGTGGCAATTTAGATTAGATTATGAGATAGTGAACGAATCATCACTTCAAACTATTGAAGCTAGGTCATTAAGTGAATCAAAATGGAATTGAGATATTATGCTATATAAGGCGAGTAGCTAGGGCCTACAACACGGCTGACTGCATTTATTTTATTTCCTCAAGGCTTTTCTATTTGTTGAACCTCATGTGCTGGGCCCATTGCATATGTTGTAAGGAGTAGACCATCCGACGGTGTGTGATAATGCAAATCCTGTTCTAGCACATTTTCCTGGGTTGAAGGCCGCTGACTCTGAACAACCCTCTTTTTTCGTCCTAACGACAAAATCGAAGATATATATGGCAATAATTTCGAGTTTTGAAATGCCCTGGGAGCGGACGGTACGCAAAGTACCAGAAATGTGCATGTGGTTTCTGCGAGGCTCCAAAGAATAAAAGATGACGTCTTATATATAGCATCACCCTCTTTTTTATGTGGCAAGATTGCCAGACGCACAATGCTCGCCACAACAGCACTTAAAATTCTAGGTCAGCTCATATTTCCATTTGATCGTCAATGTAATTATGCTACCTAAGAGCGAGGGGCGATCGAGTCCATTGCACTTACACAAAACCAATAGCAAAAATGATTGAACAACCCAGCTTCTGTTTCTGGGTCATGTTGAGTTTCCATATAACTGTTTGAGGCAGTATGAAAACGACGAGTTCAGACGCTGAATCGAGACCGACTGAAATAATGAATGCTGGCCACCAATTAAAGCAGTGCCCTTCCGTGAATGGGTCCCAGATGAGTTCAAAAGGTGTACAGATAATGTTAGCTAAGATGAGCGACGCCAGATAAAATGCGACGTTGACGCCTAGTACTGCATAACATACCCAGAAGAACGCAGATCGAGCTCTTGGTGAGAAAATAGACACCCACTCGAGGAGAATGGCTGCCTTAGTCGTCGACATGACCAAAATATAGAGACAGGCAGTAATGTGAAAGAACTAAATGCTGAAATGAGATACATGCAATGCCACCGTTTTAGTGTCTGTGCTGACGTATGAGTAGTTCACAAAGTCTCTCAGACTAATATTCCACATGTGAACGTAAAACCCAACATCCACGGCAAATTTGTAGTAAACAGCGACCGAGCTTATCAAGAACCCCTGGGATTTTTCATCAGTTAGCTATCATGAACGATCGATAGTCTTGGCCCCTCAACTCCTCATTTAGTACGCATGTAGAGGAAACCGATATTACACATTTTAGAGAAAGGGGTACAACGTATCGGAGAGTGTCGTATGATTTACTTACATAGGCTATGAGTGTGAGAACTAGATTTCATCAAAGGTTTAGTCAGCAAAACAGTTTTGTCTATTTAAGCACCGAAGAGTCTTACCGTCAGGAAGTGAAAAAGACTTGATTATACATAGCCTTACATATATTCTCGTCGTCGCGAAAAAGGTAGATAATAATGCGATTGCGGCAAGATAAAATAAAATGCCGGGGCTACTAGGCACTGGGCCGCCGAATCGAGATTCTACCCCCGGTGGAGGGGCGCTAGCAGGTCCACGAAGGAGTTCTTGCTGTTGTGCAGATGATAAGGATAAAAGACTTTTGGCCTCCATGGGATTCTACACGTTGATAGGGGTTTATAGGCTTGCGGAAGGGTGTGAGAAAGCCTAGAAGAATATTTATATTGCGAGTAATGTGGAATAGAGAGAGGGGAGTGATATTCGAGATCGTAATACATTTTCTGTCAGCGTGGGAATCTGCGACTTATATGTCTGAATAGCACGTAAATTTAAAGGTTTTCAGGACCTCGGCCGGATCGTGCGGAGGTGGATGCAACCGAAAGTAACCAGATAGCGGTTGAATACTACCTACTAATCCTTACGAGAAAATGGCCGGCATCTATGTGATACCAATTAATTAATTACCACGAAAAGCCTTTCAGCCTGACTTGGTTGTGCGGAACTACACAAAAGGGTAGCAATTGAAGCGAAGTCATTGTCGCGAATTCAGTGCTTAAATGACGGGGGATATGATTTTAGTGAGTATGCCATTTCACAGCCAGAAGATTGAGGCTACATTAGGTAGTTATACCTGACCAATGCTCTGGACAGTGCCTAACCGGGCGGCAGAGTTAGACAAGGGGGTGGCTTTGGATGCTTATTCCTGACCGAAGTGCCCTTCGGCGAGTTTACGGCTCCCGATTGGTGGACGTCACTTGTTTATACGCTATTCCGTAATATGTGGTATCTTTCGATGTCGCACTGCATACAGTAAATGGCAAGGCTCGGAAGAAAGGATTGACAATTGTGGCTATGTAGTGGGAGGCAGATAACGGAATTTAGACAGATACCTAATTGGATATAAATGATGTAAGAACTGATAGAAAACTGTTACTCTCCCCTCCTTGATACAATGGAATGGTGATCTCTATTTTATCAAATTATTGTATTTAGGAAGCCTACATATTGTTCCATATTGTCAGGGTCTTATAGATGGGGCCAAGCATAGTTGGGCGTTTGTTTCAGTGAGTATCGTAACACATACTACCTGGGGGCGTGGCATCTACAATGTAATGTAAGGTCCCCTTTAACACGCATAAATGGCTATGGTTCTAAAAATAACGAGTTTAAAACATGCATACGTAGCTCCGTTGACCTCCAGCAGCCACTGGGGTACAGGCGAGATAGATCATCCCGAATAGGTATGCCTTGGTGTGCTTGTCCGACAGTCGTGCTGTAGTTGAATAGATATATAGGTATTCAAAGTCAAAACAGAATATATAAAATAATGCTCTTCGTTCTCGATGCGTTTTAACCCGTATTTGTTTAGCGCCTTACGATGTGAATGCATGCATAGAGACAGAAATTACGTAGGATTAGATCGAGTAGGCTAGAGTCAATACATAACCCTACCTGAGATCTTGACACGGCTCTCCCGACTTTTCAACAAGACAGAATTCTACCACATCCCGGGGTATTGCCGGTATCCGATGCAGCCACAAGACTTTGCCAATAGCACAGGGGGGAGGTTGGCAGATAATTCCTGTTTTGAGTACCGCAAGCGCTCATGCAGAGTCTGATTAACCTATGACACGGCCCCTCGAGTCAGCGTAGCCAAGCCATCAAGGTACCAAAACCTTAAAATTCTGGTTCTCGTAAGTAAACATATTATTCTCTGTCGGTGTTGGCGCTATATTTTGATGCTTTGTGTGTTTCGCAATTGGATACTAGTGACCTTAATATAATCTACAATTTACTTCGCCCCTTTGGCTGACACCACTTCACCACTTCTACACACTTAGTCTAATCATGGCCATTAAAAGAGCCTTAGGTAGGTAGTCAATCTGTATCTCTGAATTTCCATACTATGCTGGCTGTTCTATGAAAACCTCGAGGGTTTGACAACTCACTTCTTTACTAGTAGCCGAGCGCCTACCAATTTTATTCGAGACATAAGGATGAACACACCACTCTAAATTGCATTAGCTATTAATACTAGCATGATACGCTTCGCTTTAGTATTATGTACTTACAATCATGAATGTGAGGCCGCAGAAGATCTTGAGACCGAAGTAACTACCGTGTTGTGCGGACACAATCGCCCCAGCAATAGGACTACCGAACAACCCGCCAAACGAGGAAAAGGCATATAGCGTGCCGACGCGGAAACCAAGATTTCGGATATCTGATATGGAAGCTACCAAAGCTGGCATGAGTACAAGTGTCAAGCCCGAGGCGAACCCATATAAAGCGGCAAAGGTGACAATAGGGGCAGTCGAGGTTGCTGGCAGCCATAGGGTTAGGCTGATAACCCCCGAGAAAATAGTGGAGATGATGCAGATGTTAAAGACTCCATAAACATCTCCGAGATGAGCGGGGAATGTCCTTCCGAAGATGGCTGCAGCGCAGATAATTGGTATGAGGTAGTTTGTGAGATTGGCTGGCACGCCTACTTCCTTGGCCTCGACGACAATAAATGTGAAAGGCAGGAAGCAACCAAGGAAGAAGAAGAAGGTGCCAATTGCTAAGAGTAGGAATGGAACCTCCCAAAACGGGGCGATATACTCCTTCAACAACCAGGGTTTCTTAATAGGTGGCAAGCGAGACTTGATGGCTAGATTGCCAAAGATCAGAAGTCCGAGGACAAAGAATCCGATAATGCGCATTGCCCATCCAAACCCGAACTCTTCGAGCAGGTAAGTCACCAGGATAGGAAGTACAACACCACCAACACTTGATCCAGTGATAATGATCCCGAAGGCAAGCGCTCGATATTTATTAAACCAGGTGGCCGCGGCTACGATAGCTGTAGGGTGTCAGCAAAGTGGTTGACCATGAAAGGTGATGTCTGTACTCACTAGGGCAAAACAAGAAGCCTATTCCAATCGCACTAGCAATGGACTGGGATAAAAAGATTTGATAATACTTATTGGACAACGATAGCATCATTAGCCCATAGACGTGAAGAAGCGATCCAAATAATAGTGGCCAACGTGGACCGTAGTCATCGGCAAGCTTCCCAGATATTGTGCCCTATAATAGCATTAACAAACCAAAATCCAAATATGCTGATTGACGAAGGCTTACCAAGAAGAACAGGACGAAAGATTCGGTTGCTGGAATCCATGCTACGGTGCTCGGTGAGTACGCGGAAAGTTGATGAGTTTGGTAGTAATCTTGGAAAACGCCGATACCTGTGACTCCTGGTTAAAAGAGCTGCTCTATACCAACCATAGTCGCAAGACGGGTATCATACAATTCAACCACCCAGAACTGGCAAACACTGTACAAAACCCTCCAGCGATACATAACCATGCACGAAGGCCACCATCTGGGAAGACGTCAAGGTCAGGTCCAATACGTGCATCATCCTGCGCCATTTTTGGAACGGAAATGACTGTATTAGGAGTCGGATTTCCAGGCTCCCCCTGAGGAAACTTCGAATTGTCCGAGTCGTTACGAGGCGTTCGAATCTGCGACCCAGTATTTGTTTTTGTTCCCTGTTTGCAAGCTTGATTAAGAGAGTTGGAATATTGACAAGAGGGAGAAACTCCGAACGTGACTTGCATCCTATACATCTGCGATTAGGCGCTGAGTGTGCGCTAGCCTTCATGTAGTCTTATGCTTCCTTGAAAATACCCAGTAAGACCAAGAGCCGGTACCTGCAGGTTAAACGAGCATGGGTGATGCGTCATGTCACGTACAGGGGACATTACATATATATGTGGACTCTCACGGCGGATGCCTGTTAACTTGTTCTACCTATCATAAAACATGAATGGCCCTCCTAATTAAATCGTGCCAGCATCCATACGCGGTCTTCTGCCTTTACTGCAGACCTACGGTCCGAGCCCAGCCGAAAAAAGTTAAATTATAAGGCGTACTACAGCTTCTATGTGTGACTGACCCCGGCCCCAACTATGTACAACTAGTACACTACCTATACCAGTTCCTAATGATGAAAAATTGAATGCAATGATGACAGCATTTACTGAATGCTGCGCCTATATGCCCGCGCTGGATGTTGCGGATGTACCCTGAAATCCGACCAATATTGAATTAAGTCGGGTGAGTGTTCCAGCAGCTCGTCGTCTTCGCCCTTAGGAGGCTAGGATGTCAAATACGTATCCAAAGGTTTAGATGAACTCATTACCTGGAAAAAGATCAGCTTGACGATAGAGAAGACAGTAATATTGGAACAAAAAGTCAACGGAAAGCAAAGAGTAACAATAATATAAAAACAGTAGCGTATGCTAAATTGTGTGCCCCCTATTGTAATATGCCCCGAAGCCTTCTATACGATTTATACACAAAATGCTACCTAGGTTTCATTGGTCAACTCCCTTCGGGTGTTGTCAGTCGCCCTATTTGACCCTTCTAAGGATTTTGTGCGCTCCTTTCCAGCTTCTCGTTAGCTTGGAGGTAAGGATGGTAATTCTTTTGTATTTGTATAGAATTTATTTCTGACGGATGCAATAATAAGCGGGGTTGAAAACGGGACCCCTTACCTAGGTAAGTACCTTATGTGGCTGTATGGATAAATACTGGTAGGTCTAGGTACTTGTAATAATGGCTAGAGGTCCTACAGTAGGTAAGGTAAAGTGAAATATGAAGAACTTGGCACGAGAGCCTATGCTAACTCATCATGCGGGTCGTGGCGGTGCGTTCCACCTCGTAGCCGCCGGGCCTCCGTTTTGCCCATCGGCATATTAACTCCACCGCCGGTGCACCGTGTGAAAGGAAACGGAACCGTCGGGCCGCCGGGATATGCTGCTCTTCTTGCCTGAAACAATGCCGCTTTTATTCAAACTATCCTTTTTTTTTTTACCCCTTTTATGTATTCCTTTTTTCTACTTTGCTGTTAGCTAATCTTATATAATATTTAATTTATCACTTTATTTTAACTTTTATATAGCTTTTATTAAAAACCCCCTTTTACACTAGGTAGGTATGTGCCGTATAAACCTCTGAAAATTTCACTTAATAACTTTGCTTCCTGCCGGACTGTTATGGATCTCATGGATCCATGGGGTGGACTGCGCCAGCCACGATGGACTACACCGGCCGCAACTTCTGCGGCGGCGTTAATTATCACCACAGGGTGATTAGTCGGCAAAGACAGACATAGATAGGTTTGGGCCTTCGCCCATCCAGATAGATAATACAACTTCTTTTCACTCTTCAGATCATCCGCTCGGAACCATCACACGGACTCCTGGCTAAGAACCGTGAAGACCGCTGGTCCGCTCGCGCATTAGCTGTCGCCGGGCCTTGTCCTTTTCTGCAATCAACCGCCGTTAGCAAATAGCCATATCATCGTGTTGCAGTCCCAGGAACTATAGCTTACCTCTATCATAAACCAAGAACTCGTGGAGGCCAGCACCTGCTGGTACCATAGGCAGGACAGGCACCTTTTTATCAGTAATAACCTCGAGAAGAGCTGGACCGTCTGTGTTGATAAGCCACTCAAGGCTAGCCCGAACGTCCTCTGGCTTGGAGACCTTCCTCGCCTGCACACCCATTGCGTCGGCTAACTTGACAAAGTTCGGATTCCGCTGGTGGGTATGTGCATAGCGATCCTCATAGAACAGGTTCTGCCATTGGGTAACCATGCCTTGCTCCTCGTTATTCAAAATAATAACCTTAACGCCAATGTTAAATTGAGCAGCGGTGGAGAGCTCTGTTAGGGTCATGTTAAAGGACGCATCGCCATCAACGTCGATCACGAGGGCGTCTGGTCTCGCTACTGCAATTCCAATCGCACTTGGCAGCCCAAAGCCCATCGTGCCTACATCCCAGGGTCAGAATTAGGGTCGTTACAAACTTCAATGACCAAGAAACATAACAAGATTTGGGTTTGGGGCTAGGAAAGACCGGAGAGAAACGGCCAAGATGCTGCAAGAATATCACATACCTAGTCCACCGCTCGTGACAAACGATCGAGGCTCTCTCCACGAGTAGTGCTGTGCTACCCACATTTGCTACTTCAGGTCAGTTGGTGTTCGTAATAGTGTTGGCTGCTCATGAGGAACTCACATGCTGGCCCACTCCAGTCGAGATGATTGTTTTCTTATCAATTTTAGAGGTGAGATCGCTCAGCTCCTCAATTAGGGACTGGGGTTTAATGAGACCGTTGCCTCCAGGGGAGTCAGCGCGCTCGTAGTTGGATAGAGGCCACTTGGCCTTCCATCCGGATATCTTGTTAAACCATTCGCTTCGTTGCTCCATGCTTATAGGTGTGAGCATAGGCATGAGCATTTTGAGGTTAGTGGCAACATCGCCCTCAATAGCCTCAGTTGCTTGAATAACCTTATTAATATTCTTAGGCAAGATATCAAAATGAATAATGCCGCCTCGCTTCTCAACTGCTGCAGCTTTAGCATTAGGAGCAAATTTTGAAGTATTGAGAACAACACGGTCATCAAAGCGAGCACCAAGAGCAATAATAAGATCGGCCTCCTGCATAGCCATATTGGCATATGCCATACCATGCATACCCAACATGTGTAATGACTTCTCGTCACGCTCATCAAATGCACCAAGGCCCTGGAGAGTTGTTGTGACGGGAATGGAACACTTATCGGCTAGCTCGCGAAGAAGCTCAGTTCCACCTTCAGACTGGATGACGCCTTGGCCAGCGTAAATGATAGGCTGCTTAGCTACTTTGATAAGCTCAGCAGCATGACCAAGGGAGGTATTAAGTTGCTTTTCCATTAATCGTTTGGCAGCCTGAGAAGCGATGCTTGGAAAAGAGGGTAGGCAAGTTTGTGTTGGTATAGCCTTTCGAAGAATCCCAGCTGTAATATCCTTAGGAAGGTCGATGAGAACAGGGCCAGGACGGCCACTGGTAGCAATCTCGAAAGCCTCGTTAATTCGACGCGGGAGCTCAGCAATGCTTGTCACCATGCAATTCCACTTGCACGCACTCCTGCTAATGCCCACAGTATCACATTCTTGAAACGCGTCCAGTCCGATGGCACTTGTTACGACCTGTCCAGTGAAGACTACTATGGGAGTGCCATCTGAGAGGGCATCTTGCATGGGTGTGATGACATTGGTTGCTCCCGGACCCGATGTAACGAGTACAACGCCAGGTTTTCCGGAGGCACGTGCGTACCCTATGATATATTAATATAAATAAACCTTGTTCAACCAAGCAAGTCCTACCTTGTGCCATGTGGCCGGCGCCTTGTTCGTGCCGAGGCAAGATAAAATCAAAGTGTGGTGAGTTGTAGATGGCGTCAAAGACAGGAAGGATGGCGCCTCCGGGGTAGCCGACTAGGACTAGTTAGCACGTGGGTTCTCGTTTGGCCCTGCCGGCGAAGACAAGTTCGCTTGGAGAAGGGAGACCAACAAATATGCTTCACGCCGTGTCTGAGCATCATTTCATGAAAGATCTCGCCGCCGGTCTTTCCGATGAACCTGAAAGCACATGAGCAAGGGCTCATGGTGGTTTGAGAGAGAATTCTTACGACTCGTCCATCTCGGGTTTCGATCGGTTGACAAGAGGCTGAACATGACGACGAGATTCGGGTTCCAAGTTGAAGGCGGGGCTGGGCACGGGGCGAGCTTGACTGTAAAGCAGGTCAGCAACACGATTGAGATGAGATTAACAATGAAACATTGATTGGCTTGGTGGAGCGAGCGTTGGGGCAGTCCTCGGCGTCTTTCGAGTCAGGAACACGGTGAAGTGCGACACCACGAACGAGGTTCTGAGGGTGCAAAGAAGCAAGAAAAACAGCCAGAAACGTACGGCGCGGCAGGAGTGGTAGCAGTGGCCTTTGTTCTTTGCGTCGCGGGCAGCTTTGACTGCGCAAGAGTGGCTGTGGGCGGCGTCGTCCACGCCCTCGCCTGGCCAAGGGCGCCGATGGCCTTTCTGGTAGGGCGATTTCGGAGCATCGCCGAGGAGTGGATGGATTCGGAGGGGAGGAAAGTCGGGGTGGGATGGGAAAGGAAAGATCTCAATTGCCTGAGTGAGCACAAGTGCTCGGTGAAGAGAGAGAGAATCCAATGATGCCAGTTTTTTCTTCGGGGTCGAGGACGGTGAAAAGGAAAACAAGTTGTTGGAGGAAGAGGGAGGCGAAGAAGCTAGCTAAGGAAGGTTTTGGCGAAGTCGGACAAAAACCTGGGGTAAGACTCAATTGAAAAAAAAAAAAAATGGCATGACACAGTCACTGTACCACGCTCCGATGTCGTCCGGCAAAAAATGCGGGGGCTCTGTTCGCGCTAGGTAGCCAGTCGCCCGTACGTTTCAACCCCACCACAAGAGCGCATGGTGGCGCCTTTTGATTAGTAATCAAGGCACCACTTACACAGGTCTGTGACACGGTTATATATAAATTGTTGCCTACTACATTTCTATAGGTACGTTTTAACAATTTTTCGCGGCGAGGGAACATCATAGTATTAATCTACCTAGTCAACATCGTCATCCTCCTGTTGTTGATTTGGCCTGGTGGTTGTTGCCGGCATCTCCCACATCTCCCCCGTCTCCCACATCTTGTTATAATAGGCCTGTCTTATGCACTCCCTCACCAAAGCTAGCCGGTGTTTCACCGCATCCGTGACATGTCTGGTCATGCTCACCAGCCAAAGCTTGATGACATACAGGACGTCTCCAATGCTAGGCTCACGGCAAGCCCGAAAGGCAGTGGGCTGTGCTTGAAGCACCGTGACGTACTCGATCTGCCTCACCGTCTCATCAGAGTCACAAAGGGACGCTGGAGACGCCCCATTAGAGCCTGTAGCCGGATAGTCCACATCACTCGGCCGTTCCGTGTTATTTTCGTGCAAGTCGTGCCAGCTACATCGGTCCCAGTCCGAATCTCCCTGATCCCATAAGCCATCATTACTATAGCTTGTTAGATACGACCTATATCCGTTACGACAAGTCCAGATATGGTTGAGAACATGGCAGTTTCTCCAGTGTAAATTAACACATGTCTCTGCGTCCTCTTGCCCATCTATCGGTGGTGGAACGGCTACCACCGATTCCACCCATTCGGCGGTATCCGAGTAGCAATCTTCACCTTCCTCCTGCTCCCTCCCGGAAAATGACGATGATGTTACAGCATGCGTCTTGTGTGTTACCGACTCTGGTATCGATCTTTGGTCCTGTAATCTTTCGTGGTCGTTTTCTTGTCGGCGGCGCCACGGTGGCCTGCCGGATCTCCACGGAATGAAGTCGTTGGGATAAGTGTAGCGTGAACCAAACTCGTCTAGAGATAGGAACCAGGTATCGAGTAAGTCGTTGGCCATCTTTTTTGCGTAGCGAAAACAGTTTTTGGCTTAGGTATTGTCAGATGGGCTGGTCCTCGAGGTGAATAGATGGACTTGCCTGTAGCCAGTGACCCAATAGCTAGGGTTCAATAAGCAATAGATTGATTCTCAAGCCTCACTTTGGATCGCGGGGCCCCAGAATATCTAGGTATGTAAATAAACAAAGGTCTAGATAGATGAGACTAAGAAGAGTGGTTGTATTGGTCGTGGAGCTGTCTAGTGGAGGGGAATGTGAAATTAACGGTTTATATACTGTTTCTCCACCCATTTTGACTTCCCTGTACTGATCTACGAAGTAGGGTAACTGGGAACTAATTGACTGGCAGGTGGTGGGTGCAAGATAGAAGAATAAGGTGGAAGATAAGTGTCGGCTGGGGCCATAGCCAAAAAAGCTCTTCAGTTCGGCCTAATAACCATGATTGTGATAAAAGTAAAATATCGACACGTGAGTCAATTTCAAGGCACATAGGCAATTTTAGGGTATTTAATAATGGCACTAGTGCCGTATGATGTCTTTTAGGTGTTAATATCTGGAGGCTAAATTTCAACCACAGATCCCCCTTGCGGAGTGGGCTACCCCGTAACGTATGCTAGAGGCTATGTTTCAGATCAAGAAGGTAACGGCGACTTTGATACCCAGCAGCTCCAGGAGCTGTGGATGATTCACCTAGTAGTGACCGTAGAAGGAATACGCGTAATTAGTCTCTCCAAATTTAGAGTTTATAGATTGTTTCAACTACCTGTTTACTTCCCTCTTTGGCGATGTGGCACGAACTCTGAAGTTATCCTGCTAAATCACACACGTAACTAGGTAGTCCCGACCTTTATTTAAATGTTTGTCCCCTGTTGTAGGTTTCCGAGCCCATCGGTGTGGTGGACTTGGAAATCTAGGATTCAATAACGGCGTAGCTAGACCGATGATTAAACCAATCGTAGATTAATCCGTCTTGACGTTCATCATGGCCACAATAAAAGGACAGCACACAGTCATCGCAAGCCTGCTCATGATTATAACTCTATTCTACCTATGGACTATCAATGCTAGTGCCACTCCGCAGTCTCAGAGCTGGTCCGCTGAGGACCTGCGCTACATCGAAGCCCCCGGCTACTTCTGGACCACTCTGCCCCTCAATTACCCCCCAGGTCCCATCCGACCACTCCCGAATTCCAAGCCAGTAAAGTATCCAAAAGTTCAGTACCCCTTCACTCCGGAGACGACCGTCGCACGCGACGTACGTGAAGAGCGCCAGCGCGCTGTGAAGCAAGCATTTGCAAGATGCTGGTCTGCCTATAAGCAGCATGCCTGGCTCTCTGACGAGTTGGCCCCCGTTTCAGGCAACAAGAAAAATCCGTTCGGAGGCTGGGCCGCCACTCTAGTGGATTCACTTGACACGCTCTGGATCATGGGATGGCACGACGCTGATTTTGACGAGGCCGTAGCAGCCGCAGCTACGATCAACTTCACGGAAACCAACCTAGAGGTGGTGAATGTATTCGAGACTAATATCCGTTATCTTGGTGGGTTCCTGGCTGCATTTGACCTCAGCGGAGATATTCGATTGCTGCGGAAGGCCGTCGAGGTGGGCGAGATGCTATACCACGCCTTTGATACCCCGAATCATATGCCCATTACTCGTTGGGATATCCATGCAGCAATAAGGGGTGAACGCCAGGTCGCTGGTAATCCGTTACTTGCTGAGATCGGAAGCTTATCGATGGAGTTCAGTTAGTTCCCCAGAGTCATTATCTCCCCCTTTTGGCAGGTTTCGGGCCTCATTTCTCCTGCACGCTCCCGAAACATGAGCTTGAATCTCACTCTTTTTGGTAACTACTAACTCCAGCGTGTAAACAGCGCGTCTTTCCCAGCTCACTGGCAACCCGAAATGGTTCGATGCGATCCAGCGCATCATGGATGAGATGGCAGCTCAGCAGAACTCGACAGCCATCCCAGGCTTGTGGCCGCTAATTGCTGACGCTGGCAAGATGGTGTTCAATTCCGGCTCAATCTTCACTCTCGGTTCCATGGCCGACTCAGCATATGAATACCTTCCAAAGATGTCAGCGCTAATCGGCGGCCAGCTGGAGACATACCAGACCATGTATGAGAAGACAATTGCTGCTGCTACGAAGCATATCATGTTCAAGCCAATGACGCCGACGAACGAAGATATCCTCATTGCCGGACAGATCCATACGAAAAACGAAAGCGGATTAATTACCAGAGAGCTAGAACCACGAGGCCAGCATCTCGTCTGTTTCCTTGGAGGGCTAGTTGCACTTGCAAGCCAGCTCTTCTATCGACCTGACGATATGGCGATAGCTACAAAACTAGTGGAAGGGTGCATATGGGGTTATAACTCTTTCCCACACGGTATCATGCCAGAGACTTTCATGATGAAACCCTGTGCGAACAACGACAACTGCACCTGGGACGATGCATCTTGGAGAAAAGAGGTTGAAAAAAGAACAGGGGGAAACATGAAACGTGCCAGATTTGACAAGATCACCGCGCAAGAACGACTTCCGCTGGGTTTCACTGCAATCCCTGACACGCAGTATATACTGCGCCCCGAGGCCATCGAGAGTGTGTTTGTCCTTTATCGCACGACAGGTAGACAGGATCTCGTCGAGACGGCGTGGGAGATGTTTCAGGCCATCAACCGAAGCACAGCTACCCAGCTCGCGAATTCTGCCATCCGGGATGTCACACTCCCTGCAGACCAGCAGCCCCAACCGTCGGACTCGATGGAATCGTTTTGGATGGGTGAGACTTTAAAGTACTTCTATCTAATTTTCAGTGAGCCCAATTTGATAAATCTGGACGAGTTCGTGCTTAATACAGAAGCGCATCCTTTCCGCCGGTTACTCAAGTAAGTCGAGTGTTATAGCTGTCTCGCGAATAATTAAGAATTCTAGAGGAAATATGGGAGATGTGTGATTAAATCCAAATGGATTTAAGGTAGAGATAGTACGACGGGCACATCACTGCTAATGAATCATCTGGCCGGGTTTAAGAAAGAAGAATATGGTTTAGAAGGATAATAGAGAATGGGCAGGAGGGAAAGTCTCTAACTCGAATTCTACTAATTAGAAGTATGTTCGATATCGTGCTGAGCTAGGAGTTATACAAATCTTACGATTGCCATTCAGTGACTCCTATCCGTAGAAGTGAAGCGGCTGTCTTGTTGCATTACTCACTCTTCATCCTAGCCACATGAAGACACGCGCCTCTTCAATAATTATCGCTTTATTTTTGGACATCTTTAGAAGCCTCCCTGGCGTCGGCCACAAGTAGTCACGCGGGGCGCACCTATTTGCCTTGTCAGTCTCCTCCCTCATTTAACCGACTGTCCCAGTCAACGTCATTGTCACTTCCCTTGCTGCTAGATCCTCCTTCAATTTCACCTCGGCCATCCTCGCCCCTCGTTTTGGATGTCTGATCTGCCTCCTTGTACATCGGCCCAATCTCCTCGAAGCTATGGCTTGGCGTGTGAATGGCGTGCCAATGGCCATAGCACTTAAAATAGAGCGAGCATTCGCGGCATTCGATACAATTCCACTAAACACCTATCCTGTTCTTCATATTGGAGTTAGCGCGCCAATCTTGCGGCAATGCACAAAGGTTCTACTAACTGTCAGGCAGCTCTTTAGAAAACATCCTTTATGTCTTAAGCATCAGCCTTATGAAATTCGGGATCCCATTCCTCCATCACGCCGTCTTCATGAAGTCTCCTGCGCTCATGAGGCTCGACGATGGTACTCAATTGCATACTCCGATCAGCAAAATTTATCAACTTTAGGGCTGACCACTCCCTCTTCGCACCATAGACGCCCCCGACCCCCCCCCCCCTGGCCCATACATCCGCGCCATGAGTGACCAGTTGTGTGACAGCCTTGTCACTGCCCGACCGCGCCGCCCAAAGCGGCGGTGTCCAGCCATCATCATCTGCCACGTTAATCATATCAGAATCCTCGACTCTACCTAAGATAAGAGCAATACAGTCGCTGAAAGGTGTAGAAGCAGCAAAGTGGATGGGCTTCCGACCACACTTGTCCCCTCCGTTGATGTGGGTTCCAGCATCACAAAGCATTTTAATCGCACCATTGCCCCGAGATTTGCATACGAAATGGACTGCGCGACGACCCTGTTTGTCGGCGATTTTTAGTTCAACTTGACGTTGGATAAGGAACTTTAGCACCTTAGAGCCGGTTATAGGATCGGTTCAAGCTATGTCTGCTGCGCGGATGATTGCGTAAGAGAGCTCGCGGCCTGGCTTGTCAATGGGCACCTTGGCTTCATCAACAAGGTACCGCACTATGTTTTCGAGAGCTAAATCATCCTCGACGCCCAGTGCAGTGTAGAGCAGTAATTTATCGTACCCGGGATCAAATATCCTACAATCCGCACCTGAGTCCACGAGCAACTTAATAAGGTCCAAGGATCCCCCTAGGCGCCCAGCCATAACCCTTTAGTACAGAAACAAAACAGGTTATATCGCTTTACCCCCTATAGTCCATACACTCGTCCCACTTCAGTAGGTTTCTAGACCTTTTGCTAGGTCAATATAGGCAAATCTATAAAAACTAGCGAAGACAATATCTACTATCAAAACCTGCGTAAACCTCATATATAAACCTACTTATATAGATCACTGGGCGACGTTCGATCACGTACGACCACGTGCCCTGAGTCACCTGATATTATCACGTGATCCGTGACAGTTACTATTAATCAATATATAAGACTTGAACTAAATGCTATGTTTTCATAAAAGATATTAATTATAATTATTATGTAGCGACACTATTGCTGTCATTCTAGACTGTTATTGTACGCTAAAACAATTATTGTTACCCCTGTAAATTTCCATACCGTACGGATTAGGTGCCGTAGAAATATGTGGCGTTTGATAAGGCTGGCAATGGTCAGGCATTCCATCATCCCCGCACTTCTAATTTGATCAACCGATATCCAAACTCCTGTTCAACCCCTGTCGAGCTGCAGATGGATCTCTTACTGGAAAGTCAACTCTGTTGCAAGTGTCGCGATATTGATATAGCTTCTTTAGTGACGCTACCCCCGACGGAAATAAGAGGTTCGCGACGACAAACCCTGGAATATGAGGATCAACTGTCAGTCCATTTTCACAGCGAACAACCGTACGAGTCTTTATCAAACTCGAAATGCGGACTCTGCAATTTGGTTGGGCAGTGCGCCATTCGAACAAGACAAGGTGCAAGATTGAACGGCGCAGAATGTTGTCTACGTCCAAAGCTTGTGTGGTTGGCCGATCCTAGCGATCGCAATGTTAGACTTCGCCACAGTGGCCAAATCCAAGTGTTGTTCTTTGAGGTCAAGTCTTATCCATACAAGTGGTATATCCCATACAAGAGGTATGGCATACTGTCATCAGGGCACTCAAGGCACGTGGGAGAACGCAGTACCGTGGTAGGTAAAAGGATTGCTTATATGATCAACAAAGAGAATATCCCTAAACTATCAAAGGTCTCTAATAACGGGGAAGCTTGTGTGACCGAACCTTCCCCCGTTGCTTCCTGGATGATCGATGTCATTAACAAACAGGAGCCAAATCAGGACTGTCAGAGGTCCCTTATTCCTGCAACGGCCAACGTGGCATTGCTGCGGGATTGGTTACAATTATGCGACACGGGCCATCACCATTCGAACTCAACGGACATCTCACCACGGCTTCGTAACATTCAAGAAGCCGGGCTGTTGCGCGCAATCAATACAACAACTGGCATCATATCAAAGCTGCCCCTCCAGCACACTTTCGTGTCCCTTTCATATGTTTGGGGTTCCGAGGTTACTCAGCATCAATCGCTTCAATCTTTGCCTGTTGCGGAGTACGCGCCTACAATTCGAGATGCAATCGAGGTTGCTGCATCTTTGGATTTTGAATGGATTTGGGTTGATCGCATCTGTATCGACCAGAAAAACGAGGCCGAAAAGTCAGCTCTGATTCCGTTTATAAAGGATATCTTCGCTGCAGCCGCGCTCACCATCGTGGCAGCTTGTGGTGATGGAGCACACGGAGGCCTCAGTGGCTCATCCCGTACTGTAAGACGTTCAGAGACACCTCTAGAATTACAGTCAAAAGGAGAACAGCCAACAGCACTGCAGCTTCTGCCGGCCTGTCCTAGTTTCAATACACTACACGAAGAATGCATTTGGCGCACACGAGGTTGGACATTTGAAGAGCAGGTGTTTTCTAGGCGGCTACTCTTTGTGTTTCCCTCGGAAATGATCTTCACTTGTAGCATGGGAACGTATAGAGAATCGAACGGTTCGGGCTTTGTTTCCGAGGTTGCCGGTACGACGTGGGGAGACTTTGGCACCACAATGCCATTGATTGCAGGTGAACTGTTTGCACAATTCCAACCCAGGCGTAACAAAGATTCTATTGCAATGAACGCAAGACAGTTCATCCGCGCAGTTGAAGAATATAGTTCGAGAAACCTGACTATCGAGAGTGATAGGATTGCGGCATTTGCCGGGTTAGTTGCCGTGACTACTAATCCGGAAGATGGAATATCGGACAACGCCCTGCTTGGCCACGGTCATCCTTTACGCTTCTTTGAGACGGCTTTGACTTGGCAACATGACACTACCTTTCACAAACGTATCAATCAAGGAAAATGCTTCGCACCTTCCTGGAGTTGGGCGTCTGCTGAAGCCAAGGTGCACTTCCTAGATAACGGCGATGAGGACTCTCTAAGCAACTGGTTTAGTTTTGGATTGCTAAACCCGATTGATGTCTTAGGTCTCCCTTCCAGAGACTTTCTATCTAACAGGCTCGGACTAAACTTCCCTTCCAACCTCCTCGCCATGAGACCGTGGATCAAGGATGATGTACCTAATAATGCGCCCCCAGTCTATGATGATGCGGTATCTAGTGCAGTATCATACGTTGGTTCCCAATATCTACCGAAGCTTCATATTGTCACCGTTCTGTTTAACGCCTACTTCGGCGATGCCTCGGATGGGCAGCATTACATACAGCCTATTGGAGCTGATCAAGATGAATTGCAAATCGGTTTTATACGGGGAAATCGCATGATGAGTAACTGGTCAGCATCCTCTGTGACTGGGAACGAAATAACCACGGCGACAAGGAAGTTCGCTATAGTCGGGGGTTGTCATAGCATTTACGTCATGGCTCTAGAGTCGACGGAGGAGCACAATACTTTCCAACGCAAGGGGCTCACAAGAATATCTGCGTACTCGGACGAGAAGTTTTTCAAAATAATGAAAAAAGGATCGCCACGTTGGGAATATATACGAATTGTTTAGATTTTACGCAGGGGTTGCGAGGGTATCAAAAGCTGAGACGGGATCGTGGTGGGTTTAACCAACTCCACACACGCACTGCCACACACTACCTAGCTGTTCCTAGCTAGCTTCTTTCCTTTCCTCTTTATCTATACATCTTTTACGCAATACAGCACCTATATAGTGAAGCCCTATTTTCATTCGTGTGCTAAGTGTCACTGTAGTATTAAATAGAAGGCTGTATTTAATGGCCACTAATGACAGTATTAAATAAAGGGTTCTGCTAAAACAACGGCTGGCCTTTCTCAGATTCAATCTTGTCCTTGACTAAATCATTTAGCCCCAACATAGCAAGTACCAGAAGTGTTGAGATGTAAGATCGTTGTATTCGGGTAAATGAGTTAGAAAACAGCTAGAAAAGGACCTAGATATCAGCGCGGTCTAGTATCTTAGCTGATAAAAAGAGCTGGTTACTACAGTTCACTTGGTACGCGAGCTCTTTGACCTTGCTCAACATATTCTCCCTAATATCGGGACCAGGGAGAAGGATAAGTTCGGACAATCGGTCCTCGAAGCAGCCTAAAGATTGAAATCGATGCGGTGTACCCAAGAAGATCTCATATAACTTGCAATTAGTATAACACCTGATGTACCTTCGGGGTTGGGGCGTGAATCGCTGACATTCAGTACTTAACCGAGTCAAGCATCGCTACGGAGCTGGCTGCCGGTCTTGCAACGATGCTCATCTACTATATCAAGGCCAGTGTTTTAACCTTGGAGACAGCAAATCAGCAGAAGGGGCGCATTGTGTGTCACGGAACACTACGGATTAACCCTCGGCGACCGGGGGCATCGGGCACGGGCCCATGGCCCGTGTATATATACCAGAATAGGGGTTTTCCATCCTTTGTGCAATAACAATAAGTCAACACCGGCCCTACCAGCAGTTAGAACTGTGACATTATGGGGACTCCAATATCCAACGCCGATATAGGTAAGATTGCGAAACCAGGGTCTATGAAGCGGGCTTTCCAACAATTAGGCGCTGTTACACCAAACAAATTCATCCAAGTTTAGGGTGAGCTAGATAAAGTGAGCGAAATACTAAGTGATTTGCAGAAACCGGGCGCGAATGATAAGGCAAGGCAAGAATCCATCGAGCAATTTATAAAGTTCACACTAAGGCTATTGAGTGAAGCCAGGTAACTAGGAGGATTAAGATAGGCCGTGTTAAAGCCAAGCGACGCGTGAAATAAAGCAACTAATTTTACAGCCATTATGTCCCAATGGCTCTTCATGGAGGTATTACGCATATTTACATAATATCAGGTGTCCCAAACCCCCGAGTACGCGTACGTATGACAGTAGCACCCCTGCCTTGCGGCACTAGGTGAAACTAATACTGATCGTAGTGCTTGTATACATGGCTTGAGATCTGCTTCCCATTCGCATCATATCGCTTCGGCAGAACGGTGAACAAGCCATCAACATCCCTGGGCTCGAAATCCAGGCCCAAAGCACCGGCTATCAGAACATCAAGACCATAGTTCTCCTTGATCCAGTGGGACATCATGTCCATTCCTGCAACGGCACCTGATCCCGTCCAGATATTCCCATCAACGACCCACTGCTTCATCGTCCACTTGACCTGAGGGAAACGTTTCTTCACCCATTGGTACTCGACGTGGTTGATGGTCGCGTTCTTGCCATCTAAGACGCCGGCCAACGCAGCGACGAAGGCGCCGGTGCACTTCAACGAAAGTAGTCAGAGATTTCCATTCTAAGCAATCCTCGGTTTAGGAGAAATGGATTGTGTTCGAAACAGAATCCAAATGGGAGAAGCACTTGTTGAAATTGGCAAACAGAAGAAGAAAATAGCTCCTAGTTACTCACGGTTGTAAATAGCAACTTTCCAGCTGCGACATGACGGCGGATAAATTCAGCATACTTTGGATCAAGCTCGAAATCTACCGGATTTGGTCCTCCCAGAAGCAGAATGTCTAGCTCTGGACATTCATTAACAGTGGTGGTCGGCACAAGCGTCAAATTGCTCGAAAGAAGAGTAACAGGCTCCTTGCTGAGCCCGATGTGATGGAATACAATCTCTGGCGCTCGGGAGAAGGTCGATTCATCAATGGGCGCATACACCTTAACTAATGAATTATCCAATTAGCGTTTCCCTCTGTACCAAATCCCAGAGGTCATAGGGGTTGTGTGGAGTTTATATTAGATGGAGCATGGTATATCAAGACAGAATGTATGTGTGGATAGCACCTACGGGCGTCTAAAATGTCTCGGCCCGCGGAATTGAGAAGATCAGTTGTCCCAATTACATCTATAGCCTGATAATTATAGACGAGGGCGCCAAAGGTGATGTTTCGTGCCATATTTTTGGTCGAAAAGTGGTATGATTGGAAAGATTGTCAACGAAAAAAGAGCTCTGGGGATGCTGAAATAAGCTATCTAGCCTTCTGATGAACTTCAAGTTTAGTTTAGCGATATTTCAATACTTTATATACAGTCTTAAGCAAATATGCCAACATGACAAAGAACCCACGGAGTGGTAGAGTTTGTAAGCTTTGTTGAGTTAATCCCCGAGGTGCAGCGGAACTAATTCTCACATCGCATTCCATCCGCGCTGACTCCCACAGGCGGTCAGATACAACCCCATGATGATATTGACCAAAACCCGATGGGCGGCCTAACCCTACGTCATGTCGGCCAATACTGCCGCCATTATTAAGAGATCCACCAATTATCGTCAGTTACCGTTCATGTGGTGAAACTATGGCGAGCGGCATAATATTCTTGCATTCTCGCGTTCCCGGTGCGCTCCGAACAGAATCTTCTCGGCGTCTATGTTGCTTGCAATTCCGCATTACTCATCAATGGTTCTACGTTCTCCCGCTACTCGCATGAATATTCTGAAATTATACTTGCAACATCAAGTGTTTATGACAAGCGACTGCAGGACGCTAAGCTATTCGCCAGGGAAATATATGCAATGTATGAAAAGCTTAGGAGCAGTTTCCAACTGCGACCGAAAACTTATGTCGATGATTAATATGGAGTGCCTACTGAGTAGGAGAAAGTCCATTTATGTCGGTGGTTAGGTATGGGAAAAGTAAATCCAGCTCCAACCTAGGTAATTAATTAATGCATTGTAAGAAATGCATTGAAGCAGTGCAGCAGGTGGTAGTGCGCATGGAGTTAACACGATAACATACTCATTTGCGTATATTCATGTATATGTGCATACACGCGTGGGTAGTCTTAGGGTGACAGAAAGGGGGGACAGGGACAGACCCATCTTCACACGAAACGCCTGGTACACACTCTCTACTATCGCGATTCGGTTTTTTATTCTATATAAATATGTTCCATTTGGTTCAAGTATTCCCCATCCCGAAATATTACTATTATGCTATTCGGATGCGAAAGGCCAACCTGCCGTTCTAACTAGGATACGAAGTGGCAAGCAGTTCACCCGGCCTAATTCAATGTATATTTTGATTCCTTTTGGCGAATGTGCCGTAACTTCTGCATTAGATAATCCCTCAACGAATGAAAACTCACTACTCTATTTTCAATTATGTTGAGCGTTCGGCACCAGTCTCCAGGCTGAGCTTTTATCCATCTCACAATACAACGGAGATAACACAACCCAAAAACTTTATAACTATCGTTATAATGGGAGTAAAAGATTGGACGAAGCAATTCCCGTACTTCATACTTGCATTGTATGGTTTACACATTCCAGCACCTCTGCCACCGGGGCGGTATGCCGTTGGGAATTCCGCGGCGAGCCGGGGAAGTAAGGGTTGTCAATCTGTGACTAAATTTGGTAACGCTAATAACGCGTTGGGTGACATGGTGGATATTGATGTTCGTGGAATGAATGGTGTAGTCCACATGGGAGCTAGCGTGAGCTATGGCTGGCACTGTCCTTTGTATCTTCTATACAGGCTCTATTTTATTGCCTTCATCGTGTTCCAGGAAATCTATTTATTTATTTATTTTTTTTTTTTTTCAAAGACCGAAGGCCCCTTTTCAAACCCCCTGAGCGGAGCCATCCCCATACCGTCCCCACATAATTCACAACTAGTAGTAAACACCTAACCTAGCCGACTTCAGTAGAACCAATATTTTACCAAAGCAGTTTAGAGCAAAAGTAGATTAGTTAAAACGTGGATATGAGTCATGGTCTGTGGTGCCTAGTTTAATCTTATCAATCAGATCTTATCAGATCGTTTTAACACGCTCTCTCTCGGATTTTAGTCGCGTGCTCCATCTCGGCTCCGACAGCGGAATACAAATACCAGGCCTAAAACTCGAGATATAAGAGCACTACATACCTACCTAGCTAGGTACACACATGCCCATCCACATCACGCATTTATAGCAATCATTGCATTACTTTGATTCTCCAAGTACATACCACCACCAACACTTCAACATGTCGCAGCCAAGCATGGATACCATGACAGATGCCATCGGCTCTGCGTTTCGCTCCGAACGGCTCACATATCGAGCCATCGAAGACAACGAAGCAGATAAGAACTTTATTTTCACTCACCTCGCAGACCCGGTGACATGGGCCTTGTCAAACCCCGGGATTCATCGCCCTGTGAGCAAGCAGGCGAGCGATGAGAGGACGCTATCAGGGTTACGAGACTGCATGTTAGCGGTAATGATCTGCATAACAGGCGATTCCCCTGCCTCTTCCGAGCCCATTGGTGGTTTGTGGATTTCAGAGGCTAAGCCTTATCAACGCCGCGGCTCTGTCGGTATTCGGATTTCAGCAGCCTATCAGGTTAGTGTCGAGGGATTACTCCGAGCAGAGACTCATCGGGCGACTCTCATTGCTTCGGACCCCGAGTCTATTATCTCACTCTTTCAATATTTATAGAGAAGTCAAAATTGCTGACTAGCGATGGCGTGCGCGGGACAGAACAAAGGCTACGGTTTCGAAGCAATCAACTGGGCAATGGACTGGGCGTTTAGATGGGGAGGACTCCACAGCCTAGCATTAGGCGCGTCCCTCTACAACGAAAGGGCTGTGGCTGTGTATAAGAAGGCGGGCTTCAAGCAAGAAGGCATCAGCAGGGAGGCCGTCTACAGGGACAGGAAGTGGCTTGATACAATTCAATTGGCGATTCTTGAGCATGAGTGGGAAGAATTGAGAGGCATTAAGAAATAAGTAAGGTTCTGGAACTGTCACGATTAGTACGATCACACGGGCCAAAGAGTATATATATAGACAGAAAAACGTGACGTAGATCGTATAGATTAGACCTTCGCGCAACAACAATAGTCAATACATGCCCCGACCTAAGATCCTGAGAAGAACCATTAGATCATTTGGCTTTAGGGCTAGACTTTAGATGATTAGCGAAAGCCAGAAGCGGAAATAGCTACCTGGGTGCTGGGAGACGTTACTAAAGACGCGAATATGTATTTAAGCTTTTAGATGTATCTCCTATATAAGGCTTGAAGTGCAACTTCGAACGCGCGGCAAGGGGCCGGATGACGCTGTTCATAATTTGATCTCACCAGGCCGGTTATTTGTGCCCATACGGTATAGATGGATCCTCCCCGATGGAAAAAAAAAATTAGCACTGCCAAACCTCTCGATAAAGCAGTATGTCAACACTCCCCAATTACGCACGCAACTTGACGTTTTTCTTCATCACAGGCGAAACATAAGAAAGCATAGAACATACACAGCTTAGGGAGCGCCAGTGCAATATAATCCGATACTCTGTATAATGTTCTAAAGCTTACTACTTGACGCACATAGCGTAGACAACGGAGCTTTCTCCAGTGCAACCAGAACTCCGAAGTAAGAAGCCTCCCTCCACCACGTCTCCATCAAACCCATAAACTCGGCAACAGGGCAAGTGAGTGACAGTCTCCTAGCCTCAACCATCGGACTATAGCCACCGTCTCATTATTGATAGCGATCTGAAGACACTCTATCAACAGCGCACATCTGTGGTAGCCCTTTCTTAGAGGACCCCGTTCCCATCCCCGTCCCGACCCGGTGGGGAGAGTGTGACTGTTTCGATGCTACCTCCTCGTCTGGCTCCTTATCTCGCTTCTTGGAGCATATTGCGCGGCAGGAGACGATGCACACACCGACACAGGTGACAAATAAGGCAATAAACAGGGGCATGGGGATAAGCCACCACATATGCTTCAAATCTGCGTTTCCGGAGGAACGGATGCCTCGGGCAGGGGATTCGTTGGCGGTCAGCATAGCGAGGGCCTCCACTCTTGCAGATGCGGTAAGCTGAGTCGTGGGAGAGTTGGACGACGTGATGTTTCGATATCTTGATAAGTCGCGCCGTAGCTCGCCAATATCATGTTGGTATTTCCGTCTCTACTATATACGTTGGCTGTTAGTATTCTGAGATCGAAGAACTTGAGAATAGCTCAAAGATGTCACATACCAGTCGCCTAATTCCCCGTTAAAGCTCCAGACAGCTTGACACCTAGTGGTAGAACCGTCAATTACCAGGTTCAGGGACCAAGATCAAGTAGACGGTCTCGTGGATGAGAAGGCCCACGGTGAAAGCAACGGGCAGTGAATTCAACCTACTGCCCGTGTTGATTATGGGTGATAGAAACAGGCGAAATGGTAGTGGACGATAGGTATGGTAGTCTCGTCCACTGCTGCCGGAAGAAGATGTATATTGTGTTGGCGTGTCGTAGGAAAATAATTGCAAGTTCTTGTAACAGGACGGACTAAGGCGATGTCTACATTGCATCATTTTCAGCACGGCGTGTGCAGTGGACCTTCCTCCTGAGAGGCAATGTAAATGAAAAGAGCATTTTGCTTTTTGAGTTCAACAATTTATAAAGGGAAGCGGTGATGGCCCTGTCGTAGTAACAGATACGTCTTAGCCGAAGTCTGTTGTAGATTATACATTCTCAATCCATGCAACACGTTCCGCCATTTAGTATCTTTTTGTTTAGAAATATAAGAGACTATTATAGGCACTAGGAAGAGGCACCGATTATTCATAGCCAGATGGCATATGAGCAGCGAGCGCTGTTAGCACTTTCTTAGATACATCGTCTGTTACCTTGATGACGGCACAAGGATCTCGACAACGCTGTCACAGATGTTTTTTCTGTTACGTAAATATTAACAAGCGTAAGTTCCGCGAACGCCTGGAGCGTAAATTTTACTCTCAGTAGACCTGCCCCTGATGTAATGAGTGGTATTCAAGACTAATAGGACCTCCTCCCTTTGAATCTAGTTATCTGCTGTCATGCTCGTTACGAACGCAAAATCGTGTTAAACGTGACAGGGGTAGGAGCAAAGAGTGTTGTATTTGTTCTGAGAGGATGATGAATATATGAGCACCTCACTACTCTTGCATTCCTAGGTATGCAAGTTGATCATTCTTCACGAGCTTTCGTTATCATAACAATGGTCTGAGCAGATAATATAAGAAATCGAGAAATCCAGAGAGTAGAGATTGACACGAGACGACGGCCTCCTGGAGAAGAAAATGGAAGATCAATCAAGAATAAAAGACCCTTTCCCCCACATTCCCTCAGATTTGGTTCCCATCTCGATATTGCCCAACTTTGAATTTAAGACTCGTCAGTCTCGTCAGTCTCATCAATCTCAGGCTGCCAGGCCCGGTTCATCCCAGTTCGGTAGCGAGTGCTGACAAAATCGGTCTCCTTCTCCTCCTCCTTATTCGCTTCTTCTTCAGGGTCATCTTCATTATTCGTCGTTCTCTTAGTGTAATAGCGTTGCCAAGAGTAGCTCTCTCCCAAGCGTCTAGCGACGTCATTAGCCTCATTGAGACTCACAAGACGTCGTTTTCCTTCTGTCTTAGCAAGACATTCTCGGACTACGTCCCAGGTAGCGTCCTTGCGAGATTTCTTCGCCTTAGCCTTAGACACGAATGATTCTGGGTCTCTGTCAAGCAGATTTTTGGTGAAATGTTTATTGGGGTCAATCTCGACTGGGTCAAGCCCCTCAACTTTAGAGTTGGTGAAGACGTCATAAGCTATTTCGCCCGGTGTACGGCCGACGGTATTCTCGCGATACAGGAGCTTCGGGTTCTGATCGAGGAGCACTCTGGTCTGCTCTGGTAGCGATCGAACCACGGCTGTATGAAGGACCGTGTCGCCAGATCCGTTGAGTATTTCGAGTTCTTCTCCCTTCGAGAACTCGAGTAAGAGAGTAAGGAGCTTCACATTTTCAAGATTCTCATCGTTTAGGGTCTGCCGGGCACCACGGCCTGAGTAGTCCCAGGTGAACGAGAGTGTGTTGGCGTTCTTCAGCCAGAAATGAAGAGGAGTATCGCCACCGTGTGACAGATTATTCCGTTGACGGAACATATGAGCCCGTAATTCAGGGTCAAACAACTCTAGCATCCGCCGGAGTTGATGAAGTTTGGGTCGATTTGCAAGACAGCCATGTATGATGTTGTTGAACTCCTTGTCTTTGACTGACTGATCGGCTCCAGCTTCGATCAGGGTTTTGGCAAACTGCACTCTGCCCAACGCGCATGCCAAGTACAAAGGACTATGGCCTAAGTCTGATTTTGCTTCGAAGGATGACGGGCAGACTTTGATCAGGTACTCGATGAGCTTATTGGTGCTATCTCCAAGCGGGCCTAGCACGGCACAGTGAATGACGAAATCGTCTGAATAGTTTTAGCGACGTAACTCAGCTCGTAGAAAGCGACTTACTCTGAATGCCAAGCCACTTTGTGATAGCTCTATCAAACCCTCCGGGAGACTCATTCAGGTGCTTGAGTCGCGGATCCTCCCTGGCGACCTTGGATGTACCGAATTCTCTATAATGTCTCATTGGTGCATCCCCCAAGAACCATTCCACAGAATCAAGTGAGCCTTCCAAAGCAGCTGTAAGTAAAGGTGGAACCTTGCTGCCCGTAGCCTTGACCACAAGATTGCGACCGGCCTTGGCCCAGTCAGCTCTCTTTCTGCCATAGACTGTTAGGCCTTGGTAATAACGAGGTTTGACTTTCATCTCCGTTCCGCTCTTCTTCACAAGATCCTCGAGCGGAATCCCCGCTCCAGCGCGCCGAATAACCTCAGCAAGCATACTGGTCCGACCCATCCGAATCGCATGCACAAATTCGACTTCTGGGAAGGTGTAGAACTTGCCAGACTCGTCTTCATCATCTTCTTGCCGGTTGTTGGCGAAACGAGTATGCATATCTAGAAGGAAAGTAAACCGGTTGCTATCGTTCTGGGTCATGGCAAAGGTGAGAAGATCCTGGGTGTGAAGTCTAGTATCCTCGACCTTATCACCACGTAGCACAAAGGTCGGCGCAAACCAGCTGATAACAGACGAAGCCAACACATTACTCTTGACCTGCATAGATACTTGACCAATATTGTCAATGGTGAACTGATCGTTGATGATCTCCTTATAGATCTCAGGTTCGCTATCACTGCCGTTTGCATCGGATTCTTCGTAAGATTCTTCATCGATCTCAGGCCGGGCCATTTTGAAACGTGCCTTTTCCTCTTCCGTCGGCGACCACTGCGCTTGAGCAATTTCAAGAATAGCTTTGGCTGTATCAAAGTGTCCCCTAAGGAATGCAAGCGAAAAAGGATTGTTGCCTAGAAAATCTGATACTGCTATCTTCAGCGGTGGCTCCTTTTCGTCGGGTCCCCATGGCCCCAGTGTGAACGATTTGATCAGTTCCAGGTCGTCAGCCCAAGCCGCTTCGAAGCTAAATAATTTCAGCACTTGCAGCCAGGTATACCAAGGCTAGTGGACAGATTGGGAGTTTTACTTACAGTTTTAGGTACGCATCATTCCTGTTCGAAGTGAGATCTCTCACACCCTTAAATGTAAACAACAGGCTGTAGTCGATCTGCGCTTGTTTTTCATTCTCGTCACCTTGTGATGGCGACACAAACTCGATATCTGGATATAACTCTTTGAAGGTTTTAGCACCCTTCTCCAAAAGAGCACTCTCGACTTTCTCGAGTTGAGAGATGACATCTTGTATAGCGTCCTTCTTCTCAGCCAAACCTTTCAGGGAAGCAATTCTGCTTTCTTCCCTCTCGAGAGTCGCTAAGGTCTTCTTGTGGTCCTCTATTTTCCCTTCGATATCAGTAGAGACGACCCAGTGTTGACTGCAACAATCAGGATCAGTAGTGCCCTTTGCAAAGATATTCCAGGTTATTTTCAAAGGGTAAAAAGCTCGGAGAAGAGCCTACTGATCGGTATATAACCACAACAAGGCCACAAAGAAGAAGAGAAAAAAATAAACCAAAGCTGACTACTTACTAGGTGCCCTTGGGAAACTGGGAGAGAAACTCCGTGGCGCCACGTGGCTCTTCGGTGGCAGAGTCACCATGCCCAAAAAGGTTGCTCTGCGTTGCGACTGAGACTCGCTCCCCTTTATATTTACGTAGTTCGCGGACATGCTTTCGCACAATGTCAAGGGCAGTCTCGCCACGGTTATAACGACGTGACCATTCATTGCGAACCACATTCCAACTTGCTTTGGTCAGTGGGTTGGGGTCGACTCCTCTCTCAAGAAGCTCCAATGCCATTGCTGGTTGCGGAGATCGAATCGCTACCAAAAGAGGTTGTTCCGTTCCATCTTGGAATTTGATCTGATTGGAATTAAAGTCCTGATAATTCAAGTCAGCCAACGATCGAGGGGCTAGCCATCCGTACTATTATATCTGAGTTAAGAAATGCTAGAGGAAAGAAAAAGGACCAAGGAGAAATTTCTCTCAAGCATAGGAATGAGAAAGCCGGCCCAACGCCGGGGACAGTTGAGAAGGGGCTTACACCGAGCTGATTCTCAAAAGAAAATTTGGCGCCTTGCAACCAGCTATCGAAATCAATTTCTGGGTTGGCTCCAGCTTCAAGGAGCTTGAGGACAAGAATGGCATTGCCTTGGTCGATCGCAGTCATTAGGGGAGTAGAAGCGACACTACTCCAAGAAGAACCAGTCACAGCGACATGGTTAATAGCTGTTTTGAGGCCAAGCTTATCATTCTCCCACAGGCATTCAATTGCTTTGATGTTGCCATTCTGCGCCGCATGTCGTGTCAGTGCCAAAAACTTACCCCGATGGAAGAATTACTCACTTGGATATAACGATAAAACGCCGTAACGCTATTGACATCCGCTTGCGAAGAGGTAGCCCCAAGACTCAATAGCGTTTCACACATCTGAACCGCTTTTTCAATGGGAAGTGCAAGAGCAAGAACAAGTGTGAGTATGGCGGCGTTGGGGTTGTTGTATGATCCGTCACCGATCTTAATGGGAAGTAATGGATCAGCACCAAATTCTTGGCACAGCAGCTTGACCACATCACAATGGCCACCAAGAATGGCTAGATGGAATGCAGAGCATTTCGAGTCCCACGCAACGGCATCAATCTTGTAGAAGTCCGGGTCGTTCTAGTTTTGCACAATCTAGTTAGCCCGACGCAGCTTTGTGATCTAGACGAGGACCCGCAACCTAGCGATAATATGCCCAAAATCACGAACCATATCGCCAGTTGTACTCACCTGGTCATCATCAAGTGGAATAGCCTCGGTCGTCTTTGTTTCGTCCATGTTATCAACCTTGACGAACGACCCTGTAGCTATAGATTGAACCCCGTCATCTGAAGACGAGTCGTCAATAAGCTCACCGTCTGAGTTGTCTTCCTCGTCGCTGTTGTTGTCCGGCGAACCAGAAGTAGGTTTGGCGTGACTCGTCTCCTCGCGAGCTCTGCGCCGTTGGTCCTTCTTCTCCTCCTCTTCTTCCTCGTTTGAGTTGCTCTTTTCGAGGAGAATCTTGACAATTTCGACATTGCCCCGCGCCGCAGCTAGATGGAGCGCTGTTCGTCCATCGGCAATCCGGGCGATTAGTCGTGCCCCATGGTCCACCAAGCATTTGACAACAGCTGGACTGGAGCTAATCACAGCCAAGTGCAGTGGTGTTCTTCCGGTATAATCCCGCTTGTTGGGATCAGCGCCTTCTTGTGACAGCCAATCTTCAACGTGTTCCAGATCCTGATCGACGATGGCCTGGCAGAGACGAGCAGTATTGCCAACATACGCCATTTCTGTCCAATCGTCCTCAGTCAAGGGGTTGAAAGAACCAATTTGCTATTTACGGTGTGAGTAGTCTCAATATCTCCGATTGAGGTAACCACCTACCTGTCGTCCGGGATCGTCAATACGGAAAGTCGCATTTCCTGAGACATAAATCTCGCTCTCCTTCTCGGAGACTTCAATTTCCTCGGGTGTCTTAGGCTGTGGGCATGTACCGCAGCAATCACCGAGTACCTAGCAAAGTCATTAGATGTAGTCCATTGCGCAGCTCGCTCAGTATACATACGTCCTCAACTCGTCCGAAGAATGCAGGATGCCTATGCACTACGCAACGTTTAGTATTAGTCTTTACTGTTCTGTGCGTGATCAATGAGGACTGCGGAAGATCGTAAAGGCCCCTGGGCGTGGTTATGGTCTAAAAAGGAGCCTTTGGTACCCTTATAATGGCCAAAGAAAGAGGGAAACAATTCCGAGAAACACTTACGGTATACCTCCCTCTCTTTGGGTTGGTTCCATTCCGCATTGAGTACTGTTGTATGTTAGCTTCTATTCACGCAGAGTTCAAATGAATGGAAGATGATCAGTGAGCGTAGTGATAAAAAAAAATACTTACACAAGTCCTTGGTGTAGCAAAGTTTCTCAATTTTCTTCGCGTGGAATTTTACTCCATATGGAACAGTAAAAGTGTGGTAGTTAGAGACTTCACTTTCATCGACCCAATCTGCAACTTCGTCTTCATGGATCTAGTGTGCCATGTTAGTAATCGTAACATCAGCCGTTAACTTAATTCAAGTTAATCAAGAATTGTAATATGGAAAGTTAGACCGACATCTTTGATGTTACCATAGAGGCGATACTGGAAACGATTAAGCAGCTCGGGACGACCCCGCTCCTCTCTTCTCTTCTTCAAATATTGCTCACGAGCATTCGTAGTGGGCAGCCGCTCAAGTACTAACAACCTAGCAAGGCCGAGAGTTCTTTGGAAGCTTCGTTCAAAGATCGTGGGGTCCACGCGAGAGCGGTCAAGCTCAGGCCAATAAACTTCGAAGTTCCTGTGGCTATACTTCGACAGTCGGTTCTCATAGGAAGGGCTTCTTCGACTGAGATCAATGGGATTGATCTGAGTAATATAGGATGCCAAAGCCCGAGGGGTGGTATAGACCTGCTTTCCATCATATGCCGCACCGGAACAGTCAATGTCAAATCCGGTAAGGATCTCAGAGACAGACTTATAAACACGTAGAACGATCTAATAATGTGAGCATAAGAAACAATGACAAGAATTGAAATAGTACCTGAACATGTCGAGTTGGATATTGACTGCCTATTTATGGGAATTTAGTTTTTTTTTTGCCTTACTGCCCTGGCTGGAGTTGAAAACTTACAGATAGTAATAGCGTTCTTGGTTCTCACGACGGTAACCTCGGAGAGAATTGCATCCCGAATGCGAGTTTCGATATCCTTGATCTTCTGAACAGCTTGCTCTTCAGTGAGACCGTACAGGAAAAGGTCGACGTCGGACGCCGGGCAGAACTTCTCATCTAAAGGACGAAGTCAGCCCTATCCTATTCCTTTTGAAGGTGATACCCGAAAGCAGTCATCCAATTTTTCTAAGGGTTGTTTAGCTATGGATACATACGGTAATATTGGCGCAAGGCTCGCTTAGACTTCTTGTACTCGGGAGGCACTGGAAGAAGACAGTTGACAACAGAGGACCCAGCGGCAACAACATTGTCCCACTCCATGTCAGCCAGTGACGATTCAGAGAAAACACCAAAGTTGTATCGAAACTCTTTGAGTGATTCCACGACAGCAGGTGACCCGTTAGGACGACGCTTGTCGTCGGGAAGGGGCATGATGTACTTGTCCTTCTGCTCCTGAGTTTCGTCATCCAGGTTACGAGCTCTGGTTTGGATAGCTGGGGTGTCTTTGGTGAACAGGGGCAGAACATTGAGGTGCGGGTCGTCAAGGATCGGATTGTTACGCTCCTGAGCGTACATCCCGCGCAGTTTGGCCTCAAATTTGCGGTAGGGCTCCGTCAACTGGGCCATAGACATGTCGGGGTGCCCCGCGATATAGTTAACCAGCTCATTGTGAGTGGCTGGGAGCTTGGGGAGCTGTGAGGCACTCATTGTGGTTGGTTCGACAGTATGTAAGATTGACACGACTTGGGAGAAACAGAAACGAAATCCCGAGCAGAGGGAGGTTGATATCGAGGCCGATATAGGTAGACTATAGTCAGACACGGCGTTGGCTGGAGGACAAGAAGCAGTGGGGTGGACAAAAGATGGGTTGTAAGATGATCGATCACAAAGCCGAAGTGAGAGACACAGGCCGCAATACAAACATCAAAGTAACTGGAACTGGCGTGCGAAGATGAACTGCTTTATATGTACAAACGGGATCATGACTATTTGTAGATGGGTACTGGGTAGGTGCCCATCAGCTGTTCAGCGAGATAGAGATAGATACTTTAGCTAAGGCGGTGCGGACAACCACCACCCAGGTAGCAGCTAGCAGCTAGCAGCTAGCCTGTTCACCGTTGTGAGGTAGACGGGCAGTTGCATTGTGAAGTCATTGCTGCCACGCCTAGCCGAGACCAACTAGGCAACCCCAGAGGGGGTTTAATTGCTAGAAGGTGCAGTCCTGGTGCAGGAGAGCTGAGAGCTTGGCGCTTGGCGCGTTCTCGTTAGGCATCCCCACTGCAGCCTGGCAACTAACAGGGACCCGCGATAATTCTTCCTCGCGTGGTCTGGTGACCTGGCGTTGTAGCAGCAGCCGAAACCAGGTACGCCAGGCAGAACACCCACTTTTACCTATCTCATGAAGCTATTCTTAATGATTGGCACGAAAATCACCACGCTGCCTACATCATGAAACGATTATCCCCAACCATAAAACAACTCTTGGGTGGCGTGTCAAGCCCTGCCACTAAGATTGCTAGCTAGCTGCTTGCTGCACCCTTCACCAAACAATGTTAAGGGCAATGGGTAAGTAGTGGGACATAGTGGGGAATAGGTACGGGGTGCAATGGGGTTAGGACCTTTATGTAGGTACAGGTAAGGGTGCACAGAGACAAGAACAGAGTCAGGAACCCGGAGGCTGGGCGTCACTATGGCCAACGCAAAGAGTCATTGACCAATCAGTGTGCATGGGTTACTCCCGAAGAAGCAATATTCGCTATACTTACGCAACTACCTACATAAGTAATCCCAAAATACTTTCGTGGTGGGAGACGAGGTATAGTACAATAACAAATTCAATTGTTATAAAGAAACAGGATCATTTACCTACTGCTGCTATCTCACCAAGCTACAAGAACCCGGAAGCGCAAGGGGTGCAACAGGGATATCGCTCTATAAATCAACCCTCCACGAAAGCCTCACTCTTTGCTTTTAGCATGCTTTCTGAGGCCAATTGTGTAGATGGGCGGTTCGCAATTAGACGCTGAAATCCAATTCATTAGTGTTATCTCTCTCCAAAATCATTATGGGATATGACCTACAACAAGGTTTCTTAACAACACAGCAATTGTAACTTTGCCAACTGAGGGAACATATATCGACGCTTTCTCCTTCACTGCGGGACCGTCAAAGTTCCGATACGATGAGAAATTGATGCACACTGCGCCATCGCGGATAAGTTCAGTTGCGACCTTGTAGTTCTCTAACGGCACACCACCGATGATTACATCACTGATGGGTACACACTGCTCCAAGGTCCAGCCTTCCTTGTCCTGGACTTGGTGACGGGGTTGCCGGATACCTTGGCCACGGGTGAAGACCTGCACACCGGTCAGGTCGACGGAATATACTGTGGCGCCATCATTTGCGAGCAGTGCAGCTAGTGGTCGGCCATTGACCTCGGATCGGTTAATGACAGTTATGGTCTTCCCGAACAGCCGGTTCCCGTAAGGCAAGATTGAATTGTAGATCTGGAGATATTCCAGGATCTTTACTACGGCGAGAGGCGTGCATGGTAGTATAGACTTCTTCAGATTTTGCGGGGGGTCCAAATAGCGGACGTTGTGATACATGTTAGAGATGTGCTTGTGGCAGAGACCCTCGACGTCCTTGGCAAGGGAGACAGTCTCCTGAATATATCTATCGTGGGCCGGATTACCAGGGAAGATGGGGTAGTAGACAATAATGCCGTCAACTCGGTTGTCATCATTGGCAGCCATGATATCTTCTTCCAGCGTTTCCTTTTCAACTTGGCGCAAGTCGAAATGAAAGCCACTGCAGTCCTATATGTAAGTGGGCAATGCCAAACATAGAAATAGGTAGGAAGACATTACTTTTCCTCACATGTCTTCTTGGACCACTCAGCATACTTCACCGCAGCCGGGTCACCATTAGCTAGGAAGGCCACAAGAGTTGGCTTTCCTTCTGCACCCTGTTGGATCAGCCTCAATGTGTCTTTGACTTCTGCAAGCAGACCCTTGGCGATGGTTTCGGCCATGACGACCTTACAGGTCTTTGGTACATCGTGATGAGATGCCATGGTTTTCTGAGAGATATGTCACATCAGTCTTTGATAACATCCATTAACAAAACCTGTACAATTCTGTTCAAGTAACCCAGGATAGTCATTATCCTAGGGCAGGCATAATGAACACTAAAGTAGACAGGATTGAGTAGGTGAGAATGGAATTATTACCTAGTGCTGCCCCACTACGCGCAACCCACGATGCAGAGTCGTGCTTAGTAGTGCAAGTTGAACACTGCGACAAGAGAGAAAAAGGTCGTGCTTAGTAGTGGACAAGAGAAGAAAAAAGCGCCGTCTACAAGAAATCGAATGAGGAAGGCGACGAGGCAAGGAGTAAACAACTTTTAAGGGTGAGAAAACAGGCCCAATGATTGAGAAATGCCTCGACAACTATTAAATAGTGGATGGGTGACTAACAACCTCTGAATCTGTTGCATGCGTATCGAACTGGGCAGGCAATGTTCCAGAATCGGAGCGTCGCGGGGCACGCCCACCAAGCCGGAACTTCTTTTTTTCTGAGGGAAAATTTTAGATATATGGAAGATAGAGGGCGACACTCAGCTGCCCCTCTTACTACTTTGGGAATAACGCGGCCTGGGTGTCCGATAAGGAGGAAAAGTGACGTACCAAGCTCGTTATCGCAATGCTCTATCGCGGGGTCGCGACTGCACTTGAACGGTAGGTTAGGTGACAAACCGTGCATACATATGTAGGCAAGTACGTACTTCCTCTTACCGTGGGCCTTTCCTGTAGTTGGTAACCTCTAACCTAGTAACTACGTACCTACCCTACCTATTCACTGGGCAGCATCGATCATCGATCTAGCTGGCTCAATAGATCCATGGATGTTTTGGTAGCAACACAGCACGTGTGATCCAAGAGAACTTGGAACTTGCGCTGCCTTTTTGTACTGCCACAGGACAAGCAGCATCACTCAACTTAAAGTGTTGCAGCAGCCCATGCACATTATAAGTCCCCAACCTCCAACCTTTGACGCGGCCTCTATCTCACGCTCGCACGGCCTAAACCTACTGTGTTCAGGTTGCCTTTGAACGGCAAGATGGCAACCACCCCCAGGTTCGACGAGCTTGCTCTGAAATATGTGCTTGCGGACAAGGATGAACAGGAGCAACGTTGGGAAATTTCAGAACAGGCGGCCCTAGGTGAGTAACATCCCATTTCTATTAGTGAATCATGAGTGCTCATTGCCCATCAGCCATTGAGGAGTCTGCCAACAAGAGGCTCACTGTTGGCCAATGGGTCGCGTCTGTATCCAGATGGATGCAGTCTTCCGGCGAGGACGATCTCATCTCTCGGGCCACGGCGCTAGAGTTCCTCGCCAGCACTCTCCAGATTCTCTCGAGAAATAAGGATACCCTAAATGCCGACCAGGTGAAACTGCTTGTGACCTTCTTTTGTTCACTCTTCGAGAGTGATCACAAGGCTGGTGTCACGGCATCTGCCAAGGCTCTGAGACAGCTCATTCTGACAAAGCATTTCCAGCCCACTCTCGGCAGCGATATACTTGAGAGTGTCTGTAAGCTGGGCGACGACTTCAAACTACAAGCTCCTTCCACCCGCTTGGAGATATATCATCTCTTTTGGGCTCTTTTGGAAATCCCTGCTGTGGCCAACGAGCTGGAACATCAGCATGGCAATACAGGTGGATTTATTCCTAATCTCCTGAATTTATGTCGAAACGAGCGCGACCCCGAGAATTTGATGATGTGGTTTGCACTTCTGAAGTCATTTTTGAAAGACTTTAACCCATCGACCGACGTCACATCCGAAATCTTCAAGACCTTCTCCGCCTATTTCCCTATCTCCCTCAGACCTTCGGCAACACCCTCATCTGTAACCACCGATGACTTAAAGGTAGCACTCCGCTCTTGTTTCTCTGCACACAACCGCTTGGCCAGTCTTGCTATTCCCTTTCTCGTTGATAAGCTGGATAAGGTTGATCAGACAGTTGCGGTCAAGGTGGATATCTTGCTTACTCTTCACGCGTGCCTCACCAAGTATCGCGACCCTAAACAAAGTGTCGTGCCTTATGCAGATCAGGTATGGGGCTCGTTAAAGTATGAAGTTCGCAACGGTGAGATACAAGATATTATCAAGGCCACTCTGAAAGTCTTGTGTGCCCTCACCAAATTACTTGACGGTGACGATCTACAATCATTTCTGGACAACGCATGGAGAGACCTGAACGAAGATATATCAGACCCGAGATACACCGCGCAAGCAGGGCGTTTGCTTGTCGCAATTGTTGGCGGAACTTCCCAGGCATTTGCGCTGCTGGTGCCTAGAGCTCTAGAGCACATCAAGAAGACTCTCAAGAACAACACTTCTGTTTTACATAAGCGGCATATTATAGCCATGATGAGTTCGATCGTGCAGCTACGGCTACACCTTACTCCTGATCAGGATTTCGACCAGCCTCAATCTAAGGATGTGGAACCCCTGTCGGACGAACTTTTCGGAGATTCGCTTTTTTACGAGCTTTACCTCCCCTTTTGGGAGGAGCACTCTGTTACCTCGTCACCTATCGAATACATTGGTATTTTACGGGAAGCTATGTTGGGATTAAGTGCTCTGGTTGGCCAGAAATCTAGCGGCAATAACCCAGGGCGACGACTATGTTCAGATTCTACCTGTGAAAAAGTCTTCAGCTTACTTGCAATGCCGGTTATCATCTGCCCTCTCAAAGGCCCGAAATACTTCGACGTGGCTGAGGAGAGGGTCCCTCAAGATCTACTCGGCGCAAGCGAAGATGCCCTAGGGAATGCAGTGCCATTATACCCACCATCATTTCGGTACCTACTTCTACAGTATTTGGCTTCTATCAAAGACGCGTATCAACTACAGCCGCAGCCGCATGATTTAAGTTTGCAGATTCGGAATGTATCTGCCTCTCTATGCACAATCATTCATTCTGGCAACCTAAAGCCCGATGCATGTTGGCTTAACGAGGCGGCCTTGATCAATACTTTCCTGCAAGGCCTACAATGGATGCTATCCGAAAAAGCAGATCCTAAGTTTCTAGTCGTCTTCATCGACGCGATTCATGTGACGATAAAGCGTGCTTTAAAGCAATCATCAATATGGGATTCCAGTAACCCCAAGCTGACAAAAGAGCTGTTTCACGATCTTGCTCGCAGATTCGAAGCTCGCAATGTCCCTCAAGTCCACCTCAACCGGCCCGGAAAGATAGAAGCTCTAGAGGCTGAAGAAACTGGCCGTCCACGTCTTAGGCCCGCATACTGCCTCTTTGTAGTCCAACAACTCTATCGTCGATTCACTACTCTCGTTAACCCCCCCAGCCCTAGTGGTATAGCCGACGATAGTTATATAACAGTGGCTCTTAGCGGAGATTTGGATGGAGTAGCCCCCGAATTGATTTTAAGAGAAGATATCCTCTTGAATCAGCTTGGTCAATTGGCGACTACAGTAGTCAGGGTATTCGATGACCATGAGCAGAGCGCCCTCCACCTAGATTCTGAAGCTTTTTGTCTATTTCATACACGAAACGGCGATTCTGAGCTGAGAACCGTAATGTCCAGGACTCTAAGCTCTGCCAGCAATTTTCGGACAGCACCATTGTCGTTAGGTATTATGCAAGGCCTATGGTCGAGGGCAATACGTACAGATGTAAGTTCTAGCAACTATATCATACATGATTAAAAGCAATTCTGACTGGACTGCTCTAGTTGCACTTGAACGCAATTAATGATTTGATCAGCGACTTGGTAACTGTCCCGGTACCATTCTCGGAGGCAACGAGAGCCGCAATGGATGCGCTGTTATGTATCTTGTCGAACAAATTCGATTTGAAGTACAAAGACACTCTTATGGAGAAAAGATTACAAACACAGCAGCTACTCATAATGACAATGCGTAGTCTGATGACTCCCCACCAGATTACTGGTAATACCACCACGAAGCTCTGGCTTTTCCGCAGTATCCTACACTATCTCGCGGGTGATGTAGCCCGCCCACTTACGGGATCGGATCAGAATCCCCTCCTTACCCTCATCATTGAGATCGCGCCCATGGACATTATGACAGGCAGGCAGCTCGCGCAGAATCTAGGCCTAATGGTGATGCGCCGGGAATCTCTCTCCGACGCCAACCACGGAGTTCGGAAGAAGTTGGGACCGGGGTGGTTTTATCACCGGAACGTGGTTCCGTACCTTGACCGCTGCTTCGCGGGCGCAGGTATAGACGAACGTGAAGCGGTAAATCGCGCCGTGGGGGTCTTCGCTATTCTGCGGCATTTCGAGTACAAGGTCTACGCCTCTGAAATAGTTCGGGTCGTCCGGATCGGGGTCCGATCCTTATCCACGTTCAAAGTAGGCGTGGAGACGGAATCTCTGCTCATCGTCCTCACGCGCATTCTCGAGGAAGACCCCCGTGCGCTCCACAGTCATCTTGCGGCTATAATCCAGGGCCTGGGCGCCATCTACGAGATGGCGTGTAACGTGGCCGACGCCGCAGAATTCGACCCCAACACCGTCGTGGAACAAGGAGAAGAGCCCGAGTACCGATCCAAGGCGTCGCGCATCAACCCCGTGGACCGCGACCCCATCGCAACGCGCATGTACACTCTGCAATTCTTTCAGAAACTGACAGAGGGCAAGTATGAGGCCTGGGTCTTACAGCCGTACCGCAGAGATCTCCTCCGTCCCCTTGCCACCGCTTGTGGCGATTCAGTTAGGGAGATTCGTCGCACGGCACTCAAGGCGAGACAGGCGTGGGATGGGCTACGTTAGGTCGCTGATCCGCGCTCCAACGTTAGCCAAAAAATTGATAGGATATCAGGTCGATGTAGGAGTTAAAGAGATAGGGACTGTAAGCAGTTGCTAGATTGCTAAGACATGAATCCCCTATCAGTAGCTTTCATGTGGGAAAATGTAGTAGGCGATACGAGCAAAGTATCTGGCTAACTACCTGGCTGGTTACCGGCCCTGTGTCTCGACCAACAATACTGTTAACCTGATGGTGGCCTACGAGATAGACCTGTACTAGAGGGAGACGCACATTTGTCGACGATTCACATGAGAGTAGTTCAGCAATTAATTGACGACGAGGGTATCAAGCCTCTTCTAATAAAAAGTTTTTAAAATCAAGTTTATCTATGATTAGCTTACACCTTTCTCCTTTTCGACTTCTTTCCAGTGGCGCTACTATCCGCCCCTGTCGACTCGGCAGCAGCTAGCGCATCGAGGGTCTGGGCGTCCACATTCAGGAAGTCGGATGAGGCGGTGGAGGCGGGAGGAGGAGGAGCGGCGGCGGCGGCGGCGGCGCGTTTAGGGTCGGCCTTCGCGATCAGCGGCACGGTGGTGGCCAGCATGGTCTGGAAGGGAAGGGCGACGAAGTGTCCCCGCACATCGAACCACTCGGTAAAAGAGCGCGCGAACTCGATCTTGCGGGCGGCACCACCTTTCGGGGTGACGTCTACGACGACGTAGTATGTGGGATCATTTTTCTTAGTCGAGGTCGCGACGGAGATCTGTTTTTTTGGTTTCTGTTTAGTCGTCTCAAACGAGGGATTGAGTAGTTAGGCTGCTTCGCTCACCTTGGTCCCGTCCGACGACGTGCCCTGGTACACGGTCGTCTTCTCGACGAAGCTGATCCACACGCTCAGGGCGCCGTTGACGAGCGTGTACAGCGCCACGGCGGCGGCCGTGTACCACTTGGTGCTCTCGAACCCGAGCTTGTAGTCCCATAGGAAACACGCGGCGGAGATGGCGAAGGCGCCGTACCCGAGCGCTAGACGCGTGTCGATGAGCGTGTGGTCTTGCTTGAACTTTAGCGAGTTGAGGTAGTTTGGTATCGCGTCGTCGGACGTGTTCTTTAGATCTGTTGCGTGGCGAGTGTGTTAGCTATGCGGGTGGATGTGTAAGTCGAGCGGCGCGGGAGAGCTCACCTGCTAAATTGTGTACCGTGATTCGTTCCTGGGACGTCATTTTGGCGTTTGTCCTCTTGTTTCTGGGTCAATTGCGATATTATTCTCCGTGGGAGTCGTCAACTGGGTGGCCTGGCGAGATGACGGTGGTTAGGTTTGTAAACGAAAGGTGCTCCGGCCGCTTCTGTAAGTCAAGTTGCAACTCAGCATGCCAAAGTTTAGTGTAGAAACGTGGCTCGTTCCGTCAGTGTGGGGCATTCGTTTTGCAGGGACCGCCCCCCGCGACTGGACGGGGAGCCGGAGCTTGTAAATTGCGGCTGATGAATTGAGGCTTGCCCCCCAACCACAACCGCATCCTCTATTTGGAGCCTCAATTACGCAACATTGAACACCGACAGTGTTGCTGCATTGCTTGCGGTCCCTTGCTGTACCACCTCTCCCTCCCTCCTCCCCTACTTCTTCACAATGGCCCAATTACCGGCACAGACGATCCACAGGGATCCCCAGTTATTGTAAGCTTGTCATGATGTGTGCTCTTGTGGAAAATGTTGCTCATTTTCTAAAAGCTACTGGATTCTACTCCCCATCACTGTGGTCATGGTAAGTTTAGCCTGTCTATATACAGCCCCCTGTAGCCTTGAGCTAACACGCATCTAGGTATTGACCGGAGTCCTACGACACTACGCCTCGGTCTTGATGGTCACGCAGCCAAAGCGGTTCGATCAGAAATCGATAAAGGAGCAGCGCTCCATGGTCCACGGCGTAGCGACGCGAAGCAACTTCCACGTCCTGTCTGCCCCGTCTTTCCGCACACGCCGCGATTACTTGACCAATGCCTACGAGTCGGGGGCTTTCCTGAAGGACCCGGAGCGTCGCGGTCAGCCCCCCGCCAACCCCATGACGGACCCCAACGCCATGGACGGCATGATGGGCATGATGAAGAACAACATGGCCATGATGATCCCGAACACCCTCATCATGAGTTGGATCAACGCCTTCTTCAGCGGCTTCGTCATCATCAAGTTGCCCTTCCCCATCACTGTCAAGTTCAAGAGCATGTTGCAAGCTGGTGTTATGACCAGAGAGATGGATCCCAGGTGGATGTCGAGTATCAGTTGGTATTTCTTGTGCATCTTTGGTCTTCAGAGCGTCTTCAACTTTATCCTCGGAAGTGACAATGGTAGGTCTATCACCAATTAAAGCATAGGCAACCTGGTTTGCGATTTAGTTAGCTAACTTAGAAGCAGCTGCAAACCAAATGGCGCAGCAAATGGGTGCCATGGGTCCCCAGGCGGGCCCTCAGATGTTTGGGCCAGGTGTTGACCCAGATAAGCAATTCAAGACGGAGGCGGAGAATTTGGCGGTTGTCGAGCACTACTCAGTACTTGATGACGTAGAGAATCGATTGCTCGAGGGTATCAAGTCTAAATAGAGTCGCGCTCACGATTTTTCTTCCCTTTATTACCCATAGAAAATCAAATACTCCCATTTCCCAAACGCCAGATAATGCTGTACTTTTCCTGCCCCATGGCCATGCGAGATGCAACTAGCGGGCCGGGCTTCGTCAATCCCACCATAAGCACACTCCTAATCCCTCCTTCATCATAGTCCCCTTGATATTGTAGGGCGAGATCTTCTTGGCCCGCTCCACGGCTTCCTGCTCGCCGCTCTCAGGCGCCTGGTCGTTCCAGGCCTCGTCGAGGACCTGGAAGCGGACCATCTCGTTCTTGTCGTAGTGCATCCTGTCCTCGTCTACTATCCATACCCAGGCTCCCTCGTTATGATCGCTAAGATATTATGTGTGAATGCTTTTGAACAGTGCGCAATGAGTCAGACGGGGGGACGACTTACTACTCGGTGTTCTCGGGCAACTCCTTGTAAGATACAGTGATTTCTTCAAAAAACTCGGTCCGGACTATCTACTTGTCAACGATTGCAGACCTCTAGGCGACGTTTATGACGGGGAGGACGTGGAGTCTTACTCTGTAGTCCCTCGGGACTTGCGCTGCTGATCTTGCCAAACAGAATCTCTCCTTTGAAAGGCCTAAAGACGAGCATGCGGAACTCGACTGTTCAGATGAAATCCGAGTTAGTCTACCTAGTTGTTGCTGTTATTGTCGCTTTGGGTGAGAGAAAGTTGAATAGTACCATTCACGTTGACGAGGCCGTTGCCGTGTCCTATCAACCCCTCAGACGCCCATAGTAGGTCATACATGCAGATACAGAGGCCGATCTTCTGGATGACACGGTTCGAGTACTTGGCGTTGATGTTGTTTTCGATTGCTACTCGGCTGTGTTGCTCGAACTGCGATGGCGGGATCTGCACCAGATCCGCGATCTTGGTCTGTTTTTTTTGGTCGTTAGCGTGAATTGGACTATTGATAAGGCGCGGGTATTTTTATCAACATAATACCTACTAATATGAACATTTTGCGCTCCTAAAATGGTATCTGTATGAAAATGCACACATGTCTTGAAGCTCACCTGGCAGTATATGACAGCACCTACCTACATACAATTAGTCGAGCCCCACCAGAAAGATCAAAAAAGTGGCGTGTGGGGTCCGAGGAGGTACCTAGGTACATGGCCTCCCATTTGCTAAGTTTAGATTGGGGACGGTACCTAGGCACTAGCATCAATAGGGCTTAGTCCCTCCCGAAACTCGAACATGACTTTGCATTCTGCGACTTTCAAAGTCGACGATCCATCTCCCTATTATCTCCTCCGAGCCTCAACCACACAATCTCATCTTGTCCCCGGACTCGCTCTCTCCCGGATCACATCGACAATCGGCAACCGGACAGAATACCATACAGCCTTCCTTCCGACGAATTTTTCAAAAGCGCGGGACATCCACGCGGTCGCCCACTCTGCCGGTATCCTGTTGCATCAGTGCACCATTTTGCTTATTCTACCTACTAGGTCCCAAGACGAGACAACATCGCAGTCGCGCGCAGCACTGGCCTCTCAGCGTCTTTCTCGAAGTCCATCTGTCTGTGCCACTGACTCTTTCACATCCGTACGTTCTTGTTCTTACTCACCCCCCCCCTCGCCTTTCTTAGCTCGTCTCGTCTCGTCCATATCTCCCCCTATCAGTTCTCCTTGACGCGTCATGTTTCTGGTCTCGCTCTCCTATTGCATATGACGTTCCCTCAAGCCCTGATCTGCTTGAGCAAGCATTTGTCCGAGGCTGGGGCCACAGTCGGCGCTATCGGGGTAATTCGCATGCTTCTACCCCGTTTCACAAACACACAGACCACCACGCGGTGTACAAACGAAGGATTTTTTCAGAAATCACCGTTTGCTCATTGATCTTCTTCGCCTTTCGCCTACTTCAGGCCTCTCACTCTACTGTCATATTCTACCTCCTATTTCCCCCGGCATATGCCCTCTGTATCAACAACGCCTGCTTAAACACCGAAACATATCTAACTTTATACGGAATTCTAGGTCTTTTATTTTTCCATTGTTCCACTACACCGAATACTTCCCGTACCAAAGTAGCCTCTCTTGAATAGAAGATGGCGAGTTATCCTTATGCGCCTCCCCCTCCCCCGCCGACCGCTTCTACAGCACCTGCAGGGCAGTACCAGTCATATAATCAACCACCTTCGTACAACGCCGCTCCCCATCGTGCCGGTCAACCGCCCTACGGTGGAGGCGGGCGAGGTAGAGGTCAGCATGATTACGGCTCGGGTTCGCGCTATTATCCCCAACAGCCGGACTACGCATCTTCGCCCCCTGCTGGGCATTACACCTCTCCGCAAGCAAGTGCCCATTGGCAAAGTGCGCCCGCCGTTGCCCACTATCCTCCTCAGCCGAGTGTTCCCCATCACGTTGCCCCCGCGTACCCTGCCAGCTACAGTCCTCAAGCGTATACTACTCCAGCGGGGCAAGGATATCAACCTCAATATCCTAATGCCTCTGTGAGACCTTCACATGGGCCTCCATATCCTGCTTACCCAAATGACCACCCTTCGCAGCGCTGGTCCGAGCAGGGTCCGCCGTTCCCATCGTACTCGAGCAGAGGCGGTCGTGGCGCGTTCCAGAGTGACCGAGGTGGCCACAAGTCGGAGAGCTCAATGGTACCTCCGACCACAATGCGAATAGGCTTTGAGCACAACGGTGACCGTGCTGTTCACGCCTCCAGCCCATATGGGTCGCCTTACCAACCAAGCCCACAACCGGGACCCTATGTTCAAGCTCCCTATAGTTATTCTGTTTCTGAGAACCCATATTCAGCTCCTACACATGCTCCACATAGCACCCATGGCTTTAGCTCTCGAGGCGGCTCCGGGCGTGATGGATTTAGTCATTCAAACAGAGGTGGTCGAGGAGGACATAACAATCGAGGCGAAAAGTTTCGCAACCGAGATCAAAGACCCTCTCATGGGTTTAACCCTTCTCAGAAGCCTGATGCGGCGGTTCACAGCAAAAAAAAGAAGCGTAGGATCAATACGCTCGGGCTGACACCCGGGGATGAGAGCAGCGAAGGGGAGGGCGCGTTGGATGACGAGGAGAAGCGGTTGAGTGAGCTTTTAGGTGCAGATGCTCCAGTGTAAGACCTGTTTCCCCCTAGCCATGTACGTGTGCGGCATTGACGATATTTCCTCCCAGAATCCCTGATATTGCCGCTTGGATCGCAGAACGCAAGGCAAATTACCCAACAAAGGCCCGTATCGCGGCCAAGAAAGCTGCATTAGCAGAAGCGGGACCCAAAGCTGAGGACTCGTCTAAACCTGCTGCCTCCAAGATCGATAAAGATCAAGCCAAAATCGATAGGCTTGAGAAGAAATTAAGTAAGCTGAAAGGGAATATCGAAAAAAGAAAGAGGGCTGCCAACGACGAAGGGGACGAGATGCGGGCAGATGAGTCGCCAGAATTATCTAACTCATCCGACGATGAAGAACCAGAAGTACAGTCCAGCTCTAAGCCAACAACCACCTTCCTACCCCCTCCTCCCATCACACGAGCGGACCCCTCCAACCACTGCAAGTACTATTCTACCGGAGGGACTTGTGGCAAGAAGGGCAAGTGCCGCTTCAAGCATGATCCCGCTGTCCGTGAAGCTGCTCTTCAGGAACGGACCCGGAACGGCGGTCGTATGACCCTTAAGCAACGACTGTTGCTTAATGACAAGGACCACGAAGACATGGATGTGGTTAAAGCCATTGTAGAGATGCGATTCAGCGGCCGCTTGGTTGATCCTCAGAATCTTCAAGTTCCTGCGAAGCCTGAAGCAGAAGAACAAACCGCTGTCAGCGCTGGTCCGTCAACGCTACCTACTACAGCCGGTGTGGCTAGTTTGCCGCCGAATCCTTATGCGCCCAAGAAGCCAGCGTCGCTTAAGATCTGATCAAGTCTACAGCCACAAAGGGGCTATGATGCGCCTACCAGTTTACGTATGCGGGCTGGTGCTCGTATCAGAATAAGGTCTTAAAGAGCTCCCATAGTACCGCGATGGACTTGGTTGCGCGTAGCATCACCTACATTAAGTCAACAAAGTCACGTTCACATCAATGTGGTGAGAACACGGCGTCCGTGTCATGTGACACGATGGCTCACTTTCAACGTACACTTGAATTCACCAACTCCTGCACCTATCCAATCTAACTCTCTACGTCGACAAACGGAGCCCAACTTGAAACTCATCGCGCGAATCCCTCTTTCCAAAGTTTGGTTTTCTTTTCAATAGCGAACGGCGTGCGCCGTATAATTCAACACGAAGATGCCTTCAGGGGCCACCTAAACTACAAATTTGCATCAATCGGCGCAGATGGGACATGCATGATTCTGCATTCAACAACACGAAGTCGGGAAGAACCAAGTGTTCTTGGCCACGGACTGGCGGATAGCTTCATTTATGGGGTGGCAAACTCGATTTTCGATGGTTGATACCCGCCAGCATTTCAACAGCTACATGATAACGAACAACGCTTTCCATGCGATGATATGGCTATGCGTTGGGATTTTCCAACAACATGATCACTCACCTACCCGCTGCTTTACACCCGTCGCTTCAATTTACCGTGCCCATCGCCCGCTTGCAAGGTCAAGCGTTGAATGAAGGTATAAAAAAACAGCGCTCTGGATTCCGTCGTCGATCGACGACAGGGGGACTCGACACCTCTTTCTTTTCACACGTATCTTAGCTCGCTAGCTTTCTTGAAGCGGGATCATGGACCGGCGCTCGCTCTAACTCAGATGGAGATTTTGAGTTATCCAGGCTAGGATAGATAAGCGACAATGTTTAGATAGTAGCCTTACCCTTTGTGTTTCTGTTTGTTTCAAGTCTAGGAAATTAATATCCTAGGATGGAACGGGATGGGATTGGTACATGGTAGTCTTAACTGGAGATAAATCCGCATTTATATAATTGATCGTTGATTTTACTTCTAGCGGATTTTGAATATCCTCATGGTTTTTTTATCTTCATGGTTTTTTGGGTGTGGTGGCGGATGTAGAGGAATAGGGGCAGCTCTTGACATACTACCTACCTACTTAAACTGTGAGAGAGGCTAATTTAAATGTGCATTGAACTATAATCGGTGTCGTGACCGATGTAAAGATAACCACAGATCGTGATCCGATGAAAAAGAGCGTGCATAGGGTACTTCCAGAGAGCAATTGATATCTCAATATTTTCTCTCGCCAGACTATCTATTTCTACTATCACGACAAATCTCCGAGAGAATCAAGGACATTTTATATGTATCTATGTATCCATCCTGCTTCCTCGGATGGTACTCAGTCTTCCTCCGTATTTTCCGCGCAGTAAACGCCAGAACGCCATTGGTTGCGCATGATATGCATTTTCCGCCGGAATGACGACATCCGCCTCCTCCACGGCGATCGATATCCTGCTACCTCCATTGCCACGTTATACAAGCAGCACAGCGTTGAGGCAGCCGTCCAGCTCAGGGTTATTCGTGATTTGGGCGTCTATGGACGATGTTAGCCGGCCAGAAATACGTGGCGTGGTGAGTTCCCATTGGATAAGGGATGGGATCCAAGAAGAGTGTTTGAATAGATGACAAGAAATATGGCATACTACAACAGAGTTAGCAACTGTACATGATCTAGCAACGAGTCAAGATGAACTTACCATCGACCCCAAACTACCTTTCCACCAGCTGTGGTAAGACCGAGCTCCGAGACGTTGACCTGCAGCACACATGTTAGTCTGTGAGTGGCATGTATAGAGATATACAAGGTGATTTACCTCGATTATCGTCCCCTTGCTCAAAACCTAAATTCAGAGTCAATCATTGCCGCCTAGTACATTGTTTGAGATTGTCTCGGGAGCTTCTTTATATGATGCTAGCCCGAGGAAGAAGCATTCCGCTCTGAAATCTGTCAAGATAATAGAGAAATGACCTAGGAAGTTCCTTACCCCAAGTTGGGTGTATAGCGCTTGGTGCGGGTTCTTCTTAACTGATATAATCGGGAGCTGTTTGTAACACTGATCAGCCATCTTCACTTATGCTAAGAATCACCCCGAGGTCCCGGAGAGCCTGCAAGAGCAGAGATATGTCTGCAAAGGCAAATAGTGTCTATGAGTTATGCTAAGAGAGGGAATAAAATAAGCCAGTGACTAACCTGCACCGTGACGTTAAGAGTCGGATTTGTGACATGAGCTTTCTTGTATCGTAATCCCATTGGACGAATAAATCGCTCATATTTTACCCTGTAAAATGAAGTTAGCAACTTCTCTTTGAGTGAAGTCGGCGAAGTTGGAGATTTGCCGAGCTGCGGTTGGCATCCACCAAGCTAGAGCACGACATTCCAGCTTTCGACGTTAGATTGAACTCACGGTCTGCGTGTAAAATCAGGACCACTATAATCAAATATTAGTAGATGAGACGCATGGTGACGTGGACGGTAGGAGGCCGGCATCAACTCAGAGACCAATTACGACGACAAGATAAGAGAGCCCTTCGAGTGAAGGGGGGTGGTTCAACTTCCATGCTGGACACAGCGCTATTCGTTGAAGCCCCCACCTAAGCCCCCCACCAAATTGCATAACTGGTCACTGAGTTGGCGACAGGCTCCTGGGGATTACATACACGAAAGTGGGCTTTGTTATCATCCGTTTCCAAGCTATTTTTCCAGAATCAGTAAATGTAGTGACGATAATAAACCCAGAGAGTGTTCGAAACACAGAGGACAGCCAATATGAGGCATTCTCCCCCCAGACAGAGCACGAAATAAAGGGCACTTTGAAATGCTTACATTTATGCCTTCGCTTGCCGGTATTGATAACTTTAAACATATCTTCCTGTTATCCAATCAGCTTGAATATGCATATAGGCTATTCACGGGCCACTTACTTCGCCTAGTCATAGTTAGCAATGAGCTCAGGATATACACACACGCACACAAGAGAGACTTACTAATGCCTAAAGACATAAAACATCCCGAGTGTCAGTAATATCATTCCAGAGTTTGTTTGGGATGTCCAAATGGTTGGGGATTTCTTTTCCTCCGACATGCACAAGCCATCCCCTCCGGCCCATTCAATAGTAGGGTCCAAGGAATTTGACGTACCCGAAACTTTGGGGATGGGGACGCTGTATCTGGCGCTCTAATTTTCGACCATGTTAGCTTCAAGGCCCATGCGACCCAGACGGCTATATAAAAGATGCAGGTGCAGGTGGTGCCGTACCTTTTCCGAACGGCGATTCTTGATAGCACTTGAAAGTTCCTTGGCCTGGGAAGGTGTGTTCCTGTCAAGCAGATAGCTCGGGAGAGGTTGGCTGGGGTCTTTTTCTCCTGCGGATTTAACATTCTTCTCCTCCCTGAGAATCCGTCAGCATATCGGTTGCCCTTGCTCGTGTAGATTTGCCATCGGCCGGTCGGCAGCGGTCCGGTCCTGTCGTGACTTACAAAGCCCGAATCTTCTTGCGCATCTGGATCTTGTGCTTATGTCGTTCCTGTTGGAACACTGCAACATGCCATCAGCATATCCATATATATACCACGGTATGCTCGAGGACTTCTCACTCTTGGCCTTGAATCCACGGAGGTTGGTGGCCTTGTGCGAGATGGAGTGCGCCTCTCTGGCCTCTCGTTTCCGCGTTCTCTCTTCATGATCCTTTCGAGGCAAGTCAGCAATTGCTGGCCAGTAGTTCTAACGGTATGGCGTACTAGACGTCGGCCATGCTCCTTGCGGTGCTTCTCCATATACTCGTTCCTTTTCGAATCGAACGTCAGTACATATTCCAGTATGTTCCTAAGCATAACACTGGTTCAAGGCGGATGAATTGTTCATACTGAGGCATGGCGGGTAGATGCGCCCTCGAGAGGGACTTGAAGGTGGGCTGGGTTTGTGTCGGCGCGCGGTTGTTCTTGTTGTTGCGATGGTTCGAGGCGTTCGTAAGAGGATTGGTTGTTGTCGCTGTGATCGATAAACACCAGCAGCAAAAAAGTCACTTATCGTAGCGGGAGCCCCGTCCCGCCACTTGGCTGAGCAGCGCCCCACCATACAGACCCTTGCCTACCTTGTGTGGGGGCCAATTGCGATGGCGAACGGCCGGAAAAACAGAGCGTGACCCCACTGTAATTTTCTCGAGAAGTGGACCCTTGCCCGGTCTATTCAACGACTGACAACTCCAGGTCTCGAGGTCTCCAGCGGCTCAGCGCACCAATTCAACTCGCCAAGTGCATGTTGTCAGAACCAACACAGCCAAAATGAGCAGGGCATTGCTGCGCTCCGTCCTGGAGCTGAGAACGCCTCTGGCCCGCCTCCCGCCTCCCTTCCTCCTACCATGTCGCGGCCTATCGACGACGACGACCTCGCTGCAGCATGTCGCCCCGACGAAGGCACCATCGCAGACCAGCATACCGCCACCTACTACATCTGCCACGCCTACGCCGACACCCTCAACCCCCCAGAAGCAAGCCCCCACCGCTCCTCCGCCCGCCGACGCCGCCGAATCCATCGCCCAGCTGTTCCCGCTGCTGCGCGCCCAACCCCGCCACTACATCACAATCCACATACACGAGCGCCCCTACCTCGTGACCGAGGGCGACCAGATCCGCCTGCCCTTCAAGATGCCCGGCGTCCTGCCCGGCGACGTGTTGCGGCTGGACCGCGCCTCCGTCCTCGGCTCGCGGGACTACACCCTCAAGGGCGCCCCCTGGATCAACTTGGACCTGTTCCTGTGCCGCGCCACGGTCCTCGGCACCGAGAGCGAGCCCATGCGCGTCAAGATCAAGACGAAGCGCCGGAATCGGAGATCCCAGCGCGTCACGAGCAAGCACAAGTACACCATCCTGCGCATCAGCGAGCTCAAGCTTCTGGAACCCCCCGCCTGAGCTAAATGACCTGAAAAGGGAGTAATGGGTTGCTTGGGGACGTGCGTCCGCCACCAGATGGTATTTTGGAGTGGCGGCATCACATGCGCGCCTAGACTTCCCAATATGAAGAGGTAGAGGGAATTCGAGCCGTGACAGGTCCGTTGCCAGCAAAGTGGTTGTCCCACGAGCGATTGTTAATACGGCGACGCCCTCCTAGAGAACGTCCTAGAGAACGTAACAGATTCATACGTTCATCCGAGTCTCCTGGAATATGTGCATCCGATACTTGTAACACTATAGGGAACCATGGAGGCCGATGTATATATAGTTGCACTCGCACCAGGGAGTTCTACATATGTCATAGATTGTATACTACTACGATTACGAACGTCCCATTGTCTAGACAGGTATACATGAGAGCAAAATATGATGACTGCAGTTCAAACAGTTTCCATGTCTTTATTAGCTTGTGCAAATCTAGTTTGGGGTATACAGTGTATATATAATTTGATGATGATAGTGCCTGGAAAAACTTGCGGATGGAGGTTAATTCTAGGCTGAAAAGATGAAGTAGTACTGGATAGTCATTAGGTGGTGAGGGTTTAGTAAAAATTCCAGCCTCGGGGAATTAATAGTATTAGAAGTATATACAAGCACTCATCATACAATCAGACTCTATAACAAACCGTTTTAAGCATCTACCATAAACCAACCTACTCGTATAATAGCAGCTAATTGCCATCGGTAACCAACTGCCGAAAATTCCCGCCTCGTGTGTGAAGTGATGCGCACATGGTACATCGGTTCTAAAATCTTGCCTCGAACTGCCGGAGAGGCGAGGTACCGGTACCTTAGGTACCCAGGGAGCAGCGACTGCAACAAAAATAAAGGTCTTAATGATCGACAAAATAAAGTTTATAGGCGAAGGCTGATCCATATCGCCCAACCCCAGAGTAAGCGAGCCTACCCTGTACTATCGGAACCAAAGGCACGTAGGTGGAGGGGTTCAGGCCACTTCGTTGTTCGTGATACTAAACTTCGAAGAATTAATCTGGATAACATTTCAGAGAAAAAAAAATAAAATGACCCAATGCGCCGTAGAAATTATCTAGGGAGTCACGTTCTCGTCATTGTATCTCACAATTAAAGGCACAGAAGCATCAGTCCAAAGAAGACATATCAAGATTGAACAAGGGAAGAATGATTACATTGTAAAATGATATAAAATGCCATCTCGTCTCATGGCGAGGAAACGTTTTCAAAAATGTCGCTAATGCGTCTCCATCTCCGTCATTCATCATCAAGAGCGGATGTGAGTAGCGTTTCTCTCTCTCTCTCTCTCTCACCCACACACACTATACAGAAGGTAGGTAATTTCAAACACCAAGCCGCCCAACCCAAACTCCACAGCTATTATCGACAAGGCAACGACGAAAGGTATAGAAATCAGTCGACAAACCGAGAAAACTCGTGGGGAATATCTATGGCCCGCAGAAGCCAAATAAAGCAATCGAACACATGCCAGCGCATGGAGCGACGATGGCGATGATCGGATAGGAAAAAAGAATTCAACCAAATCCGAACCAATCCAACGAGCACTGCAGTACACAACATAACACAACAGCCCGAAATTCAAACTCTCTTCTAAAAAGTAATTTCCCCATTGGCAACTCCAAGCTTTTCCCCAGGTCATAAATATTCGTGAATCAAATAAGCCATTTTCGGTGTTTGTGTCTGTCTTTACAGTTTTGCATCCAGCGAGTATCATCACCTCTCATCGACGGGCCGCGCCTGCTGCCCCGTCATCTTGGCGACGCTGCCCCAGTAGGCCTGGGGCCAGACGCTGAGGACCTCGGAGTCGGTGGGCATGCGCTCGCGGCACCGCGTCACGACGCTCTGGATGATCCTACCAAGCAGCTCATCGGAGATGGGCAGCGAGCCGTCGGGGGTCTCGACGGGGTACAGGAAGGGGTCCCTGGGGGACAGCAGCTCCTCGCAGGTGGGGCGGAGGCGCTGGTCGCGGCTCAGGCACCGCTTCATCGTCCGCAGCAGGCTCGGCGGCACCGGCACGTCGCCCGTGCCGCGGTCGCGGAACTCGATGTCGTACTGCCAGTTGATGATAGCGTGGCAGCGCGCCATCTGGTTCGGGATGTGCCCGAACGGCGGCTGCCCGTACACCATCTGGAACAGGATGCAGCCTAGACTCCATATATCGCTGGGCTTGCCGAGCTTCATTAATTTCTGATGTGTGGGGTTTGTGTTGATTCTCCGCCCGCCTGAATCCGTCGTGTTGGAATCGATCAGACTTTCCGGGCTCATGTAGTTCGGTGTTCCGATTTGCGTCTCGCGGTGCACGTTGACAGTCTGCTCAGTCTGAATCGCGTTGGCGATGCCGAAGTCGATGAGCTTGAGACGGCCTTGTACCAGCACGAAATTAGCTGGCTTTAGGTCCGAGTGCACAATGTCGTAAGCGTGGACAGCGGCAAGACATTCGAGCATTTCTTGCCAGTAATAACGGACAAACACGGGGTCAAACTTGGAATTCTCCTGGGACATCCTTCGACTTATAAGTTTGTGAAGGTCGATTTCGCCCATCTCCATGAGCTATTTATCTGATTAGTATGGTTATCAAAACGAGGACTGGAATGCACAAAACTTACAAGACTTAAAATTTGCTTTTCTTCATTCATTTCATAGTCGAAAAGGGTAATGACTCGCTCGACCTTTGTGAGTTTCTTGAGAAGATCAATTTCTCCTTTGTAGCCTCTGACGGTATTCTCGTCCGCGTTTTCGATAGAGACGCGTTTGAGTGCAAACATGCTACCGTTGTCAGCAGCAACTCGGTAAACCTTTCCACTCCCTCCTCGACCCAGAGAGTCTATACGAGTGTAACATTTCCCGTTAACCTTCATGTAATTTCGCCGCCGTGCTTGAGACGTAGTGGCTGCGCCAGCGGTGGAGGTTGCGGCGTCTAGAATCGACATCTTTGGCGGTGGTGGGGGAACTGCTCGGCGCGGTGTATTATGGCTCAGGGAGCTCAACGCCTTTCGTTCAGGGGAAGTAGGACGCACAGCATTTGCATCTGTGCTAATTGGGCGGATGGCAGACTTAGCGAAGTCCTTTTCGAGTAACAAGCCTCTGGCTGGCTTTTCTCTCTTGAAGGTCGGTGGTGCTTCATTTTCCTGATCATGTCTAGAGGGTATATCTGCCCTTGGGGATGGGACCCTGTAGTGTGGGATGATGATTTCGTCCCTTTCTGGTGACTTTCGATGTGATTGTAAACCTTGGTCGTTGTCTCCTATTTTTTCTGGTGACTTTCGATACAAGCCGGCTCGCGCTGAGGACTTGGCACTAACAGGGCTCCCAGAGGCAATACGGTCAGGTGCGTAATAAGAAGGGGCAGGATTGTCGACAGGTTCCAAATCAATCAGGTCGTTTGGCTGCTGGCTTTCAGGATCCTGACTAGACGCAAGGAACTCGTTCTCATTATCCCCATCTTCTTCGCTCTGTCTCCTGCGACCCCGGCGAGCCGGTCCACTGAGAAAGCTGCCAGGAATTTTGCCCACCCTCTTCACTCGCATTGAGCTCTGGAGCGCCTGGTTCTCTTCATTTCGGGCTCGAGAACCATTAGAGCCCATCCGCGAAACGCTTTCGAAGCTTGTTTCTGGCTGGGGACGAGAAGCTGTTTGCGGTTCATCTGGTAGGTCATTATCAATCCCGCGAGAGGCCGAATCCGCCCTTTTCGATGATACTGCTGAGGAACCAGTTGATCTGCCCCTATTGCCAGATGATCCAACCGCTATCCTGACTACACGACCCTGCTGGCCCGGTGTATTAATTTCTTTGTCTTTGATTTCGGAAACATTCGCCCCGTCTTCAGCACCACCGTCGACACTTGGAGGCCTAGCCCTGCTTTGCGACGCCGATAATGATGTCGACGTAGACCTCCTCTTAGTGGGCTTATACTGTGAGGCAGCAGAAGCGGACGACCCCTGTGATGTAGTGCTCAACCGCACTACTCGTTTCCTGACGGGACTGGCGTCTTTGCTGGCTTGGCTTCTAGCTGGAGAAGTTGGCCGTGTTGATGGTTGTGCACTGTTCGCACGAGTTTGTCGTCGTTCCTCGCCAATTGAAGCTATCGAGGCGCTCAGAACACTTCGCCGCTTCACGGGCTTCTGTTGTTCGGGCTGCGGCGGCGGTGACGAGGGCCGGTGGCTTTGGGCTCTTGTTCGAACGCGGCCATAGTCCTTCCCAGCCTCGTCTCCACCGCTGTTTAATAGTTCCTTCGTGAGAGCACTAAGCTTCACAGGCACAGGGATCTCATCATCGGAGCTATCGCCGGCGAGCTGCGAGTGCGAATGCGACTGAGATTGGGGTCGGGACGCGTGGGTGTCAGGCACTGGATTTGACTCGGCGCGACTGAGCGGCTGCCTCGTGTTATGCCTCCTCAAGCCGGACCGTAAGGATGACTTCCTGGTAACAGCAGCCGACTGCCACGCAACGGCATCGGCTGCGATGGGTGATGCCGTCGCCATAGATGGTGTGTGTTGTTTATCTTCTGGAATGAATAAGTAGGATTCGATACAAGCAACTGGTTGTTTTGTTGGAGCGTGTCGAATTGGCGATGTGTAGGGCAGTCGTAGCGATATAGGGAATGTTCTACGTGTCGGCGCTGCCCATGGTCCCAAAAAGAGAAAAAAGCTATAGGGTTGGTGTCGAGATGGTCAACAGTAGAGAGCCCAAGGTGCAGACTGTGCAGTGTTTGTCGCGTATGGGATTGGTGATTGGGTGTCATTATATCCCCACATTTTTTCATTTTCCGGCGTTGATCGGGCAACCGTCGGCATAGGTCCCCACTATACTACCTCCGAACCCAATCACTCGCCGCGCCTGCTCCACGTTAATTTTATGGCCATTATGCATGAGAGCAGCTTAATGTTCAACTTCAAGTCGGCACTAGCACTGGATTACTGTACCCAAGCTCTCACCGAGTGTCAATCTTACCGTGGACTTATCCCGTGCCCGTTAGCGAATATTGATGGTTGAGACCACTAGGCTGACGGTGACCAATACGGTAAGTCCCATTGGTTATATTGTCACCGCCGAGTCTCTCGTTATAGCACGATACAATCACTTGATGCGCCGTCTTTACCAATGGCATGTCCTCACACACGTAGCCACCACAATCAAAATTGGAGAAGGACCGGATATATATTTGCCTTAACCGATTGTGGATATCTCATCGGACAGTGGAGTGCCTCAGAACAATCAAATGCAAACCCTTCCACGCCAAATGCCATGCAAGACCATCGCAGCCCATTTTTGTACCAGTTCCCCAATATCATTTGACTTCGTTGCCGTAATAGGTCATGGAGGGCGTTTAGTCGAAGAGACCGAATCCCATGTCGTCGTCGGACTCCTCCTTCTCTGTCGTGGATGTTAGCATACTTGAGATCTAATGAGGTGAAGGATGATGCGAGCGTACCCTCTTCCTTCTCCTCAGCCTTCTCCTCGGCGGCAGCAGCGCCACCAGCAGCGGCGCCACCAGCAGCAGCAGCACCACCGGCACCACCGCTGGGAACGGAAGCGAGCTTGGAGGAACCCTCAGCGATCAACTGCAGATTTATTGTCAGTCACATTAGTCTTTATGCTATGAGTAAACTGTATGGTCGCACCTCGTTGATGTCCTTGCCCTTGAGCTCGGAGATGAGGGTGTTCAGACGGTCATCGTCAGCCTCAATTCCGACGGAGTCAAGGACCTTCTTGATGTCCTTGGCCGAAGGAGAGGCGTTCCCGGCGAGGCCGAGGAGGAGGTAAGCTGCGAGGTGCTTCATTTTTGTGGTTTGCACTGTTTCCCGATTTTTGGTCAGATGGGCGCAACCTTGAAAGACAAGTAGTAGGCGGACGTTCAAGAGCAGGGTCGACTTACAAAAAGTAGGGGATGTGTAGAACACGAGAAATCAATCGATTTAACCGCGAGATTGGGCGGAGACTGAGCCTTCGAGTTCTCTGAAGATGTTCGGTGTGACGAGGTTGAAAGCGCGGGATGGGATTTAAGGTTCGCAAAAGTTACCATAAAAATGTCGCCTGCTACTGGTCTTTTTGCGCAGCAACACAGCAATTCGTGGGTTGGCTGTGGGACTGATATGCGACTATCCCATTACAAAATCACCTGATTAGGGCCGCTGCGTGCTGCGGAGGTACGATAAGATACAAGCAGCAACTATGGACTTACCGAGGTGATGACACGTTGATGTATTTCTGGTTAAGTGCATATATACCTGCCTAGGATCTAATAGGTTAGGCTCAATGCCCCTTCTGGTTTGGTACATATATACCTCCCTGCCTAGGATGTAATAGGCTAGTGTTTGCGCCGGTGGGTCTGGCTGGCTGTGGCGTAGGGACGAATCAAAGAAGACCCAATGACGTCGCGCAAGCCCAGCCACAGCTTGCGCCGTCAGCCGAAAAGCCCAGCGGACAGACAGCACGAGACTCTTATCTGATTATAAGGTTTCCTGGCGCAACCTTGACTTTTCTATTATCTTCTTTGTTCCCTGGGCTCGTGCACCACCGCCTCCGCATCCGTCCCTCGACCGCCTGCGAGAGCCCTGTGGTGTTTTTCGGTGCCGTCCGCCAGCTCTTAGTTTTTTGTCAGCACTTTTTTACCTGCCCGATCCCGCATCAGAGCTCCAGAGACGTGGTCACAGTCACGATCAGACGATATCCCACCACCTCATGACTCCTCGGGCCACGGCCACCTCTGACGGCCATCGGCTCCGCTCGCGAACGACCATCGTGTGCCGTCTCATCTAGACCGACCTGCCAACATGCCGGTGCGTACAACTGCGTGACGTGACTGTTTGCTGTGTTGAAGCGTTTTAGCCAGCCGCCCCGTTCTAACCCGCCTGCGACGACAGATTGGCGACCTCCTTGCAGAGATCTCCGGTGGGCAGCCGGCATCCGCCCCATCGCCCAAACCGACTGCGCCGTCGGGAACCAAGCGAAAGGCCGAAGACGGCTCCAGCGGCGCCACCTCGACGAAGCTGACAAAGGCAAGACAGCCTGATGGATCTTACGCAACTAGTAAGGTTACCCGTGATGGGGAAGGCCGGGTTGTGGAGCGGTCGTACTCAGTATCGCGACCAGTGAAAGCTGCTGGCCCAGCCAGGGCCGCCTCGATGCATTCTTCGACTCTCCCTCACCGCACCAGCTCGCCGTCGAGAAACGGGCGCTACGAACCTCCCGCCCCCACAAGCCAGCGCACGGCCTCTGCATCGAACACCAAGTTGCCAGCTTCATCCACTACCACCACCCAACCGAAACGCCCCTCAGAATCATCTAGTCGATCAAAATTAAATCAATCTACCTCGGCTACTGCGAAGATCGCTCCGTCCAAACCTTGCCCTACCACTTTGACTGCTTCAAACCTGTCGCAAGCGCCCAAGAAAGGTTCATTCAAAGAGATAATGGCCCGTGGGAGAAAGGCCCAGGAGGTTATGGGAAAGGTCGGTATGATTCAACATAAATCGACCGATAAAGCTCCTGTGAAGAAAGAGCGTGAAGCTACCAAGCCGGAGCAGAAATCCGCCATGGGCTCAGCAGCTAAGGTGAAGATGGGAACATCTTATACTGGAACTGGTCGGACCCCCGCCGCGACGGGGCGGGACAATAGGCCCACAGCAGCATCAGCGCGTGCTACATCCAGAAATAGTCCTTCAAAGGACGTGAAGACAGGTAGCAAGTCCAAGCCGGCGGCTTCTGGGGCAAACGATGTTGTTGAGAAGAAAGTGAAGAAGTCCGCTACCGCAACAACTGGTTATGCGGGAACTGCGCGGCCTCGTCCCGGAGCCTCGGCAGGGAAGGGTCCTTCCAGAGGTGATCAGCGTCCTAGACACGGTGGACTTCTTGCACCCCCGCGAATGAGTCGCCGGAATAAATATGAAGACGAATATGACGAAGACCTGGACGATTTTATCGATTATGACGACGAGGAAGAAGATACAGGTCCTCGTTATTACGACTCCGACGGGTCAAGTGACATGGAAGCTGGACTGTCGGATATCGATACAGAGGAGAGAAGGGCCGAGGTGTATGCACGTGAGGAGGACAGACGGGAACAGGCTTTAGAAGAAAGACTAAAGAAGGAGAAAGAGGAAAGGAAGCGCCAATGGCAACAAGGAGGACGATAATACTGTGGCGAGGCGCAACACACGATTCACGAACGACTAGCTTCTCTATCTTTCGGCGTACGGCTGTGGGGAAGCGCTACGGCTACATCGGCGAATAATGTTGTTTCCATCCGCATCATTTTGCTCCTCTGGTTAGAACACTATCATGCATGAAATTTGGCGTTCAGGAGAGTTTTTCCACTGGGCAACCATTATTTGTATTTGGTAGCGTCATCGAAGAGCCTCTGTTTTAAGCATGTTTTGTTTTTACACGGCGTTCGCGGATACACATGGCCAGCGGACTGGGCGGTTTAGCACGTCATGCGTGGTATTTTTTATTTAAAAAAGATTGGATGCTGTCGTTATTATACTATCTACTACCACCTACTTGACTTATACGTGAGCTTAGTATGCCTAGTCCAGTGCTAGTCATTCTGAAGCCGCATTTTACCTTACTTTGCTTTGTTGTCTTTGAAATAGAATATGTGTATACACTACAATATTTACATTTTGCTGTCTTGAGCGTTTGCTGTGTGTCTCCTGTGATACTGCGTAGTCATCCTTCAGGAACTGTTCAATAACGTGCCTGAATTTGTAAACACTCTAGCTGCCGCAGGTAGCACCATAATACATGACGTGATGCCTTACTTTATAGGCTTAAAGAGTCATCGACCTTTTTAGAACTCATTTATCTCTTTGGCTACCCAGGTAGATAAGCGTCTTCCTCTGCCTTCTTTCCTTTCTGTGCCTTGGCTTGTTAATGCTATGTTACTGTGGCTGCTTGGTTACTATAGAGATGAGTGTTAGGCATATTATACCTTCCTAAGTAATAGAACTTGTAATAATCTATAAAGCTTTATTACTACTGTTTACAAAGTTATAAATCTAAGCCTATGTTGTTATAGCAACATGTAAGTTGCAACACATTAATATTCACTTTTTTATTTCCCTTTTTAGCACTACCCTTGATGCTATTATATCCTATAGCAGCTCTCCTTTTCTTTGTTGCTAAGACAGCGCTTTTACTGTAGGTTGGTTTACAAAGTACCTAGGTAATTTAGTTGTGTGATACTCTGCTGCCTCTTAGAATCCCGGCTTGACAAGAAGGGCTTGGCAAGATATTCGAATAGTAATAAATAACATTCTAGAGCGTCAAGGAGGCCTTGAAGGACTTGATCGCTTACTCTAATAATTGAGAAACATATAGGTAAGGGGCCTACGGTTGTAGGCCTAGAGTACTTAGCATGCACAAGGAAAAGGAGATTTAAATGAAAGAGAGGAAGAAGAAGAAAAAGAATGACCAATGAAGCAATTTGAACCCCCAAGCCTAACGATACACAGTATTAATGTTGACGTTGTATATTGCTCAGCCGCTCCAGCTTAGCCACTGGTCTCGGAGGTTAGAATACCTTATAGATTACTCATTGGCTAGCAGGTATACGTTGGGATAATAGGTCAGGTCCACCTATATCCGCATGTATGTAGGTCTAGGCAGAGTTTATGACACGTAGTCCCAAATTTTTGGAAGGCTGTGGAACTCCTTGGCCGGGCACGAGAACCTTTACCTGTAGTGAACTGTTTGTGTCCGGTAATGTTACCGAGTGATTTTAGCTGTCCAACAGCGGAGCTGTCTTCGGTCTACCACTAGCTTGCACAACGGCTGATGGTCAAGATGCTATGCACTTGAATTCACCAACTTTGTCCCTGAGCAATTCAATATTTCTCGAGATTTGAAGGTTTAGGGAATGAACTCTAACAGGGCGTTCAGGTGCTCTGGTAACCAACCATTGAAGAACCACCTATTGAAGAAAGAGCTATAGTTTATGGTTTTCTTGTTATTCTTTTGTTTTGTTTATCTGTTGTTATTGTTGTTGTTGTTTACCTCCTCTCCCCATCTTGTGAATTGAATGTATATAAATAAAAGGCAGTCGGCACACTGAAAGAATTGTTCCCCCTCGAGGATTAAAGCACAAGATTTCCCATCTCTTTAGCCAATTTATTAGATAGGCTTTTGCATGCACAGACACACATACCCAAACCTGCATCTCTCGGACAGAACATCACCTTTTTAATTCTTTGATTCTACCTTTCTACATCCATTACACCCACCTACCATGAATCGCCGGTATTTCGCCCGCAGGGGGGGAGGATCGCGCTGGGGGCGGCTCTCCGCGCCCAGGGTTGAGATAACCGAAGAAATCCAGGTGGCCACGACTACCACGCAGCACCGCCGGTTCACCGCTAGGAGGGGCGGGGGGAGCAGGAGGCACTTCTGCACGAAACGGAGTCGGGAGACAAACGCGGAAAGAAAATCGCCGCAACCGAATCCAGCCCTTCCTCCACCGCCTGAAGAAAGCGAGAGCGACAGGAACGAGCGCGAGGCAGACGTCCGGGTCAGCGCCGGGTTTGTCAGGAGGTTCACTAAGGAGTGCCACTCGGGGCGCGTGCCACCGGACCCGAGCGTTCTCCCGCCCGAGTTCGATTGCATCCACTGCCGCAGGGTAGTGAAGCGGGAGGAGAATACACATCCTTGGGTTTGCTAGAGTAAGTAGCTATCAAAGGACCTCCTTTTTGACGTCCTGTGAAAGAGTCTCAAACTAAGCATCAAACCACAACCAACAGAGCACGAAGGGGTGCTTCGAAACCCAGGCCCCATAATCCTAAAAGCCCCGCGGTTCAGCGCAGGCGAGTATGAGCCCTGCGGCGACGATGACTACTGCTACAACAACGACAATGACGACGGTGCCGGGGCCGCCGCCGCCTCCGGCAAGGTGTGGAGCTGCTGCGGCCGCGCCGAACACGAGGAACCGCGCCAGGACTGGTGGAACGTTAGGTTCAGCCGGGGGGACCCCAGGTGGCGGGAGGGCGTGCGGAACCCTCCGCCGCACGACTGCGAGCCGACGTACCATGAAGACGAGGCAGGCGCTGCCGGGTGGCACGGCTGGCGGCGCAAGAAGGACGGCGTCATCTCTAAGGACCCCTGGAGAATCTGATCCTTTCATTAGGTCAAGATTATCCCACAGATCCCTCTTGAATTGGCTACTTTCCCCGAGGCTGGCTTGACATGTTGTGTGGAAGAAGATGGGGGTGTGGTGACTTGATATCTCATATGTCTCTCGGTTATGAGGTCGGGGTTTAACTCTTGTTTAAGGGCTGTTGGAAATTTCTCGTAGTACGGTCTGGAATAGTGTTGGGTATCGGTATCATTTGTTAAGTCTCATGTCGCAGGCTTTCGGCCTTCGGCACTCGTTACGAGAACAACGGCGATACAAGAGAGCGGGAATGAGTGGCAAGAAAGATGCTTGATGAGACGGTCTCTACATCCCAAGACAAGAATAATCTAAGTAGACATGATTCTTTTGAAGAGCAGATGGTTTAATCATCATCGCATGAGGATATGTGATTGCTCTTTCAACCCTTCAAATAAAAACGGGACCTATTTCGAGCACACTGCGATGTTTTGTCCCCGAGACGGCATATGAAGAGGGAAAGATCATGTATTGACGCTTCACTTATCTAGTAGCCTAGCCACACATGTGGTAGCATAGCGAACGTAATGAGCATATGTAGACGTAGATATGGGTGACCGCATTCTGGTAGCCGTACAAGTCGTGTATCACTAGATAGAAATGACGACAGTGTCTATATGATAAAGACCTTACTCCTTGCCCCTAATGCCAACGAACCCACCTAAACATGGATACTATAATAGAAGGGCTATTCTAGGCGCGGTACGTCGACTATCTAGCCAGACCACGAGCTAGCTTAAGAAGACATGAAGAGAGAAATAGGGGAGATAGAGTAGCTACTAACGTAGAATGTCCTACATTCTGACTCGTAGCAGATATCGTAGTCGTACTTGGGAGATATCATAGCATATGTACTCATTGTATAGGAGGTATGCGTTTGGAACGTTCGTCGGACCCGGCTTCACCGTTGTATCGGGCACTGCAATGCCTGCTGTTAGTGATCCGTGCAAGTATTTTAAGAGATAAATTGTATCTGTGCCGTAAGAAGGGGTTGATATAGGGCAAATTATTTCCTCTGGTTCTGCGCACCCATCGGCAAAATGAGGTTAGAGGACATCGGTTTGCTTACTTTTCACGCCCTTTAGAGCAGGGTGTACACATTCTGCGTCCTTCCAGGTACTGGGTCCGGTTGAACCTTGACCCCATGTCGACATCATGCCATTAGCTTTTGCGGTATCCCCGGCGTTGTATGAGGCACTTGTCAGTTCTTGCAATGGATCACCTAGCTCAGCCTCACATAGAAGTAACAGCGCATGTCCGTTGGAGATATGGGAACAGCAATAGTTGGCAGACTGTATCATCCGTTAGCTGGGCTTTCCTTCCTCGTGGATTTTGAGATTCTTGCCTTTGACGACATGTCCGCCAAGTAGATTCCCTTTCCAAACATCTATAAAACGGTTAGCATGGGCGACGGGCTCTGTGATCGAGCAAGGAGTATCGATATGAAGCTCGCCCATTCCGAATTAGAGAAGGAACGTGTACGTACTATAACCGAATTAGCACTAGATATTGCAAAAAAGGAGGAGAAATAAGAAAAGAGCCGCGAAAGGGAATATGCATACCATAACCCGTAGATGGGGCCTCCGGGGGCGCAATTCGAAGTCCTTGACTCAAGATACCACCAAAATTGGTGCACCGCGAACCGTGCCATAGGAGACGTCGATCGCGAGGAGTAGTGTGGGATGCATCGAACCTGCCGAATTCACCGGCTCGCTCAATCCTAAATATTTGTGCTACTTGGTAATTGGCGCTATGAGTCGATCCTCGGGTATCCATGAGGTAGGTTTTCAATTGACGAAACTCTTCGCTAGTACTACTTAATGGTGTCACTGTTAATTGTTAGTAAAGAAAAGGCCTAAATTCCACTGCTGTGCTAAGAAGAGACGTGGGAGGGAATAATAGCCGTGTTTGTCGTTAGACTGGAAGCTGGACTTACTCTCGTTTAGGCCAAGCCCTCGGAATTGACGGTCAAGCTGGTTAATCTCTTCTTTCTTGTCAGCTTTCATCAATAGTGCCGCATCCTTCATATCCCCAAGGCTTTCCAGAAGTTCTATTTCTTTCTTGAGCGCGGCTTGGGACAGAATAATAGGCGGCCGGTTACGACCGAAGGCGTGCGGGATGATAGTGAAGAAAGTGTTCGATAGTTGCTCAGCTGCCTGGGTGAAGTCGGTTCCATACTGGGAAGCCGCTAGCAATGGATCATCTAGCAAATCTGATAGTTCTTTCAAGGCCTGAAAGCCCCGGGAGATTGTGGCCTTGCTTAGTTTTCCAAGAGGTAACTTAGCCGAGTCATAGTTGAGGTCTGTCATTGCATTCGTGAAATACTCTCGATTGAAAATAAGCTGCATTAGAGCCTGGATAGGCTTTGCTAGCTTTGAGTCGGGCTCATCCTCTTCCTTGACTTCGGCCTTGACTTCACCCTCATCTTCTTCTTTTTCATCTTCCGAGTCGGGTTCATATGACTTTTCAATGAAAGCGTACTTGTTAGGCTTCGGTTGTTCGCCGCGATTGTCCCACGACAAGCCTGACTTAGACTTGAATTTGTCGTTGAATTGTTTCAAGGCATCGTCTAAAGAGCCGTTGCCGACTGTTTTAGATTGACCGAACTCGCCAACGCGGCCCCATCGTGTCCAGGTACGATAATCACCGGCAACAGAACGGAGCAACTGATGGCTGTATTAGTGTAGTGCATGGCAAAGTGAAAGAAGTGGAAATGAGGTAGAATGTAGGACACGACTATGTTAGCTTACTTGAATACGATAGAACTTGTTGTTGTTGCGACCAGAGTTGGTCTGGTTAAGTGAAGCATCATAGATGACACCATCATCGTCAATATAAACTTCATAGTGGACCAATTCACGATCAGCGCCCTCGTCGACGGGGATTTTGACATCAGATGACTTGGCGATTTGGCCTTCAGCAACCTTGGGCTCTCGTTCTGTTGGCTCGTCGTCTTTAGCCTTGCCCTTCTTCTTAGGATGAGACGGTAAACTCTCGTCATTACCGTTCTGGGCTGTCTGGGATGCTGCTCGCTTTCGAGAACCAGTCGACTGAGTCGAGCTGGTAACCTGGGCCTGAGATTGAGGGACAAGACTATATGTTGCCTCATCTAAGCGGACGTTCTGGGCGAGGCAGTCCTCAAGCCACTGGAGGGTGACTATGGGGATGCCATTTGCTTGGGCGGATTTCACCTTTGCTGATGGCTTCTGGTAGTCGGCCTCATTTGTGACCAGGTGAGTGGTAGAGGCGGAGACGGATTTGGCTAGTGCACCACCCAAGGGAGCAATGAAGTCAGTCTCGATGGAGGCTTGAGTGCGGCCGGGGATAGAGCCGCTGATGGCTATGCTAAACCCATCGAAAGGAGGAGTGGCGGGAACTGCGGCCTTTTTCTTTCTTGGAGCCATAGTTGAGTGGTGCCAATATGAGAGATGAGATGTAAGACTTGGTGTAAGACTTGGTGTTGGCTGAGCCGGGCAATAATAATGAGGAGGATAAAGACAAAGACCAAGGTGAATGTATGGTATAAAGGGTATTAGGATCACCTAGGACTTAAAGTGGGTGAGAGGGTGAGAAGTGGAAGTGAAAGTGGAAATAGAAGTGATATAAGATGGTGCAGTTTTTGATGGTTGATGGTTGATGAAGGTCAATTAAATATTTTGCAAGAGCGCGTTGTCGCTTCTCAGGCAGCCATGCCTCTTGGACACTCAAAACTCGTCCCTTCCATGGCAAGAAGACATAGGTACAGCTGCACAGGTGATCCTTCAAACGCGAAAGCACGTGCCATTCAAGGTATCACCGCTAACAATTAATATGTGGTAGGTACAGCAAGCTCTGACTCGTTGGTGCTTGTACCCAAGAGCAGTGCGGCTGGAATTAGTGGCGGATCGCTTAACTGGAGCGACCTTGGCACCGTATTCTGCCTCCTGAGTCTCCATCCGACCTCAAGGCAGCAAGTGTTGCCTTGTGCGGTATGCTGATACAGTACTACCTCTACTATAGCCATAATATATAAAGTAGTACTCGGTATATAAAATAGCAAACCCAGTCACGCCATGCTGTGTGGTGATACATATTTTCTCCCAAGTTTCTTCTTCCATATCCTTCTCATCCATGATGTTACCCAACCTCAAGAATAACCACTACTACCTACTAAAAACCATAAGGTATAACTTACCATACATGGCGAGACAATATTCTATTTACAGGTCATTTGTTCTTTACTTTTCATAAGTGGAGTTGCCGGTATTAGCAAGTATGTTGTCATTGTCCAATTCTCCTAATTGATTGCGTGACAGATTCGTGATTGTGGGATTTCTTGAGGAAAGCTGCTGAAGATTGAAGTAGGCGGGTCTGAATGCCCTGGGTGCTGCTACTGTAGTAGGTAGTATACTACCTAGGACCTATAGCGACGCTATCCTTGAAATTGTAATACTGATATAAGGTACAACGATTGTCACCGTTACGCCGAGTAACCGGAGCCAATTGAAAGTGATACGCCGTTTCTGTTGACAAGATACTATCTACCTAGGTATACTAGATAAAAAACAGCAAGTTTCGTCTTTGACAACAAGGTAATAATCATGCATCTCTAACTCGCCGAAGAGATAGCTGTAATCTGAAGACTTTACCAGTCTGGGTAGGTACATGCTGAACTGCATTAAGGGACCTACCCTATCCAATGTTGGCTAGACCTAGGTACTCGTGGGCCTCTCAATACGCAGCTAGGCTCTAGCCACGGCGCTATCCAAACACTAGATTCCGGATCTCCACCACTAAACACGGCCAGGCACAAAGTACCTTACCTAGCCAGGTACCTCTTATCTAAGGCAAATGTATTCGCGATAAGAGGTAAGAAATCGATACGTCATTCATGTGAAGAGCTGGGGTCAATGAAGACCTTTAATGTTTCAAAGTTGTTTCCTCCCTATTAGGTACTTAATATTTATTAGAATTCTAGTCCGGCATTGTACGTTCTCACCAACAATGATTGCTCATTCAGGAAGACAGTCGTCTGTCTTGATATGATTTTATCTATCTCTTTTGGTTTCATTGCAAAATGGTGCCAGCACCGTTTCAGTTAGAGAGAGTGGACTTGCACCGATAAGCCCTCCTTCTCTGCGCTGCACTTTGATAATAAGGGTTGAAAGTGTTGCTCGATGAGATCGCATAATTCTATCTAGGCTGACCGGGGGCTTTATCTACCCAGCTCGCGCCTAGACAGGGCTTTCGATAAGCCAAGCCTATTGTTTGCACGCAGGTCCATCTGTTCATGTCATTTTTGCGGGGTACTTACGTCGAACCCTGTCTCCCCCATCTGCGGATGGCTTGATGACCAGACGATCATATGCCTCTTGCTTGTCGAGGCCAACTGCTTTACTTGCACCTGCTTGCATTCCGCGACAGACCGCCTGTGGCCAGCGGGCCAATGGGCGCCGGATCTCACCACGGTGATGCCGACGCCGCGGGCCACATGCATGGGTATCCCGTCATATGGCTCGTCACCACCTACGCTACCGTACTGCGATAACGGTGTTGGAGCGCAGTTATTTGTCCGAAGCGGGGGAAGCAATGTCGGGTCTTCTAGATAGAGTAGGTACGAGATGGATGTACTACTATGTGGGAAAGGCGTTTCTTGCATGCTTGATACGCCCCCAATTATGATCAACATCGAGGGTGCTTGAGGGGCTGGGTTCTGATTTGTTGTTGTAGTTGCTTTGTCTTATATATCCTGCGGCTCCCGTCGCAACTCTGCCTGCATGTGTTGCTACCATCTGCTCCGATGGCGTCCTGATTATACACCCTGCGTTGCCCTACGAATCGACTGACATCACTGCAGTTGAGTAGCATTAGAGTTTACCGCCAAACCCTAGCTGTACCCGACCCTTGCTCCTCCGACCCAGGCATAGCCATCTTCCGGTGACTAAGTGTGGTTGGACACGTTGGCTATTAGCAAAAGGTTACTCGACAGAAACCTTTGTGGAAATATCACTCTTTGACACCCCGTGGGGCTCCCCTGGAAGACGACAATGCGGAGGTTACATACTTCCCGGGCCAAGTCATGGCTTGATAAGGTTGCCGTGGACAGCGAGGAGGGCCTCTCCACAGCCCAGCTCATGGTACGTCTCTGTCTCTTGTGCCATCTATGGTGGGCACGTGCTCGTGCTATCGTGCCTACCGCAAGCGGCGCAGCTACGTCGGCTCGGAGCCTAGTCTAACATCCCGTGTCTCAACCACCTAGTTAACGAATGAGGATCTCAAACCCGTTGAGCCGGCCCGGAGGCAGTGGGGGCCCTGGAACTTCGTCGGCTTTTGGGTTGCCGACTCGTTCAACATCAACACATGGATGATCAGTTCCACCAGTATCGTGAACGGTCTGTCGTGGTGGCAAGCATGGCTCAGCGTCTGGCTTGGGTATTCCATTGCCGGCGCCTTCGTCTGCACGACCGGACGCATTGGCGCGACTTACCACATCGGCTTTCCCGTCGTCAACCGTGCCAGTTTCGGTATCTGGGGTAGTCTATGGCCGGTGCTGAATCGCTCCGTCCTGGCGGCTTTTTGGTACGGAGTCCAGGCTTACATCGGAGGGCATTGCGTCTACCTCATGATCAGGAGCATCTGGCTCAGCTGGGATCGCAACACCATCCCGAACACGTTCGCCTCTAATTCGGGTACTACGACTGCGGACTATGCCTCTTTTTTCATCTTTTGGCTTGTTTCGCTCCCCGCTATCTGGTTCCCAGTCCACAAGATCCGTCATCTGTTCACGGTGAAGGCATACTTCGTCCCTACTGCGGGCATTGCCTTCTTCATCTGGGCCCTGGTGAGAGCTGGCGGCGTCGGCCCCATCGTCAATCAGCCGGCGAAATTACACGGCAGCGATCTAGCCTGGGAGTTTGTGAAGGGCGTCTTGAGTTCCATCGCCAACTTCGCCACACTCATCGTCAACGACCCGGACTTCTCACGTTTCGCTGGCAAACCCCGCGACGCGTTTTGGTCTCAATTACTTACCATCCCCATCGGCTTCGCCGTAACATGTTTCGTGGGCATTTTTGTTTCGTCCAGTTCTGTAATCATCTATCCTGGTACAGAACCTATCTGGGATCCTCTGGATCTACTTGAAAGATTCATGTGAGTAATGAAGAAAGGGTTTCCGAGAGTTTGAGCCTAACGAATCTGATTTTTTAGTGATGACGGCGGCTCTGCGCAGCGCTTTGGCGTGTTTGTTATTGCCCTCGCCTTCGCACTCGCGCAGCTTGGCACCAACATCGCCGCGAATTCCATCTCCGCAGGAACGGACTTCACGGCACTGTTACCGCGGTTTCTCAACATCCGACGAGGTGGATACCTATGTGCGATTATCGGTCTCGCGCTGTGCCCCTACCAATTTCTATCGTCATCAAATAATTTCATGACCTATCTTTCGGCGTACTCGGTCTTTTTGAGCTCTATCGGAGGCGTGATGGTATCCGACTACTACTTCGTGCGACGCGGGTACCTCGGAGTAAAGGAGCTATACGACGCTCGCCGCGGTGGCCCCTACTACTACACCTTCGGTATCAACTGGCGCGCGTACGCGGGGTACATCTCTGGTATCCTCATCAACGTGGTGGGATTCGCTGGGGCTGTAAATGGCGGTAATGTGCCGATAGGAGCCACTTACATATATAACGTTAACTACTTCGCTGGATTTATTGTATCGGCTGCGGTATATTGGGTCTGTTGCAGGTTCTTTCCGGTCCCGGCTTGCAGCGACAAGTGGCTTGAAGTTGGAGACCAGATCGATGAGGTCACGCTTGCGTATGATGACAATAGCAGCGCCGCGGGTAGCATTGTTGGCAGCGATAGGGCACGCAAGGTAGACGAAGAGACCGCCTTGGATGGTGATTCTGTCAATAAATATGGGGGTAGGGACTGAACAGGTTGGATGCAAGATATTTACAGCTATTAGCTTAATTAATTAATTGAGTACACACTGTAGAATGGATATCATAAAGAACATGTGCGTCCGATAAAGGGTCTCGAAGGATATTCAAATTGCAATAATTATCTAACCTGGGGATCCAAGGGCTCTGGATCGCCTGATGGCACAAGGGGGAGCTAGAAATCATTTACAATACAAATACGCTTCCAGGCCCTTGTTACACATGATAGACACTTGGCATTTTGTCTTGGAGGCATATTCCTGTTTTCCTGATCTAGTTATTGAACCCGGCAATCTCAACGACAGCTTCCGCCTTGTCAGGCACTAGGGTAGCAGGAGGGACGAAAGTAGGTCGCAGCTAGGACCTAAAGGATTATATAACACATAGAAGACTATATAAGGCAGAAGGGCTCCTCAATTCAAGGAAGGAGACTTAGGAATCAATAATATTGAACCCTTACCCCTACCTACTACCCAGTGGCGACCTACTGGTGACCTGACTTCACTCTAGATAACAACCACCATGACACACCTCCTCTTGTCACAGGTCGGCGGCCTGCTGACCATAATATCGCGGCTCCCAAAATGGTAGTGGCACATTGAAAAATCCGGGCCTGTCGACTGCCTCTTCCCATTCATCAAGTGGCTCTACATCGATGCCACCCTCACTATCGTGTTTTCTATGGATGTGGTAGGCCTTGTATCCAAATCGAACAAATCGCAGGGCTGGTAGGGCGTTTGCACATTGTTTTGCTAGGTCTGACGGAGACCCATCTCCTGCGCCCATGACCCACAAGCTCTTCAGCGAGGTTAGAGGCTTGTGTGAATTTGACTCGACGAAATGACGAGGGTCAAACGGAGTGATTTCTAACGCAAGATCGGTAATATGCGTCAATTTCCTCACTTGCGAGAACCCTTCTTCATGACGTGGTCCGCGATCGTCATATCGGATACCTATAGGTGAGCACTGAGGCACAATGAGTTGTGATACCCTCAAGTCGCGCAGACGCTGCCAACATTTTTGGTAATATGCTGGTCTGGAGTCTTCCTCCTCTCTAAGATCCAATGAACCAAACCCCAGGCTAAGGGGTACTGGGCTCGCTGCGGCCAATTCTTGAATAGCCCGGTACCCGTTGCTATCAAGTGTGGCGACGAATATCTTTCTCAAATTTGGTACAAGGTCTGGTTGGAACAAGCATGCAGGAAGGGAAGGGCTGATAAGTTCCCAAGAATCATTGTAGAAGTCTTGATAGACCGATATTTCCTGGAGAGCCTGTAGATCGAGTAGATTATCTATATTTTGTGGAATAAGAATGTTCCGGCCGAGTCGTAGGGTTTTTAGTCGCAGCTTATGACCACTGTTATTGTTGTATTGCTCTGCAATCCAACTAAAGAATTCCAAATAGTCCGTTCGAAAAGGAATTGACTCTAATATCGAGAGACTAAGATTCTCCAGATGAGGTGAGCGTAGCGCAACCTGTAGTATACAAGCACTCCAATCCTCTATCCCGTCGGAAATACCGAGGACAGCAAGCTTTCGCAAGTTGGCGAAAGCGAACTCTTCCCATGGCGATCCAAAGGTTTTGAAATCACGGTTACACCGAGTCAGGGCAGGGAAGTGGATGGAACAGCTTTCAAGGTGTGGAAGGCGAGAAAGCGCTCGCAAACATTGTGGTGTAAGCGCCAACATATCACATCTGGCGACACATTTGGTTAGTCAAAGCAAATAAAAGACAGCGATACAATATCGGGCGGCACTCACGCGAAAGCACGCAGCTGATGAAAGTGTTGGGAAAGTTCTATTATCGCAGTAGATATCTGGTGAAGGCGGCGTCGTGTACGATTGTCCAGGTGCACCCTATCACCATAGTGTTTCTCCCGATCTGGATACTGCACAGGATTTGTCATAATAAGCACCCTCACATGCTTAGCCTTATGTTCTTCTAAGAGCCAGCGTCGCCTTTCATTGTCGATTAGATACGCCACGTTTCCGCTGTTCCATCGCATGTTCCGATAAAGGTACGGCGTGAACACATCGTTGAAGGCGTGGTTAACAAGACACGCATTGTAGAGTGTCTGGTGGTTGTTTGACTAGTCAAGATGGCAAGTTAATACCACGCTGCTTTGGAGGATACTGAAGGCTGGTCACAGAGCAATTGGTGTGCCTTACCTGGTAAGCAATCAACCCCAGAAGCTCCGGGATCCCTATAACCCGTGATGCTGCCATATTCGCTATGTGATTAATCCATCCGGACAAGGAAGAGTAGGATCGGGCGGTGAGCGAGCAAAATTTTTGGAAGTCAGGTAGCTGCCCGTTGCATAGGTGCATTATCGTCGTGATAAGAAAAATATGAGCTGTCATTTTCTATGAAATTTTTATCTCGTTAATATTCGCTTATACTAGAAACGCCTTTCATTGACGCTGGCTTATGTACTACTTGGCTTGACTTCTCCCTATATATCGGAAGCTTCTTTCACGGCACTTTTACCCAGCTTCCTTTCTTCTCTACTGTTCCACCACCACCACCAGCCTATGGTGCCAATAGCAAGCAGGACAGCAGCGACACTGGCGATCCATACCTCGCTGCGAACTTGGATTCTTGAATTGCCGGTTTCTGCTGCCTCAACCGTTGTCCCGTACCAGACGAGTGTTGTGCTGAAAAATGACTAATGTTGATTGCGACGGGGGTTAGTTAGGCATCCCGAGGAGTCGCATGTGGCGTTCTGGAAGGAATACATACGAACACCACGTTTACCGGAAGATAGAACATAGCTATTGCAGTCGCAATGCGCATGGATCGCGAATCCTTAAAGGCAAGATTCGCCAAGACTGCCATGTCTTTGTTCCCAGCCGCATCATCCTGCGCCAAATACTCGAGCTTTAGGCTAGTATCACGCTGTAGCTCTTGGCCATGGAATGTAAGTATGTCGCTATACTATTATGTTGATGAAGTCAGAATAGATGTATGAACTATGTTCAGCGTCACTCCGTTTGGTGAGCTTACCATTGACTTTAGGTCATCCGAAATATGAAGAAGTTTGTGCGCCGTCTCTAAATAGTTATCGACTTCGCGAGTAATATTACCTAGTTTACGCTGAAACTCTTGGTGGACGGCTGGGGGGATGCTTTGCTCCTGGGCCACAGAGACTTCGTGTGCGGCAATGACACCGAGAGTCGATTTTGTATTCGTGAGAATATTGAGGGCGTAGTGAAGTTTTCCCTTCAGATGGTGTAGGTGCTGCTCGTGTGAGAAATTAATCCTGAACTTGCGATACGGATTCGGTATCGCAATCTGTTGATTCTGAACACAGCCGTAACAAGGACGGCCGTTAGGATCAGTACACTTCGACGAGCTTAGTGCATCATGGTCACGAAGCGGAACTCACTCACAAGGAGCTTGAATCTTTGAGAAAAGGAGTCTAGATATTCCCTCCAATTTGCGATTGCAGCGTGAAGATATCGAAGGTGTAAAGACATCGGATGGGATGTCGGGTGTACTGTTGTATCGAACACTTCTGGAGGTTGAATAACGACCCAAGTCGACTGCCTAGAATCCGCCAGGAAGCTGTGGTGAAGGGCAGACTGGCGACAAGACCAAGGATCCTCCAGGTCCCGACCATGTCGTTCGAAATGGCGAATGTTATAGCATATCCCTAGAAACATCGACTAGTCAGTGCGGTATTCAAAGGGGGGATTTAGATTTAGGGCATTTACCCCAAAGCGATTCTCTCTGTAACTCCGTTCCGCTCGGGCTAGGATGTAGGCTTTGGTCATCGGATATATATGTGCTGTAACATGACATGAAATCCTCATCCTTTGACGAAAACTTTGCACCCATCCCAATTATGAAGTGCAAAAAGAAGGGTGTTATTCTAGCGAGATCGCATATCGCAAAAAATCCTTCGATGGTTACATCTATTCTGCTCCACGAATTATACCGACTCAAAATTCTTGGTAAGATAACTGTCAACAATGGCCACTATTTCACGGTGAAGGACTCCCTTACAGTAGTGTTGAATTTCCTCCATCTATGATAATACGTAGTTGTTCCGCTGTCGATACCCACTGGACTTGGTCTCTTTCTGCTCTCACCACGGCTACTTTACTCTCGCTTGTATCATTGATAAATATATCGGGAAGTTTAGATTCGAAAGTTTTCCATAAAAACCCTAGGCCCTGCTGGTAGGCCGCTAGACATAGGCGTTCCGAACTGGACATGCTGGTCTGCATAGGAAACTTCGATTATGTGTTCTACACAATCGGGAGATTCCATAACTCCTCACCTCTTTGCATAGGTAGTTATGGCTAGATGGCGTAGGCTTCTACGAGCGAGCCTAAGGTATACTTGAACGGGCTGTGCCTTGGTACTGCCTGGGCACAGGGGGTGCGGGGAACAGTGTGCCTTACAGTATAGGCGAACGAGAGGCTGGAGATTTTTTTCTGCTTCCGAGATGTGAATGTCAGACAGGCATGTCTTGGCGTCACTACTACAGCAAAATAACCTATCAGGAGACTTCCTCACTACTTCCGATGGAAATCTTCAGCGAGTCCCGGAAATAACAATGTCCTACAACAGTGCCAGTGGCCGACCAACTCATCAACTAAATGGGGTTCCCAAGGAGCACCAAAGGCCCACCGTAAACCACACTCAATGTTTCCCCTCAACTACAGCCGTTCGCTTATTCTTCGACACTGACTCCTTCTCGGCCTAACGAAACTTGTTTAGTAACAACCGCTTCTTCACTAAATGTCTTCGGAGAATTGATATTCTGACCTCTGTGAGCTCTCTATATCCCTCAACAGAGATCGTATCTCCTGATACCTAGGAGGCATCAGTAATCAATCTCTAGACCACGTCGTTGTATGCAGCACTCACCACCACACTATACTTCTGTCCAAAGAGCGTCTGCAGTAATGTGTTTAACTTGACGCGGTCTACATAACGTGTTTCCAAGAAAGAAGTGACCATTTCGTTGGCAGACATCGTGTTTTTACTGGGGGATGGACTAGAATCTTGGGACGAGGCAGATTTCTCTGTCGTATTCCAGGGGCTTAATGCGTTGAAATCACACTCTGCTGGAGCGCTGCGGGTATTTATATCTACGTGGCGGTGGCTGTGTCAAATTGCTAGCACGCAGATAATGGCTGGGGCGGCAAGGCACACTTCTAGGCAGTATTGAGCCTCATGCTTGATGTCACTTGAGGAGAGATGTACCTATGCACATGAGGCCTGCATGCTTATGCTTAACTAAGCAGAAATGCGACACTGTTTTCTGCATTGTCTTGACCGACAGAATCTTCTTATCACTTGCATAAAGTTTGTCGTCTTTTACTACACTCATTTTCGTAGCATTAGTACTATGGCTCTCAGCGCACTTAAGACGCAAATACAAGATAGTTTGGTCACGTCGGTCTCTGAACGTCTTTTCCTTCCTACCGACAAGCTTCATGAAATACTTACTCAGGAATCAATCAGAAACGCTGTCAAAGAACTGCTTTGCGGTCCAGAACATTGTATTAAGTTGGCAGAGACGATATACAATGAAGGCAAAAGGGTGTTTGCGATGCTCATCTACAATGATTGGCAAGATCACATTATAGCATTTCGCAAATATGGTGCTCTCGACAGTCGGCTCCCGCTGAGTGAAGATGATGCAGTATCGATAGCAGGTCGCGACGTTGGGCGACGACTTGCCCGAGATACCCAATGGGTATTTTGCCCCTATACATTTCCTAAGAACATGTGGGAGTGTGATTGTCAGGTGGAAAGGAAGATGATTCTTCCTTTTATTAGTGCCGAGCAAATTGGCTCGGGGGCATTTAGTATCGTTGAGAAAATAAGCATTTCGCCATCGCAGCAGAATTTCACGGCTCAAGGAGTAGGTGCTTTTACAATGCTACATTAACTGAGTCTTATGATAAACGACCTCACTGATAACCTGCTTCGCAGATGGGAACGGTACTGGCTGTTCGAAAGAGGCTCAACGTCAAGGGCAGCACACAGGACTTCGACAGAGAAGTCAGGTGTTTGCGGCTCCTAAACCAGCTGCGACATCCCAATATCATTTCTTTATGGGGCTCCTACACATACCGCGAGGAACAAAACTTTCTCTTCCCGTATATCGATATGGATCTCGGCAAGTTTCTGCTGGCTAAAACCCGCCACCAAGAGTTTCAGTGGGACTTCACTTTTTACTCGGCTCTCGCCGGACTCGCGTCAGCGTTATCGAAAACCCACCGCCTTATTCTTGATCAAGTCAACCACGACGTCGACTTTGACGCGATCGGCTACCATCACGATTTGCGGCCACCAAATGTCCTTGTCTGTGCCAATACCTTCATTCTAGCTGATTTCGGATTGGGAAAGTTTAAAAGGGTGGAGGAGCTCTCGCATACTCCATATAAGTCAATCAGTGGGGACTATATTGCTCCCGAGTGCACCGACATGGAAGAGAGACCACTAACCGTCAACCGAGCTATCGATGTTTGGGCTTTTGGCTGCCTCATGGCCGAAGTGGTCACCTACATGCTGAAAGGGGAACAAGGGATTGGGGAGTTCCGCAAAAAGAGGCTTACATCGGGGCGGTTTCCTCAGTGGAAAGATGCCAGCTTCTATCAGCCTCATGGTGCTGTTAAGCATGAGGTGATCAATTGGATGGAAACTTTAAGGAATGAATATCCATGTCCAGACCTAGCTCCTCACCTCATCGAGATATCCTTGGACGCACTTCAACCTAATCCACAACTAAGGCCTGACATGAACACCATACATCGGCGCTTAGCAAATTTGAGTATGCAAAAACACTTTCAGTCTGTTAGCGACATGTTTCACAAAATCCAAGGGACCGAACCAGTATCTACGCCTCTTGCTCAGCACCACCTGGAGAGTCTCCAATTCGCACAGAAGCGATTCGAAGTATGGGGTGATGTACTGGCTTTGCGCGAGGATCATATTTCTACCCAGGTTTGTGAGTCATCAGACACCTATGCCAGAATCATGACGAGCTTACTGCACGCGTTGAGGGAGGAGTCACAGGAGCGAATGTCGAAAGATAGTTCTAGCTTGGTTTCCCTTCCGCGGTTAATAGTACACAAGGTTGAGGACCTGTGGACGGCCTTACCTAATGATATGCTTCAATTAGCTAATAATTACTGGAAAGAGGAAATTGGGAAGACGGGATTAGCCGAACAGTTACCGAGTCCACGCAACATCACTCACTTGGATGTACCAACTGCCCGATCTGCGTCACCGACAAATATTTTGCGATCGGAATTCGAGGAAGCCGCGCGGCTATTCAAAGACGACCTCCTCAATTCGATACCTTTCAGTGAGATTTCTAAGGTCACGTCTGTCAGCGATTTCTATGACATCACAGACAAACTCCAGGCCGATCAACACATGTGCGGTGGCCTTCGAAACCTATCAAAGATACAACTCTATTTAGAGCGTTTAGGGGGGTTTATTGACGTGATAGGTAACATCATTCATGGTAATGGTGAAGTTCTAACCATCCTGTGGGGAACACTCGCGTTTCTCTTGCAGTTGGCAGGGACACTGGACGAGGCGTATGACTCTCTCGTTAATGCCGTTGCCGAGATAGGGCAAATACTGCCTGACTTCAGAGCCTCAGTCTCAATATTGAACCGGAACAAAGAGACTGGGGAGATTACGGTTCTCTTTTTCAAGGACATTCTCAGTTTCTATCGTGAGCTATTGCAGCCTTTTACTCATCCAAGTAAGTAGCATCATGGCGAGTTGTATTTCTCATGGTCCGCATGGCTGACTGTTTTCTACTGTCGCTATAGACTGGATGCATGTCTTTGTTTCCTTATGGCCAAAGAATTATAACAGTATCTTAGAAGTGGCACGCCATATCGGGCGGCTGACTAGACTCATGAGAACAGAGATAAGTTTAGAACATATCCAACAAGAATACGAGTTTCGCAACCATGCAATGGATAGCTTTAAGACGCAGGCGGCAGAGACCCGAAGGCAAGAGTTTCAACGCATAAAAACATCATTCAATCCCTGCGGATATGACGAGACCCTCTACCGCCTTGACAACCTTCGGTGCCAACAGACTGGGGATTGGCTCTTTCGGTCTCGGATCTTTTTAGACTGGATCGAAGACTCTCAGGGGGAGGCTCGAAAAATTTTGTGGCTAAAAGGGATTCCTGGGGCAGGTAAGCACACATATTACCTAGAGCATTTCCATCCGATTGTTGGGCAAGAGACCCAACTCGACATTAATAAAGGATACATTGATTCTAATCTTGCCGTTGCTCATTACAGGTAAGACCGTCCTCTCTAGTGCAATAGTGGAATATTTGGGGTGCATCAAAGGCGCTAAAACGGCGTTCGCATTCTTCACATACCAGGAAGCTAAAACCTCAGCGTTGTCAATAATACATTCCCTCATATTCCAACTTGCTGGACGAGATGAAGGCCTCATGGCCATTATTTGCGAATCAATGTGCGACGACCTAAAGCGTAAGCTTACAACGGCCGGTGATCTGTTAGCATCGCTTGCCCACTATGTTGGTCCGGTGTATTTCGTTCTTGACGGCGCGGACGAGATTAGTGAAACTGAGCGTGGAAGACTTGTAACGGAACTTCTCCGTCTGGCTGAAGCAAACGAAGAGTTGAGGATCATCTTTAGTGCCCGGCCTGAAGCAGATCTTATGCGGCTCCTGGACAAGACCGCAGTCGCGATCAATGTACACGATGAGAACGAAGCTAACATCAAGAACTACGTTGATCAACGAACTAAGTACATCTTCCACAAACGCCAGGTTTATCCAAAGGCACAAGATGTGATTATACAACTGCTAGAGCCATTAGTAAGGCGTGCGAAGGGGATGTTCCTCTATGCTCGACTCATTATGGACCTGGTCGCCAATTTACACGACTTATCGGAAATACAGAGGGAATTGACGGTTCTCCCAGAGAGCCTGGATGATGCGTAGGAGCACCATACTTCAACCCATTTAGACGAAATATGACTGAATAACTGCTGTGTAGTTACCATCGTATCATTATGCGCCTTGTAGAACACAAGGACAAACGGAGGGCTACGGAGGCCCAGAGACTTCTAGGATGGATCGCTTGTACTCCAACCCCAATCACTATTCATGAGGCTCATCAAGCATTGCTTGTGAGGCCTGACGACCGGGACCAAGTCTTTAACATAGTATCAAAGCTCGACGTTGTCGAGATTCTTGGTCCGATAGTCGAGACAGTGGACACTTACATACGCTTTGTCCATTTCACCGCCAAAGAGAAAGTAGAGTGCGCTGATTAATTTGAGCCAAAATTAACGAATTTGCAGATACATCTCCAGTCCCCATCTCGGACCGCAGTTAATCGACATCACCCAAGCTACTATGGATTTGGCTGTACAGTGTATTGGTTATCTATGCCAGCATCGATATGGCTCTGATTTAACCGAAGATGAGATTCGTCAAAACGTCTGCACAGGCCAGTACGCCTTTCATGCTTTTTCAACACGCATGTGGTTCGAGCTCGTTTGCCAGTATTTGCAGGCGATCAAGACAGGAGACTCGTTGAATGAGTTGATTCATTTCATCCAAATGCTATTGGAAGCTAGGAAGATAGGAGACACTTACATCGCCGTTGAGGATGGGCATATCAACGAAAGTGAGGTGGAGAATGAGAGTGAGCCTTCTTTTGATATATTGAAGGTCAAACAGCCTCAGGTGTACCAACTTCTCTGCAAAATCTCCCTATTTCGTAGGCGGTCTTTTATTTTTACAGGGATGACGAACAACGGTAGGATCAAAACCCCCAAGCACATGGTAGTCAAAACTAACCACCGAGAATGCGCTCCCAGACACCACAAAGAATAACGACGACCCTACCTCGATTTCAGATACCTCTAGACGCATCCGACAGGCCTTCGATGATGTTCTCTGCAAATCATTAACCCACTGGACCGGATCTGGTACGCCCTGTCATGAACACTGCGCTGATATTCTGCAATACTACGGACCGCGCCCTTTCAAATGCAAGTTCCCGCAGTGTGAATTCTGGCAACATGGATTCCAAGAACGTGCAAGCAGAGATAAGCATGAGATTTCTCATGACAGCCCGTTGAAATGCCCGTTTCCTGGCTGCGAGTTTGGGGTAGTCGGCTTTTTGTCTGAGAAACTGCGGAAAGATCATACTAGTAAAGCGCATCAGAACAATTCGTCGGATCTAAGTCTCGGAATCCAGAATGTCACCCAGGATGAAGGTGAAACTATACTCCTAGGTCTTATAAAAGAGAACCAGGTGGAAACTATCAAGAAGATTTTGTTCGCCTTTCCGGCCATCTTGGAGCACCATAAAATTGATCTTCGACGAAAGCTCCAAGTGTTTGCGGCATTTCAGGCTTCAAGTTGCATTCTAGACCTTCTGGGGGGACCGGGTGATTATGTTAGGACGCGCGACATGGGAAATCATTGGCGAGAATGTGTCACAAAGTCAATCGAAAGCCGTAATATAAGTACTTTGCGATGTTTGTTGGCTAAGGTTAATCTATGGGAAGCGGGGCTCCGTCGTTCCGGAAATTTTGATTTGATTGCCGAATTTGTGTCGGGGGACTGGGACGAGGGAACCAAACTTTTCGCAAGGGAGCTTCAACGCAGTCTACCTAAGGCTAGGAGGAAGGGTGCTCCCCGGGTGGTTACCAAAGGCATATTCGGGAGCAAGATATATATTCAAAAAGCCGCATCGCACAAAAACGGACACCAGCAGCTTCTGATCTTATGGAAAGAATCGGGAATTAGCCGATATCGTGGTCCCGAATGGGCCAAAAAATACGCCAGCCCAGGCTTGAGATATGTAGCACAGTACAGCCATTGTCTCGATTTAGCGGCATTTTTGCTCCAGGAGGGTGCCGACGTCAACTGGCGCATTTCACCCAAGTTTAGGACTGCACTTCAGCTTGCAGCGCAGAGTACATCCGCCGAAGCCGCTGAAATGGTTAGATTTCTCCTTTTAAATGGTGCTGATCCAGGGGCAGACAAGCTACCACATGGAAATAACCCTGCAGTGAAGATATCCGAGGAGGACGGCGCAAAAGGCATTCACAAATGGCTAGGGAAGACGTGGGATGAATTGGTCGAAGAGACCGAACGAGAACTAAAAAGAAGAGAGACTGCCAAAATTTCTTTTTCTAGAATTGGATGACAGGGCGGTGTCTCTTTCCGGGAGGTTTGCTTGTAGCGTATGAGACAAATCGTGACAAAGCACAGCCGGGTAATTACAACACGTTACGTACCGCACCTGTCGACTTCACAGAATCTATATGTCTATAGGTAGGTGTAGCAGGGGCTTAGGGTAGTATTTTAATTACGATGACCATTTATAGGCTCAATATTTAAGGGGGCATCTTCTTTTTTCCGCTAGTTGGTGGTCTATAGTCTATATGTTCCGAATAGCATCGCCGTTACTTGCCTAACTCGAATCCCCTTACTTTCTTCTCTCGGTATGTGTGGCGGTAAGCCGCCGCTAGAGATGAGTGTTCAGTACTAAATTTAATCGCTTAGTCGCCGACACAAGCGCCTATGCAAGTATCTCTGTTAATATCTGTAGTTTGGTTAACAACGAAGAATTTTCGCCAAGGATGATAACGATTGGATTATACCTTCCATCTCCTGGATTCTAGATCGGCTTCCGACACCTCATCCATGTTAACAGTCTGGTTAATAAGTCGCAGCTTTTCTTGTTGCAACACCTGGACATACTGAATAGTGTCGTGTGAGTGTTAGCTATAAAGGAGTTGGGGAAGGATGTAATGATCTCTGCTTACTCTTTCTATGGAATTAGGAACGATATATCGGATGACTGTGACTTCTTGCTTTTGTCCTATGCGATAGACTCGATCTACGGCTTGTGCTTCCACCATCGGGTTCCAATGAGGCTCTAGCAGGTGGACTATGCCAGCAGCTGTAAGGTTAACCCTTCGCCAAATTTAGTTAGCTAAAGCATCTCCGGTGAATCACAAGAGCGTACCCTTCTGCAGAACTGCCGGTACTAGCTAGCAATACCGTGCAATTAAGGTTGTCATTGAATTCTTGCATGGCTGCTTGTCGTCCTTTCAAACTTGTTTTACCATCTATGCGTTGGAAAACGATGTGCTCCCTGCGTAATGCTTGCGCGACTAGATCAAGCATTTTAACCCAATAACTAAAGACCACACTGAACTTTAATTAGTAGTGCGTCATCTTCTCCGGCATTGAGGGTGCTCATACGTACCTTTTTCTTGGTGTCTGGTTATATTGTACTGCTGCTCGTTCCCGTTCCAAGTTCTGTAATATTGCTAGCACCTTAGCAGAGGGGCGATAGGCCGATACATCTTCTCCACCTAGGACATCTATTTCCATCTCTATTTCTTGTGAGGATTCTCTGGAGGTGGTGTATTGGACGGATATGGGTGTTTGATCGTCCGTGCCAAAGTCGTTGTTCTCATTTCCCCTCTCATAAGCAGAGAAGTCGTCGAAGTGTATTTGCTTCGTTGAGGAATCGAATGACGCAACCAAGCTTTTTTCTAGTAGAGGTATTACCGCCTGAGGCAGGAGTGCCTTACCATGATTGCAGACGAGACGCATTGAATTAATAAGGAGCAGAATATTTTTGTCCTTGCTTCTGGTGGACTGCCCCTCTTTGGGCCATGCTTGTAGGCCTGCGGCTCTTGTCACGCAAAGCGTCTTAATGGCATCATACAAATTTTGATCATCTTGATGGAGATGAACTTCATGTACCATTTCAGAACGCTGCGGAAGTGTTATCTCTTCCGAGGACAAGGCTTGCTCTTTCATCCTCCTAAGGCATGTTGCTCGAATAAGTTCTTGCAGGCGTTCAATTGCCATTGAGTGCTTTTCCTCTACGGGTTTAACAATCCAAGACATAAAGTTGGACTTTTGTATGAATGGAAAAACACGAATGAAACTGAGCAACGCCCCGTAATCGTCAAGACAGTTGTGGATTGGTGTTCCCGTCAGGCACCATCGATATCGAGACTTGAGAGCACAAACAGACTGAAAAGTCTCACTCGAACGATTACGAATGTGATGAGCTACAAAAAATTCAGTACAGTGTAAACAGCCGCGCAACGGACTCATCTTTACTTACCTTCATCTAAAACAACTCGAAGCCAATTCCAGGAAAAGAGAGGACCTCCCTCATTTCCAGTTCTTGGTTCCATCAGAAGAATCTTATAGGTTGTAATTATGATGTCGAAGTCTCCGAAGTGATTAGCCAGGCTTTTTCGATCGGGTCCATGATATACCACTATGCGTGTTGTCCCTTTGTGAATGTGTCTAAATTTCACCAGGTTAAGTTAAGCTTAGCATTAATATTCATGCATGCCGTTTCAAATGATGCTTACTCCGATACTTGCGCCATCCAGCCGTTTATGGCTGTGGTATGTTAGTGGCTCTTATGCGTCATACATTTCAACATCGAGCTTACCAGAAGTAGGTGCAATGATGAGCGTTCCCTGCTGTCTCACGCCCCGATCTTGATCCTTCGTTCTAGAATCTAAGTCCAAAGAAGTGCAAATCAGCGACAGCATGCTTAGAGTTTTCCCAAGGCCCATATCCTAAATACATCTTGTTAGTGGACCAAGTGAATGCAGATTTTGGTATGACTTACATCAGCAAGTATTCCGCCTAAAGCTGGGACCGGTTTGGGCTCAAGTGATCTTGTGATTGTATGACGATAACTACACATAGAGATGAGGAATCTAATTACGCTAGCAGTATTGACATTTGATGCTACTTACTTTACAGATTTGCTGTTCTGGGAAAACTCTTTTCTCCAAAGCGATGGGAATGTTGGCTCTTCAACAAAGCCGCTTTCTTTTTCTAGCATCATAGCCAACGCCAAAACTTGATGCCTATCACGAAATATTAGCTATTCTAAGGTTGACATTTAAGTATGCACCATACCTCATAAGTGGGGAGCGAAGCCGTGGACTTGGAGTAACGTTTATGGAGGTTACCGATTCACCGTCAGCTTTCGCCGTTTCGAGAATTTGTATAAAGCGACCCTTGCGTGTTTCCATCACCAACTCGGTCTCTGTACTGCTGGTTGTATCGTCTAGGTGTAATTGCTCAAGATCCGGCATTTCTGCGCCAGGTCGAACAAGGTAATGCGGATTATCATACCGCACTTCAGGTATAATTTCGGCGATGGATGGATGTTGTAGAAAGATACCAGAATCTGCGAGAAGGCTACCCGTAGTCTCCTTATCATACTGCATGCCGTGTAAGACAATGCGAATACTGTATTTCCAAGCCGCTTCTCTGGCGCTATGCTTCTTCATCTGAGCTTTCTTTTTTTTCCCTCCTGTGTCCTTGATCTCCGAGGCGAAGAGCGTAGCATCTAGTCTGAGAGCGAGCCGAGAAAGAGCACTAACAAGCCTAGAGTTATTAAGGCTGCCAAGGTATGCACCAGAATCTTGACCATAGAGTAGAAAAGTACCACCCAAAGGTTTTAGTTTGACAGGCAAAGAACCAGCCCCAAAGTCTCCCCCAAAAGACGAAGTAGGTGTTGCTATTATCTATGATTTATGAGAAAGTCTTCAATGTTTTGGGTATGTGTTACTTACAACGCCAAAACAAGTATCGTAATCGATGCAAATATTGATAGATTCTTCTATGGCTAGCGCACTAGAAGTCATCGTCGTTGCCTCACTAGCTTGAGATCTAATGGTGACAGAATGGCCGTGCTGCGAAGCATTGGTTCCATAGAGAACACCATTATTCCCGGCGACGTGCTCATCGGAGTCATCCTTCAGTAAGTCATCCACGCCACAGAAGTCCATAAACTGTCTAGGTTTAACCTGATCTTCGCAGAAGTAGTTGTCTCCCAAAGAGATATTATCCCGATCCGAAGGCGAGTAGAGTATACTTGGCAACACTTGATCTCTATCTGGTAATAAAGTTAGTGACGCATTCGAATCTCCATTATAAAAATTATCGTTGACTTTATTACCAAAAATGTCCCGAGTCTCAGTTTCATGAAGGTTTTGTGAAAATTCACGGAACTCATTGGTAGCCAGAGGCAATTCATGGTCCAAAGTTTTGCCTGGTAAAGCTTCCTCATAGGATAGCAGTCGGGCCCTCTTCCCTTCACTGTCCTGGGTAACAGGCGAAGGGGATGGTCGCTTACTGCCAGTAGCTGGCGGCGTATTGCAGAGTAAACTGTTGGTGTCCATAGCTACCTAGGTAATTATGTGAACTCAGTGCTAGAGAAGACCAGCACGGATAGATGGGATAAGCTCACTTGCGTGGATGTAAAAGCATTCATACCATATATCATACACTGTAGAGGCGATCAGAGGGCACGCATAATCTGCACATTTATGCCTGACGAGGCTGTGTGCATGTCACCATGATTCAGCTGACGAAGTGCATTATCTAAATAGTCTTATTGAATGAAGCTTATAGGTCCGGTTGGGGTGCCCCACATGCGCATGCAGTTATTGGGATAACTATGTGTGGCATTACTTATACTGGTACAATCAACAGGAATTATATGTTGAAAGGAGGATGGTATCTCAGCCCCTAATTAATCTTGTTGACTAAAGTTTTAATACCTTGTGGTTGCTTTAGTGATTAATAAGCTTCAAAATCATAACGACCTGATATTACCAGCTATAACGATGGGAACAACCTATAATATGATAATGTAAGATATAATATAAGGTGGCTTAAGGCTATGATTCGCGCTTTCTTTTACGCTAAGTCAAAGATGGAGTTTTGGACATTTGTAGCTAGATCCTCTCAAACTCAGAAATTGTCTGCTACAAGTACAAAATACGAATAGGTGCAACCTACATCTAATACACTCAAGACTAAGACCTACCACCACGGAATAGAGCTACATCAATATACCGGTACACTCCGAAAAAGCCGGACGTTACGAGGGAGAGCGTCTTAACGTCCGCAGCTACCTAACTTATAGTTACACGCTTTACGGGTAAGACCATACCACTTGCATAATTGGAAAGCTTTGCTTTCCCGAGCACGTATTGGCAATGATAATTAAGTGCGAGGGAAGGCGGAGCTTGGGAAATTCATATCCGGAACCTCCTTAAACTCTAAAAGTATCTGCAGCCTTTAGTTTAGAGCCTATCTATTTACTTTATAACAGCATATCGCTTTATGCAGGTTATCGAGTTAGCTATAAAAATTTAAATCAAAGTGCCTTGTACTTTGATTTACAGCGTATTTAAAATGGGAGCTTCGCCGGCAAAGCTTTCTATTTTAGGGAGAACTAGCTTAGCACTACACGGTTTTTATTATGCATAGTTAAGTTATACAAATGTGAGATTATATACGAGACCTCAGGTCCAAAGTTTACCTAGATATTACCTGCTATCTAAAGCAACTGCATAAAAGCCAGGAAGGCACGGAGAAGTGAGATCGATAACTAGAGGCGAAGCTATTCGGAGCACATAGATCATACTACTATATAGACCTCCCATTGAGCAGAATAGGGGACAAGACCTTAATAGTCCCTTGTCTCCTAAACGATTATTGAAATCTCAATATCATTCCAAGCCATTGGGAGCCTTTCACTTATTCCGCTTCGCCGCCATAACACAGCCAACCGCGTCGCGCGCATGCGGACACACACTCCGCAAAACATATTGTCCACAAACGTCATCTCCCTCAAATAACAAACCGCCTCATTGCAATAAATCACAAGCAGGATTTTGTTGACAACACACTAAACCCTAGATGACGGAGAAACCCGATGATTCAAACCGACGATAGAGGCAGCACCCTCCATCCACCACCGCTAGCTAGCGGTAGTGGCCTCGTGGCCTAATGGCATGGCGTCAGATTTCGGTTCATCGTGATAGAGAAACACGAGAGCTTATCCTCTGAAGATTGTCGGTTCGAATCCGGCCGAGGTCGAGCAGAATATACAATGTTGAGTATCTAGCATTGCAAATTATTTTTCATGTTGTCACCCCCAATTTTTTCCCCGTCGTATTATGCAACTACACGACTGTAGACTATAGTTCAAAAAGTAGCTTAGCTTATCTAATCTACGCTGATTAAACACTCTTAGCTAAACCTAAAGCAGACTAGCGGCATTTCTTATTTCCAAAGCTTCCTGTGCGATCACATATTAATGCAAGCTCCTTGATAAGAATGAAAATAGAGACAGGGAAATAGAAGCATCCGAAGAAACGAGCGCATCCTTGGAGTTACTTTCTTAATCTACCAAGGCGGCCGTAATTTCGTACTATAAACAAAACCTCAGGAGAAAAGCCATAGATACCGGTATAGCATTCAAGATAAAAAAGCTCCGCAACCAACACCCAAGAGAACATAATACACGCTCATTGGATATAGCATTAGTCTACAAAAGAGAACAAGCGAAGAGAGACAAAACTCAACAGTAGTGATATTCAAATAGTACGCCTGATTTCTTTTTAAAAACCCGCAGAGACCACCACCTGCCCCCGTCTTATTCCATAGGTACCTAAGTAGGTAGGTAGGGTGACGAAATGCATGTACCAGACGCCCCTAACGCCGTCCCCTCTGCACTGCCAACCTGCCCGTTGCCCAGAGTACCTACCCTATCTCGTTACAAGAGGAGAGACAACCAAAGGGAAAGAGAAGAAGAAAAAAAAAAGATGGTCATTTTCCTGCCTCCGTTTGACCTGCGCATAACAAAAACACGGCCCTCCTCCTTGGGTGATCTGGTGTGATTCGTGTGATGGATGGTGAAATGTCGGCTACGTCTTGTACCGCAGAGGGTGTTAGGACGAATGACGCCGAAGTCCGAGCTCGCTGGGCGGGTCTCGTACTCAAGGTCGCAAGCGCTTTTACGGCGCGGCGAAAGCGTATCCGACAATCCGTAGAATTATATGTCCTCTCTGAAGATAGACCTCCGCTCCGCGACTGACGTGGGACTATCATGCGGCGGGGCGCTTGGAGTAGCAGCAGCAGCCTTGCGCGTATCGATGGGTCGCGGACTAACGCCTCTCATGCTCAGATTGCTCGGTTCGGCAGCAGTATCATCAAACGGATTGCTATGGTGGGCCCCTTCTCCCGCCGCGGGTTTGCTAGCAGGTACATCGAGGCGGGGGTTAGGGCTTCGCCCTCTGTTCTCGTCCGCGCCGTCGCCCGCGAGATTCATTTGGTAATCAGACCCCGAATACGGGGCCCCACGACCACCATGGTGTCCTCGGTCTTCCAGCTCCTGGTCGTCTGGGTAGTACGGGGCGCCGACGCCGTAGGTCTCGTGACCGACGCGCGCGTCCCAGGCATCGTCAGGGTCGAGGGGTCCGAAGCCGCGGCGGCCGCCGGCGGCGCTGGGCTCGTATGCGCCAGCTGCCGAGCGCGGGTTCTTGAGCGACTGGAACCGGTCGCTTATCCAGCCGCGAACGCCGCCGGCCCTGGGCTGTGCTCCGTAGGACGACTGGTGCGAGGAGCCGGCAAAGGGAATGTACGAGGATAGGGGCGGGGAGGGGAGCTGTAGATTCAGATGTTAGATCGATCTATCGATGTGGCGAGACCGCGTGGATGGTGGAAGCGCCGGGGTTAAGGGTAAGCAAGGCAGATTGACGATAGCTAAGAGGACCAAAGGAGACGGGAGAGGGAACAGAAAAGGGGGGGGGGGGGACAGATGCGGTGATGTCCGGCATCGTGAGACAAGCATGATGCTAATGCGCATGCGCGAGATAGAACAGCAGAGGAGACGTACCCCAAGACGTCGCGCGCGCAGCTGGGTGAAGACGATCCAACCGACGGCCGCGACAACCAGCAGGACGGCCAGGACGATGAAAAACGTGCCTACGGCGCTGACCATCTTCGGAGCAGGATGGCGAGACGAGCTCGTGAACGCGCGGTATTTCGAGGAGCAGGCAGTGTGGGTGGAGAGGGCGCCAACCACTCACTCACTCGGTCATTCACTAGGTACCCAAGCGTGGGCCAAGGGGCGCGTCGGTGCCGATGGTATGGTACGACGGCAGGCGAGGGGTGGGTTGGTGGTGATGGAGACGTCAGTCGGTCAGGTGTGTTGTCGGCTCGAGGTCATGTTCGTCTGTTTGTTCATGCGTACAGTCGGTACACAGGTAGAGTCCGGTAAGCTTATTGCCCGATTCCGAACGCCTGTCCACGGTTCTACCGGACAAGACAAATCACCATCAAACAGCGAGCGTAGGGAATTACAGGGGGGCACGCCGCTAAATTTAGCATACCTACCTTAGGTGGTACCTCTCTACCGGGCACCAATGCACGACACCTGCCCCACTGCTGTCCGACTGACGTGCAGCGGACTATACAAGTTACTTACACCGCGAAATATACCGTAAACCCTGGAATCCGATCTGTAGCCCTGCTGGCACAATTAACGCCACACAAGGACACCAGTTCCAGCCTTGTTTAGGGCTTTATGTAGAACATTGAAATTTACGTAGGTATTACTAATCGTTTTCATGAGAACAGTTTGCACGGGCGAAATTCGGTGCCAACAGAAGTATCTTTAAATGCGTTGTTTTCATTGGCTCCAAATGTCCATAGCCCTTTGTCCTAATGTATACTAGGCACCTGCCTACTGTAACTAGCGCTGAGCCAGCAGTTACCTAAAGGGAATTGCCAGTTTGAAAAAGGTGCAGAGCGGTAGGTAGTGTGGCCCGTGCACGATTTCAATTATCGCATGTATCCATGCAATGCAGATATGGAAACGAACCCAAGCCCCAACGTCCCCTCCCAATGTCTCACCCGACGAACCTATCAGCGGCAGCAAACCGCTGCGCATTGCTCAAGCCTCTGTGTATGTCTCACCCGTAGAGGGAAGACCGGCGCGAAATCTGCCTCGTGACTCTATTTCCCCATATAGCGTCCTGTGTTTCCCGAAGAATGGCAAGGCCTTTCGTTCCTGCAAGGGCGAGATCAACGATCGCCTTAGATGTACACGATGCATGGGTGCGAAAGGAGGCGCGATACCGTCCGTGAGCTGAAAAGCTAGCCAGGGCCGTGAGTTTTCAATGGAATGGTTCTATTCTAGACTATCTAGTCTATCCTCTGTTCCGATTCGCCACGTACCAAGTATGCCTAATGATCGACCGACAATGCTCTATCGAAACCGGAATCGTCTCCGAGGGAGGGCCGTAGGTTAGGTATCTTTCTCTATCCATTCTCATCCACCCACATCACATGCACGCACTCTCCGAACCCGGAAGTTGATTACATCGTATGTCTCATCCTGCGAACGCCGGGACTGATGTAGCCAACGTCATTCACAGATAGCACTGGTCCCAGTGCCCTCCCTGTCTGGCGAAGCTCAGGCTCTCCACGTATTTGCTCAGCGTGCAGCGACCGAGCGCATCAACGTCGCAGTTTTGCAACGGGATCACTCTGTCGTTCATGAGGACCCGCACGAACTCCTCCTCGGTGCCCTTGCATTGCATCTTCTCCACATACATCCTCGCCGCGAAGGGCACAGCCCAGCTGGCCGCGTAACCCCCGCTCTTCTTCGGACTCGCCTTGGTCGTATTGGAGAGGGGCTCCGTGGCGTTGTAGAGACCCAGCGCGCCAAACACGCCGGACATGTCGTTGTCGTGGCTGAAGTCCGCGTAGAGCACGCTATCGAGAGGAAAGCTCTTGCGGGAGGTGTCTAGCGTAGTATTTGTGCTGGTAGCGTCGACTACGGGCTGGCCCGTGAGCCTGGCAATCAGCTCATTGACGAAGCCGACCCCTTGTGTCGGGCCTAATGGACTGCCGTTGGTGTAACCGTACCATTTGCCGAGTGTTTGGTAGTAGTCGAAACTGTGCCACTCATCCTGCGTGAACAATCTGCAGAACGGGGAAAGGTGGCCGTCGGTGTTCGCAACTGTCTCAAAAGGGCATATGTCCATTAGATGGATGATGTCGGAATTTGATAGGTTTGCTCCAGCCAGGTTTTTGTTAACCCTCTCGGCAATAGGCGGCACGAACGTGTTCACCCAGATCGACTGGGCCTCGTTCCCTGTATCTGGACCCTCTCTGAAAGCAGTGCACGTCATCGGGCTGAGCGTGTTATTGAATCCATCTTCCTCGGGAAGTATGATCATCTCGTAAGGGTATGCATCCGGGAAGTCGGCGTTCTTATCCGCCAAGCGGCCATGGTGGAAACCTTGGGTCCAATTCACGGCCGAGTCAACCACACGCTGCTGGCCGGCGCTTCTAACAAAGGGGGACACATTCCTCGCGAGTTTCTCGTACCGCTTGTAGAACTTGATGCCCGAATTAACTAGCTGCTGCTGACCAAATACCGTGAGTTGGTCTACGCCGAGCGTATACTTGTATTGCTCGATGAAGCGGTACTGTTTCCCATATTCGGTAGTGCTACTGTGGATGCGGTCTATGAGCTGCGCGTACGTTAAGCTCTTGCTCTGGGTGGGATCACGAGCCCCGTGACGCGATAAAACTTGCGCAAAGGTCACCTCACACCCTTTCGGGATGCCATTTGGGATCTCAGACGGCACCGAGAAAAACGGCGCGTACTGGCCCCAGGAGTGAGATATGGCCGTGTCACATTGGAAACCCGACTGCACGTAATCGCAAGAATGCCTTTTGCTTGTCCGTCTGATGCTAAAGTGAGTGGGATTGACAAGGTGATCAAGATAGGTCCGTACGCACGTAAAGTTGACCCCAAAGATGCCGATGACGGCCAAGAGCAGGGCAGCTCCGGTGAGCCGGATGACGGACTTGTGTCGGTTAGGCCATCCCGTCGGAGCGCGTCGTCTCTGGGTTTCCCCCTGGCCGCCGACCTCTTCAGGGAGAGCGCTGTAGTTGAATTCCTTTCGGCTCACAAGAGAAGTGACCCAATTTGAGAGACCCATCATGAGGTGAGAGATAAGTCCATTTTACGATAAAGGTGATGTGACAGTGGTGAAACCTGATGCAGTCCCCAGGCGAATGGGAAATGAGAGTTGACCGCCACGGCGTGCTTTGTCCTCCCAAGACTATTTCGGGTTTCAACGCGTTCGCCAGCCGTCGGCGGCCCGTCAAAAATGCTACCCAATCCATTACTCACCCGACCCATGCTCATCATCCCATCTTTTGGTGCTTTGTTGATTTTGTTTATAGACTTCCAAGTTTAATAGCTCACCATGCATCAGTGAGATCAAAATCTAATTATTACGGAGTACTTAGGTACATAGTTTTTCATTAAACGTCAGATTCGTCGCGTCCATTTCGACATTATCCAGATCATCTGTGCCCAAAGCCTGGTCTAAGCAGGCGGGGGAGCCCATCGTCAAAACCGGGACCATGGTATCAAGAAAAAAACAATAAGGCCATCCTTCTATCAATCAATCCAGACTGTTATGCCAGCGCCTGGTATCTGTTTCAACTCCAATCGTTGCCTGCCGCCCTGTTTTGTTTTGGGGGGCGGGTTAAAAGAAGATTAAATACATTTGGTTGGTTGGTATCTCGGGCAATCAGATGATCGTGGGAAGAGAAAAAAATATTTCTATGCTACAGAGTCGGTATTAGAATGCAATGCCCACGCTCTGGCGGTGCTGGAAATGCATGGGGGCTTCCTGCAGGCCATATGGGTGGTGCCCCTTTGATGATGATGACGACGGACCAGCCATGGCCCTGGGGGTCGTGACGTTGCTGGGGGAAAGGCTGGTGAGCACGGTCTGCTCCTCGACCGTCCAGTCGGACACGGTGCTCTCGCTGTCAAAGCTCGAGCGGCGGTTCGATTCCGGACGCGCGACTTGGTAGAACCCCTGGCCACCTGTCACGGGCTTGGGCGCATTCGTGATAGAATCAAGGCTGATTTCTCGCTTGTGCCCCGCACCGCCGGGAAATAGCCAGCTTGACACCCTGGAGAACGACTTCTTCTTCCGCAAGGGGGGTCGTAGTCGAAGTGGCAACGGGGGTGGCGGAACCCGGCCCGTAATCTTTCGCGACGAGTTGGCCTCGTACCGCGTGCGAGTTGGTTCCTTGGGGGCCTTGGGTGCCTTGGGTGATCGAGGCGACCTGGGCGACCTGGGGGATTTGGGGGATGTGATTGGTAAATGGTCTGTGCTGAGTCGCTCACTGAACGACGGCGCATTGGGAGGCCGGGCTGGTATTTCTGGCATGGGCCCCATTCCTGCCATACCGATTAGGTCATGTTCCTGGGGTGACTTCTCGTCGTGATCAAGGTACAAACCTGGCTGTCCGTGACCAGTGGAAGGCCTGCTGCTGGTATAGCTGTACTGTTTCCCCGCAAGATCATCGATTTGGTCTTGCAGTCTGTCCCGTTCCAGCATTGCGTTGGCAACTCTTTCTACCAAATCCTCCATAATAGGAGTTGGCGGCGCTGGTGATAGATGGGTCCTCGGCTTCACAGGCTGGGGCCGTTGTGGTGTAGGCGTGTTTGAACGTGATGTCTCGAACACGGAACTTCCATTCACTGGCCGACGGGGTATACTAAATGACTGTGCTGAATGACTTCGCTGATGTGATATTGAGTGGCTATCAGAGTCGATAGTATAAGCTCGCGGGAGCGGCGTGACAGGCCGGCTTGGATAATTCAGCCGAGGGACGATGGGCGACAGCTGGGTATCGGACAAGCTCAGGTTGAGTTGAAGTGGGTGGAAGGACGTGGACTGTAGCTTAGGTTGGGATGATACACTCTCCGGAAAGTGAAAGGAGTCCGAATAGACATGGCGAAAGTCAGACGGTGGTGATATCCGCGGCCTGCGCGGCAACGAAGTATTAGACGGCACCAGTCGCTTTTTCGGCGAGAAACCGCACCACCCAAGGGCTCGCCTCTTCTTGGAAGCTCGCTCCTCTCCATATACTTCCGGAGTATCTCTTAACGGCATTGCGCTGGGCCGGGGCATGAATGATGGTTCGTCACGAATAATAGAGAATGAATTATTATAATTAACATCGTGTCCTGCAGACTTCTCGGCGGTTTGGGGGGCCATGGGCATGCAAAACTGAGAAATGCAATGGGACCATGAACTGAAAATCCCACTGAGTGATTTCATGGTAGTAACTGCATGTCGAGCTGGCGGGAAAAGAATGGACGGCCAGCGATCGAATATAGATAGACAGATAAATAGATGGATGTGGAATTACGAGCGAGCACGGCACGGGGACCACGGCGATCGTGGGGTATTAAACAGCTTCACGGGAGAAGGCTCTAAATTTACATGGCATTGCTACTACTATTAGGCCTGAAGCAGCTGAGCGGACGGATGGGTTTGGGCCTCACGTTGCGATGACCTTAGATGGGGGGTTGGATGCATGCGTCGGACGCTTTGATAGGCTGTGCAGCTCAGGTCGTGGCCCAGTCGGCGCTTACAGACAGGGGGGTGGTCGAGGAGGCGATGGGCTGGCGGCACGCACCAGCTTGCAGGACCCCACCACTTGTAAGATGGCTAACGCTCCATAGCCAGTGCAATGTCTTAGAATGCCTTGGTTTTGAGTCCCCTAGGAGGGCTTAGTCGCCCACCTCGACGGTTTTGTGTGGTCATCTTGCCACAACACAGCAGACGGGGTGTGTCTCGTGGGCCGCCGAGATTGGTCATCGTGTCGCATCTAAGGACTTTTCCCGTAATGAACGAACGAACCGCGGAGGAGCATGTCTCTCGTCATCCCCGAAGCCGCGGAGTCGAGTGGACGACACGCGTGCATGGAGCATGGCATCTCCCCACCAGGTCCATCGAAGCGAGCAGAGCTACCTACAGTAAGTAAGGTTAGAGGTTCGTCCGAAGGGGGGATTCTCTCGGCCATTGCGGCAGAGGGAACGTACGTCTAGCGTCAGGTTACTAGTTAGCAGTACTGTACTGTACAGGAGCGGTTCATCGTCAGAGTCGGGGCGGACAACGGCAGTGCTTGTGTATTACGTATCGCAAAGTGTCGAATGGGCTGCGTCTGCGTCGCTGTTTGTTTCCATCCGCGATGCCTGCGGATTGTGAATGTCACCGGGATCTCGCGTCAAGACAGACAGATAGGCAAACCAGGCCAGGCCAGGCAAGGCAAGGCAAGGCAAGGCAGGGCAGGGCAGGGCAGGGCAGGGCAGGGCAGGCAGTGAGAGCTGTGGTGGAGTGTAGGATCCAAAATGTTCATGTCTGCTGTTTGTCTGTCAGTCAGTCAGTCTGCATGTACTGTACTGTGTATGTATGTAGGTATGCGTTGTCATTGTTTTGTTTTGTTTTGTTTCCCTTCCCAGGGTTTACTCAAGTCTACTGGTCCCTCGAGCCATGGCGCGCAAGGGGAGACAGATGCACAACCGACGCAACGGCGCGGCGTCGGCATGCTGAGACGAAACAATCGGATGCTGACAGCCCGGCAGAGCTTCGCAGGCTGCCCAATAGGGAAGTGGGGATCAGTATAGTTTGGATACGGGCTCGGGTGTTTGGGCTTGAGTCTTGTGTCTCATCATATGGTCCGTACCTGACCAGAGACCTGACTAGAGACCCAGAGACTTGGCCATGCGATGAAGATTGATTCGATCTAATGACCCGGCCTAGTTTATGAGGGTGCTATACTGGTCTAGGTAAGACCTGCAGGTACTCCCGTGTTCTTCCCTGCCTGCCGTTCTGTCCTCCAGTGATCTTTCCAAGTAATCTACTAGGTATCATGATCTACGCAAGCCACAGCTGCCTTATAGCACAACCGTTGTGCCACAAAAAGAGCACGTGGCTCATGCATATGGCATTCTGGAAGTTTCAAGTTAGGTATGAACATAGGTCGCACTTATATAAGCGTCGGTTGAATGCCGGGTAGGACAAGGACGGGGACAGGTCCAGTCATGGCACCTGGCATCCCGGCTGGCCAGCTGCATAGGATAATCATATCGATATAGCGATAATTATCGATAGAACGATAGATGGATCTCTCTCAATTCAGTGAGAGGGGCACTCTTGCCAAGACTGAGAATGACAGGTTGTTAACTCCATCATCCATGCAAATTACGAATTGCGTCGTGGAACATCAGGCGCCGGTTCTCCCATGCCATCGTAACATCACCATCCAAAACCCTCCCTCGCGTTTTACACTGTCATTCGAAAGCTATCCTGCCGAAAGCCACCGCACCAGAACCCGTTAGCAGCGCACACTGCAGCACGCGCGAGCCATGCAAAATCCAAATGCTGGTCCCGCGGGACCTGGAGGGCCTGGAGGGCCTAACGGTCCTGGCTTTGGTCCTGGAGGCCCTCCTGGAGGTCCTGGACAAATGCCAATGGGCCCCAACGGAATGCCGATGCCTACACCTCAGCAGATACAAGCAATGCAGGCCCAGCTCGCTGCCGAAGCCCAGAAACACGGCATGTCCGTCCCCCAGTTCGTCGAACACATCAAGGCTCAGCGGATGGCCCAGATCCAGCAGATGCAACAGATGCAACAGCAACAGATGCAGCAGCAAGGCCAAGCCGGTCAGGGAGGCCCCCCCGGCGGTCCTCAAGGCGGTCCTCAAGGCGGTCCTCAGGGACGCCCGGGACCGCCTCCGGGAATGCGACCCGGTATGCCTCCTCAGGGACAGCCCCAACCCATCAGACCGGGTCCGCCGAACCCCGTCGCCATCGCGCTCGCCAACTTCCTGCGCAGTCAACCCCTGAAGCCACGGACTTCTATTATGAATGGAGAGCGTAAAGACATGTTCAGAGGTATCTTGTAGCCAACCACTCTTAACACTCCAGCATCTAACGCGATAACTAGTCAAGCGGGCACTCCGCGCCTTGCAGTCCCCCGCGTATGCAAAGGCCCGGGCTAAGAATCCCGCGCTGCCCGAAATTAAAGACCGCGCATCGCTCGAGAACACGTTCAAGCTCCTCCCCATGTCGATGCTGGCACTGCGAGTCGTTAAGGTCGACCCCCACGAGGGACACAATCATGCGCCCGCCAAGAAAGCGAAGCGCCAAAAAGGTTTGTGGACCGTCAAGGTCGAGCCTCAGCAGGAAGCCGGCGATGATATGTACTACGTATGGTTGTACGAGGGTAGCCAGATTATGCGCAAGGTCTACGCCGCTCTTGCTCTGGTAGTCATATTCTTGGTCGTCCTGTATCCTCTGTGGCCACTGGTCCTGCGACAGGGTGTCTACTATCTTAGTTGGGGATTCCTGGGGCTTCTTGGTCTCTTCTTCCTCATGGCCATCTTCCGTATTATCTTGTTCTGTGTCACCTACTTTGTCGCTTCCCCTGGATTATGGCTATACCCCAACCTATGGGAGGACGTCTCCTTCATGGACAGCTTCCGACCCGTCTGGGCTTGGCACGAGGTTCGTATCCACCGAGTATAATATGAAGAGAGCAACAAAAGACTAACGCACGACAGACTGCGAAACCCAAGAAAAAGAAGAAGAACAACGCTATGAACTCTGAGTCGGCTGCCCACTTCGCAGGCTCAATTGGCGAAGTTGCTCCTGCTACTGCTATGACGACGGCAACTGAAACTCAGGTACAGACTGCTCCGCAACATAGGACCGGCTACGTGGCTCCTCAGGTCGAGGAGCTCGGCGATGACGAGTAGGCGCAGATAGGCAGATATGCGCAGAGATTGCATTGCACTAAATCGGCGTTGGAGGAGTATCTGGCCAAAGTATCGGGACTTGTAAGATAAAATAATTGGCGACGAAAGTACATAATGGTACTTTGGCAAAAATGGACTCTTAATATTTTTTTCTTTGCTAGCGACTACGTGATTATCATTAAGGTTAGGCATTATGGACTCTGTGACTACAAAAACCCAACATTATATCCCATGCTATCGAACCCTCTTGAGCCAAAGCCAGGAAGATCCACGCAGAGAACCTATGCCGCGACAGACCGAGTAGTCCGCTCATAATACCACACGGCGCCGGGCGTCGTCGCGCAGTTGGTGAGACTTCCGCTCGGGTCCACGGGGACGCCCTGGACGAGCTGCACGCGGCCGCGGACGTGGTAATAATACCACATCTCGCTGAGGACGGTGAAGCCGTTGTCCTTAGACCCTTTGCCAGGCGCGGTCTCGTTGTAGCGGGGCCCGCTGCAGCCGACGTACGGCAGTCTCCCGAACTCGGCCTTGATGGCGGCCTGGATGTCGGCCACGGCGTACGCCGTCGTGTTCGAGGGGTTGATCCCCCCGGCCGACAGCCACCGCCACGTCGGCAGGTTCTGGTAGTACGCGACCACGGTGCTGAAGAAGTCCACCACCTCCTCGTGGCGCGTGTAGCTCGCCCCGTAGCACTCTACGTCGAAGGTGCTGTAGCATGTCGCGTGCTTGCTGAATTCGTGCGCCCAGAGGTACCAGCTTGGCTGGTTTAGACCTGTCCAGTATCTGCGGTGGGTTAGTGATGGTGTCTGCTGTTTACTATGGTGGTTTGGATTTTTGTTTTTTCGGAAGATGAGTTGGGAGCGGTCAAGGATCTTGGACAATCGTACTTGTTCATGTACGCGAGCAAGTCGTACTTGCGGAACCGCTTGATGAAGTCGGAGATAGGTTCCCCCTTCCATGGCTTCACGGGCTTGCCCGCCGGTGTGCCGGTTGTGGTGTTGGGGGATGGCTCCGGGTCGTATTGGCGCCTGGGTTTGAAGTGTTAGAACTCTCCTGTCTGCACCTCGCTGATTTTTGGTATTCTCTCTTACTTCAGGTCGCAGTACTGCGTGTAGGATCCTTGGCAAAGCCGTGTTAGACAATTTCATCGGGTTAGATCGCGGACAGCGTGGTTCGCATACCATTGCAGAAGTCTGTCGGCCCACCATGCATTAACGACTCATCCATCTCGTTGTGTGTTTGTTGTCTAGAGTGGCGCCAACTCACCAGGCCACAGGCCGTGGATCGTCCACGAGTCCTTGGGGAGCAGCTGTCCCTTGGACTCCCGGCCCGTATAGGTGTTCCAGAACTGGGTTTGCAGCTACAATTGCCAACAAACATGTCAGCATCGTCCAGTATCCGCATTGCTGCGCCCAATTGCCTTCGCCCGTTCCTTTGTGGCAATGGGGTATGCTTACGATCAGACCTCCATATGTCTCAACACAGCACGTGTCGACGAGACCTGGCTGTGCACCATCCGAGCAGGACAGCACAGGCTCCACTAGAATTGATGTATCAGCTTTTCCCGTCGCAAAGACCCGAGTTCAGGTATGAGTTGTGCGCGCTTACCGAGATTGCACGTGTGGTTGGCGGTGCTCAATCCAGGGTAGAGTCCACCAAGGACGCCCCGGGAGAAGAGGGCCAGAGCGAGGACTCGTTGCGCGGCAGACATCTTGAACGAAACGCAATTGAAGACCACAGACAACCAGGAGGATCAACAACAGTTCACCAGAGCTGAACCGTGCCGGCGACGCTTTATTTATTTATCTCCCTCGCCGGGGATCGGTTCTCAAAAATTGCCATCTTCGAGCTAGACCCGAGCAGCTGGGATAACTTCCAGGCCGAGCTTGCTCGAATAGGTAGCTCGTGTGGGAATCGGGCAGGGACCCATGACGAGATAGGAAGCTTGGTCGTCATGGGCGCCGACGGGGCGCCAAGACTCTTCGCCCGCGGTGAGCTGGTGATTTCCCCCACATGCTCGAGATAAGCTCTCTAAGAGGCCAATTCGCTCGAACGCCTCATCTGCAGCCAGGACCGCCGTGTGCGGAACTACCGGGGCCAACGCGCCGTTGTTGTAAGCCCCCTGGGCGCGGAAACCTTTCGAGTTCGGCGTCAGCCATCAGCTACTATAGGTTAGAAAGATGAGGCTTGGCCTTCTGCGTTCTACTATTCACTCGGAGCTACGGTACCTATCTAAGTGGTCAACCACTTGTTCATGTCAATTGCCACGTGCAAACCCGCGGCTCTTATGCCAGGCACCGACGGCCGCATGTTGCTCTTCTGACCCAGTCGAGTAACCAGGAGTCTCAGCACATTTTTCATATCTCTCAAATTCCACAATCGTATAATATTAGGTTTCATTCTCTTCACAAGTTATTAACGTCCAAGATGGGTATCAAGCAACCCCATGAAGTTTATGAATGCCTTCACTGTCAACCACAATTCCCGTCGCCTATGGGTTACCGAACGGGACTGGATGATTATCTCGACGCCAGACAATGTCATGGTGTGATGCCAATTGCTTTGAAAAAGAAGACGTTATCCACCCACCTTCCCGAAGGGGTGATGGAGCAGCCCGGGACCCTATTGTATTGCACATAGTCAAGTTTCGCGTATGTCGTCGCAGCTCGACTGCCGACTGACACATTGACCATCTAAGTTACACCAGTTAGCCAACAGGTCACGAAGGGTAGGTATGGCGGTGTCCCACGAGGAGCCATCTTCCCCTGCCGGCCGCCTCCGATTCGACGAATCGTATCATGGCCTCAGCAATCTCGCCCTATTGAACGCCCGGACTGACCATGAGCTTCTCGACATGTCCCTCGTCAACGGCCGTCTCGGCCTGCGGCATCCTCAGCATCACCACACCTCTGAGCTCTGCTCCCTTCGCCACAGATCCGGGCTCCGACTCGTCGAGGCAAATAACAATAAGCCGTCTGCCTGCTCTGACATCTTCCATCATTACGGCCCAGTCCCCGATAAGCCTGTCGATGTCGAGGGGCAGCAGGAACGTCGTGACCACCCTCTCGTGGTGGATGCGGGCTGCGTGGAAGGCTGCTAGGTATGGCACCATGTGTAGCTCACCGAGGGGCGCCAGGAGCCTTATTGTAAGCGTCGGCATAATTGCAAATGATAGAGGATTATTCTTGCAACTAGCCTCGAGAAACTACCTCTGGTATGGAATTGGTGGCTAGTGATTATTAATGTACTGAGAAAGTGTCCTAACTGTGAGTGCTATGCATGTTGTCGAAGAAATGGGGCGGTTGAGATAGAATCCACCACGAGGGATTACTATAAGCACTGACTCTCATACCTTCCTCAAAGTCGGAAACCTAATAACATACTTTATATTATCTATTCCTTCCTTGCCTTTATTCGTTCATTGTCATGAAGGCCATTCCTTCCGCGGCAAAGTCGCTGCCTCGGAGTCAATTGATGCTTCCCGCTGCAGGTCAGTCACTTAGTCTGCTTTCAATCATCTGCCACGGCTATAGGCTGATAGTACTTTTCACAAGCGAGAAAATCAAATATAGTTGATAATCTTGTACAAGCTTCGTGGTCCATGTGTAAAGATCTCCGTTCAACAGGACAAATACCTAATGAGGGTCTCCATTTCCGGGCGCTAAACCTCGAACTCTAAAAGCCTCCATACCAATACTTCAAGATTGATATTTATATTATTTTCTGACGAATGGGTCACGTGACAGAGCTCATCGGAAGCATGAAGCTAAAGCTCTCTGAGATAGTGCACGATCAGGTTGAGTGTAATACTGTGATCTATTGCCTACTTGTCTAAGTTCTTCTAGTTGGCCCAGATCTCTACGATCTAATCACATGTTTCAAATTAGAACGCTTAACATCAACATAGAACACTGTAGGTTAGCCTCATTGCCGGTGTAGGGCGTAAAATATTCCTAAGAAACCGTGATCATCTTTGGTAGAGGCAATAAGCCGGTGGATGTTAGATACAAGGGTCATGGAACTACCTTATGTACTGAACAGCCATGTAAAATACATAGGCCAGAACTAAACCTCTCAACTAGAGTCTTCTGATAATCAGGATAAAACAGACACATAAATACTCAAATCGAAGTAGATGAGTAGTCGCAAGCGCGTTATGTGACAGAAGTTTAAATAGGACACATTCGTTGGGAGCTTATGAGCTTTAACGTACTTTTAACTATCTTTGCCCCCAATTTCAATAGCCCACCATCTTTAAAAAGATTCTTGTTGCCAGCTTTAAGCCTCATCGTCATGTCGGAGGGAATTGGTGCGCTTGAACTTCTTTGATTTCTTCTTTGTTTTGGTTGCTTTGCTTCGTGTCGGCGCTGGCTCCAAGTCCAGTGAAGTGCTGTCAGGTGGACTGACAGGCGGGTTATACTTAAATTTGACGGCAGGGTCACCACCGAAGTTCGCCACAATGCAAGAGTCCGAGGCAAGATTCCGGCCAAATGATACAGCCGGGTACAGCTTACCCCGAATACCGGAAAAGACATTCCCTATATCTGGCGGTTAGCAAAATGTAGCGACAGACGTCGATATATAACTCATAAAAGTGGAAGCAAAAGCCGACAGAAAAAATAAAGAGCGGCAGAAAGTGTTAACGAAGAGAGGAGGGAGAGGGAAACAATTCAATTAGTACTTACCAAGAAAAGTTCCGTTTTTGGTAAAGAAGGCCGTACGATCACGAAAGTTGATCCCACACCCAATTGTGTCGCCCTCGGCATATTGCTCGGTGTAAGACGGATCGGGCTTCCCAGTGCCAGATTCACTATATAAACATCCATCGTCTAAGTGGTGACCCCATGATCCATGGCGCCAACCAACCATGCTATCTAGAGCGACGTGCTCTTCGCAAAAGCCCACACCAAGCTCAAGGGGTTTGGTATTTCCGTCCCGCGGCACGAGTTTCTCTATAGTCACTTCAAAGTAATACAAAGGTGTCCTGGTAGGCATGCAGAAGTTACTCCGGCCCATTGCCGCGCGTACGGGACCTGTCAGCCGAGGCGAGAGTCAGCTTCCTGGTTTCTTATACGTAGATCCACTAGTGGATAAGACTGGGCATACCTTTCAATTTCATTCTTAGGCCATCATCACTGATTTCTACCTGCCTGTGCATGTCCCTTTTATTCCATGAGGTTGGACGTTCGAATTCTACGGTGCTTTGTAGATCCTGATGCCGAGCCTCTAGGAACGTCGGTAACAACTGTAAGATACTAATGGCGTCGTATTCTGTTGCAGTGTCCATGAGGGACCAATTATTCCTATCAAGTTGTGTATAATCGGCACCAATCATAAATAACCGCATCAACATATTGCCCATGTTCCGAGCCGAGGCAGCATGCATGGCAGAGTTGTAGTCAGCTGCTTTTGCGTTCTGTTCAATAAGGCGTTCCATAATGGCGTCGAACAAGTCCTCGTCCCCGGAGTAGCACGCCCAGTATAGAGCTCCACGGCCTGCAAAGTCGAAGATATCAAGCCGCGCTACTTTTTCAGTCTCAAGGTTTCTCGACAAAATGGTTTGCACAAACCCTTCATTGGAAGCCTTGACGGCAAGCGTGAGAGGTGTGTTACCCCGGTCATCCGCGATGTTAGGGTCGGCGCCAGCCTCTAAAAGTTCATCGACATAATAATGGTCGCCGGCGATAGCATATGCGAGCGCTGTGGTCCCATGGACGTCGGTTTCGTCTAAATTAATTAGGTTCTTGCCTTCGCCTAATAAATAGTATAGCACAGAGTCGCCGGAGGAGCTGATGGCATCAAAAAGGATTGGTGGTGAGCCTGAAGCCTTCTTTACTAAAACGTCCTTTGCCGCCAACAACTTAAAAACGTTCAGTTTGTCGCTTTTTGCAGCCACTCGTAGTGCGCTATAAATCGTGTCCGCGGAGATCACTTGGCTGTGTGAGCTTAAAAGAACTTCTACGACCTCGTCTGTCGAGTCACGGATTGCTCGGGATAGGATGGTCAACCCGTCACCAAGTTCGACGGTTGGTGAAGCGCCCGCTTCTAATAAAATCTTCGCCAGGTCTGCTCTATTGCACTGGACCGCTGCGTTCAAGGCGGTTGTGAATCGACCACCTGTGGCATCTATAATTGCGTCAAGGCGAATGTATAGCCTCACCAGCTCTTCGATCTCGTACCACACAGCTGCCTGGAGCGGCGAATGTAACGTGCCACCGTAGCAGTTAATGTCTGCCTGGTTGTTGATGAGAACCTCTGCGCATTGAATATAGATTTCTCTGTCTGTACTGGAGTAAGAATAAGCCCCAGCTGGTACTTCGGCTAAGGCCGTGCCACAGTCTCTCGAAAGAGCATTGATATCTGTAATTTTTGGTATTAGATACTTGAATGATTCGTGCAACCCCGAAATGGCTGCTTCGTGCAGTGGTGCGTGGCCCGAAGAATTCCAAGCGTTGCAGTCAACGTCGCTTTTGACTAACCTCTCAACAATGTTGAAATGGCGATTCTTGATAGCTATGTGGAGGCATGTATTATCGTCATCATCAGTGGCATTGATTTTCGCATTTCCTTCGAGGAGCAAATCGATGGAATTCAGGTTGCCTATTTTAGCAGCCTGGAGAAGTGGTGTTCGGCCGTTGTGACCACGCATCTCTGTATCTGGCTTCGGGCTTCTTTTAAGCAGCAAGCGCATGATTTCTGGAGCACTAGTTGTAGCATATAGAGGTGCTTCTCCGTCGCGATCGGCCGCGTTGATATTAGCATTAAATTCAAGGAAAAGCTCCGCGAGCTCCCTTGACCCTGACCGGCACGCAATGATGAGTGCAGTCGTAGTCTCATTGTCCGTGCCATCAACGTCAGCCCCATAACCCAACAAACACCTACAAGCTGAGATATGCCCTCCCCTTGCTGCGAGGATCAACGGTGTGGCCCCGGAGTCTGTCTTGTGATTGACGTCAACGCTATGTTTGACTAGTAACTCAATTATGTTGCTATGGCCGCGCTCTGCTGCAACGTGCAGTATCTTCTCAGCATAACCTCGCGAGTCGCTGCGACGTGTGGCTTCGAACAACGTCCGGAGAGCTTCATGATTGTTCGAGATCGATTCTACCTGCAGGAGGCTTACAACTAGCCTCTTTTCGTGCTCTTCCTCACTGTCATCGCTTTGAGACAGCTCGTGATTTAGACTGAATAGACGCTGGACAAACGTAACATAGCCATTCCGGGCGGCCAATGACACGAGATCGGCGATTACCTCTTTGAACAACTCCTGACCTGCCTCCATCTTGAGGAGCTCAGACATGATTGCCTCATTACCCTTTTCCGCGGCAGCATGGAGAGGCGAGGAACAGGCATAAGTGTTGGTTGCTGCTACCTCAGCGCCATTGTATATAAGCGTATGCATAATATCCATGGTCTCGAATTGAACCGCGAGTACTAAAGCAACTTTTTTATCCTCGGGCGATGCGTTCTCCAAGAGCTTTTCTACAGCCATCAACTGGTTGGCTTTAACTGCCAGGTGTAGCACCGTATTGCCAGCCAAGTCAGGCGAAGCAGCGTCCACGCCTACTTTAAGAAGCTGCTCGAGAGCACCGATCTGCCCATTTCGCGCTGCGATACGTAAACACGAATGCGCCTCATTCAAACCACTTAAACGGCTTGGGGTGACTGTTGAATCCATGCTTTGACGTTTCTGTGCTAGTCGGCTGAGTAATACCATCATGACGGCAACGTGGCCATTACCAGCTGCTAGGACTTCTGGTGATTGATCATCATCATGAATAGTATCGGCGATTGATAAGCTAGATCGACACGTTTCAGCTTCTTTGGCTACTTCGGTGGCCTCCGCCCCATGGTTCCCGATATTTACTTCATCAAACCGGTCTAAGAAGAGCCGAACAACCTCCAAGTTCCCGCTCTCTGAGGCTACGTGAAGCGGAGTCCAACCCCTTTTGTCCGTAATCTGAAGCAAGGATGGTGATCCGGCCGTAAGAAGTCGCTGGCACGTCTCCGCGTCGCCACCAAAAGCGGCTAGATGTAGCGGCGTGCGTGCTCCGTTCTCTGCGCTTGTTGCCTTTGTCACCAACTCAGGTCGGAGCGTAAAAGCACTGACAACATCTGCATAACCACCAGCGGCAGCTAGATGGAGTGGGATCTGCCCGGATTCGTTTTCTTGCATGTCATTTCCTCCTTCTACTAGCAGTCTTTTCACACCTTCCAAATAACCTATACGGGAGGCTAAGTGTAAAGCTGATAAGCCATCTGGGGTGGCTTCATTGGTCAATTCCTGCCCTACATTTTCAAGGAGCCGGTTTAACACCTTAGTATGACCGCGCTCGGCGGCATACAAGATTGCTGTGTATCCCATACTGTCTTTGCGACTCGGGTCCGACCTACGATTGAGAAATATATCGACAATGTCGGCGTGCCCCCCTGCTGCGGCGAGCGAGAGGGCGTCAGCGGAGGTCGCACCCTTCTGGAGAAGCCAGGATACCACATCTGTGTGACCAAATTGAGCCGCCAGGCCCAGAGCGTTTGCCCAGACTTCTCCAACACTGGGAGAGTCTTCTAGGCTAGCAAAATATGCTTCAAGAAGGGGTAGGATCCCAAATCGACAAGCAACATTGACACCACTTGATAGCGGTGCTATCGGTTGTTCCCAAGCCCTACGCTTCGTAAGAACTGAATACAACAGCGACCATGTCGATAACAGTTGCCGCTTTCCCAGCAATATATAGATGCTGTTCACAAAATCTTCATCATTACCTGACATCGCAATGCGACAGTGGTCTGGCCAGTGAATGACGCTGTAGGACAGAAAACTGCAATCCTTGCTTTTCATGGCTTCGTCTAATAACTCTCCGCTTGGTCCGGTAATATTGCCGCCATCCAAAATGACTGACAGGTATGTTAGGCAAGTAACTGTCGCCTTTGCGTGAAACACAGTCGCGTAAGCAGTCAGGCTCGGCATGTTTCCGATGTCTGTATGGATAGGATTGACCTGGATTCCAATAATTTTGAAGAAGGGACGAATCACCTTTGCTAAATCGCTGGCGATATCATATGACACGTTCTGGCGCATTGTCTCAATTTCCTGGATATCTTTGCCCTCAAAAGCTAGTGCCAGCGCAAGCTGGTCCTTGTCAAGCCGACGAATTGAGAAAACGATCCACGCAAGTGCTATCATGGCCCAGTCACGTGCTGCTTGTGGTAAGGACTCCAAAGTTTGGGTGTACATCTCATTGTACGTCAGGGGTAGCGCTTCGAGCAATTCCCTTAGACAAGATTTAGTAGTGCGAGGAAGCGAGGATCGTAAGTAGTCCATCTGCTGTGCCGCAAGGAGGTAGGTCGTCTTGGGAATGCATATCCTTGCCAAAACCTCTTCTTCGAGGTCTGGCCATAACCCTTTCTCTTGTTGCCACAGTAATATTCGTTCCCTGACCGCTTTTTCGATGGCTAACGATGAAGCTTGCTGATTCTCCAGATGGATGCTAAAGTAGTGGTCTTTACACAAATTCTGGTTTGGGACTGAATCACTAGCTGTGTCTCCTCTGGAAAGATCTTCCCAACCTGTGCGACAGGTTCGCGGCACGGGTTCGGTACTGCTGTCAGAAACCGTCAATATTAGAGGGTGTGTGGTTGTCACTAAAATCCGTAGCGTTTGACCCTGTTTCGCAATGTCAGATAACTTTAAGAGCACATATTGCCATCTCTCAATCTGGTCTAGGTCCTGAATGATGAAGTAAATCGAATCGCGAATCGAAGAGAGAGCGCATCGCAGCAGGGACCATGCAATGGTCTCGGTGATAGTATGGACAGGGTTATTCAATATTACCGAGCAAAGGAATGCGCAGCTCCGGAATGCATCCGGCTTGAGTGAGAGCAGTTGTTGGGACAGAGCTATAAGCATCTCCGTGATCACGGAAAGGCTAGGCGTAGTAGTCCGGGCTGTTGTTGTGAAAGTAGCTAATACGGGATTGGCTTTGTCGTCAGATAGAAGAATGTCGATAATGTGAGATGTTAAAACGGTGGTTCCAGAACCTGGTTGGCCTATGATGTGCAGTACTGAGGTGCCAGACATATTCATCCAGCTCGTGAAACTTTCTGTCGTCTGGACCCAATTAACGGAATCCGATGCTGATAATCTGGTCCAAGCTGAAGACGCTGATGAACCGGCCGTCGTGTACTGGCCTAATAGTTCAAGGAAATCGTGCCACTGGCTTGTCCGTTTGACTATTGAACATATCAGCGATCTCGTTACCTACCTAGTGCGTGGACAAGATAAGTAATTATAATCCGAATGGGCTAAGCCTGGACAAACCTTTGGGCTTAGCTCCTACCGCTTGCTCCAACTTTTTGATTATCGTATCGACAGCCATTTCATTCGTTACAACTGTCGTCCAGAGTTCAGAATAGCTACAGGCGAGCCGGATGTTCTCCTCTCTCGGTACGCCCATGGTCGAACAGTACTCGTTTGGAATCTGTCATAGTTAGGGATCCGCTATTAGTAGAGGGATTCGATACATGACTGAAAGAAAAAGGCCGGTAACGTACAACGCCAGGGCCGTCGTCAGTCGTGGATCTCTCGATAAAGTTGACTATGCTGAGTCTGTTCCTAAGCATGATTGGAAACTCATCCTCTAAACTAGGCAGCTCAGATTGAATGGCGGAGAGCAGGTTGACCGGGTTGATCCCCTTTATCCTCGAGGATGCTAAGATATGGAAGATAGATTGGGAAGGGAGGGAAGTTGAGTTTGTTCTATGAGGAGTCCCGATAAATACGAGGAGGTCTATTGATTGCGAGACAATCTGATACCGGGAACTGGTCGCGGCCAATAGGACAATCTAGCTTCATGTTAAAAGGGGAAAGGAGAAAATGACGGAAACAATAGCAAAAGTGTGTCTGAGTTATAGCATACCTGCTGAACAAGAAGACCACCCAGACCATGGCCAAAGAAGAGTAAGGTATCGCGCTCGGTCGAGGAGTTTTTGCCCTACGCTTGGCGGTCAGTACAATGGCAGATTTTGGTCTACGGTCCCCATAGTGGAAGCCATGTGCGTGTGTAAGCTCACAAGGGCGAGCTGGCTATCAGCAACGAGTTCTTGCAAGATATGCTCAGCACGCTTCTGAAGACCTCCCTCCCCTAAGGACCGGTGCCCAGCGGGGATGATGTCAAATTCTCTAATGTGCCGACAGCGGAAACGATTGGCAATGACGCTCGAGCTCTCTGCTCCGACGGGGCGGCCTCCAGGGTCATTGATAATCACGAGACTAGAAATCGTATTTTTCAGCACTCTCAATATCAAAATAAACCAATACAGGGCGTAAAGAGCGAAAAACTGGCGTAGCTTTCACCTACCATACTGTGTAATTCATGTCTGCGAACGAATAGGAATGCTGCTGCTTGCTTGCCTACCGGTTGTCACCTCGATCCAGATTTTCAGTTTTCTATTGCGTGTACTTGTATGCTAGTGTTTTTATCTGCTCTACACACACCTCCCGATAAATCGAAAGTCCGGATGGTATATTCTCAGACGTATACAACGTAATAGGCTGAGATATAATCACAAGCTGGGTAGTCATGCAGCTTCTTGCAGAACGAAAGCAGGAAACTAGCTTAATTGAAATGCCAAAACGGATGGAATTTGTTTGCTAATTATTGGGATATACCGTAGGGTCAGATCCTTGACACAGATGCAACCCTCCGAAATTACAGTATAGCCGCAGGTGCCACATACTGTATAATATATTGGCTGTATCCCGGACGCCAATTGGATGAGAAAGCGGGGTTATTGTCTTGTTCAGCTTTCGTTGACAACCTCAGCTCCTTACTCCCCCTTGTCGGGAGCATCCCCCCCCTCTGTTTGCTTCCCAGCAAATCGTTTCTCAACACCTGTAAATTCGCGCATGTTAATTGCCTCCATCGACTCGAGTGCAGTGTGACCCTCTTTCAGTTGCTCCACACCGTTAAGGCCATGCATCTTGAACATCTTAGGCGAGATGTTGACGGGATCCACGGGTTCCGTCGCAACGCCACCAAAGAGCCGCTTTCTGAAAAGCTTGGCGCTCGAGAGTATGTCGATCTCGGATTCGATAGAGATATTCATTGCTATCTTATCGCTACCACGACGTTGCAGCAAGACGGCTGTCTGGAAGAAGCTGGGAATACCGTGCTTCTTGGATGTGTGTTCCGACAGTTGCCAGATTGCCATGTTATCGGACCCAGTGAAGGTGGTGCGACTGTTGAATTTTATGCCCTGTTGCTTAGCCCAGTACTCCTTCTCCTTAGTCTGCGATATCTTCCACTCAAAGCCAATGTCAAGAGAATTGATGGGTGCCACTGAGACGTGGAAACTCTTTTCGACATCCTTAGGCTTGTTCACTATGTCGAGACGGTCCTCACCATCAGGCGAGATTGCGAACACTTCGGGGTCCATGTTTCCTCGACCCCATGTGTCACTGAATTCCACCTTGATCTTAGCTGAAACAAATCTTCCTTTCTCCAAGGTTAAGAAGGTGAAGCGGAAAACGACCATGGTAGCCGGGGGGCCATGTTTGCGCAAGGTACCGCTTGCCACAGCCATAATCTCGGCTCTCGCAATGAATGTAGGACCATGATTTCCTTGGGTGATAAGTACTTGTCGGAAGTCCTCTCCTTCCAAGTTTCGAGATCGTAGTGACGATGAGGTATCGCCCTCCTCCGCTAATGTGATAGCGAAATCAGACATGATGAGTGAGGTCAGCTATGTTACAAAGAGTTGAGATGGATTTGACGCCTAGGCTTCGAGGATGTTATTCGAATTACAACCTTGACGCAAGAGGAAAGGAGCTTACAGATACGTATTCTCAATATTGAAATATACCTGCTACCTAGATACTTCGTACCCAGGTCAGGCAGTCATCCGTGCTGCAGGGGGGTCTGGCAGAATCGGCCAGCTTTCCATAGCTGAACAGCGTAGTATGGCACACCCTCCCAGCCATGTTGGAGAACTTATACTAACAAGGTAGGTAGTACTACAGTGTGCAGTACAAATCACTCGGCTGACCTTTTTGAACTTGTTCCCACTTTCCAATTATAGCGGAAACGCCATGCAGAGCATTCCACACTGATATTGGACAGAGACCCCTAATACCCCGCTTGACATGTCCTTGAGCTGACGTTCTGCACCCATAAAAGCGAAATTCCGGATAACGAAGGCTGTGTTGAGGGTTGACTGCAACATCCGACAGACACCAAATATAAAACAGGGACAGGGGCCATTGATACAAATAACACCGACTAGCCGCCCAACCCACCAACCTGGTTGTCACTGATACGGAGAGCACGTTCTGGGCTCCAGAGTGAACAGACTACAGACTAGCTATGGAGAAAAAGGCCAATAATAAACGACCGAAGCAGGCAGTCGGGAAAAAAGACGGTGACACGCCTGATTCTCATGATAAAAAGCCGGATATCAAGATTGATGATGTTCTCAATTGGGTGAAATCTCACTACGAAGAGACAGAGGTGGACTGGAGTAAGCTTCCTAAACACATGAAGGAATTCATTAAGCCGCGCAAGTCACAAGAAGGTGTCATGAAGGAAAATATTCTGCACGAGATGGCCAGACGAGTTAACGACTTTGATGATGCTCGCTATTCCTTTACTGCGTGGCTTGTCTCGAGATCGCAGTATTCCTCTCTCCTGAAAGCGAGTATTGAAGACTACCATAACACCCCCTTCCACCGCGCTCTCCAGGTGAGCAATGACCGCTTTGTCACCGTCGTCATAGAGAACTCCCCGCAGAAAAGGCTGCTTGAAATACTAAAACCTAAGGATTCAAAACTAAATGAGCGGAACTGCCTTCATGTAGCTATTGAAAAGGGCTGTCAGTTCACGGAGACGATAATTGGAAGGTGCCGCACCGATGCCCCAGATGTTTTCCAGCAAGGTGATAATGAGGCAACTAAGAACACACCACTCCATCTCGAGGTTATGCGATTAGTTGCCCAAGATTCACCGGAAGCGGCAACCCAAAAAACGATTGTCGAAAGTCTCATTGCCGCCAATCCCGAGGTCCTGCTGCAACAAAATGCCGAAGGCGACGTGCCTTACCAGGCCCGAATAAGGAAGTTAAGCAAAGATGAAAGCCATGAAAACCATGAAAGCCGTGAAGACATATTAGTCAGTGCGGATCACGAGCTATTATTCCCTGACGCCGATGAGGACACTGAGGAACACAGCTCTCACAGCGGTTCCGCACGCTCTGGTTCACTGAGTCGGCGCCTCGGCGGGGAGATTGGTGCCAAGGATGACGAAACTAGAGTTGAAGAAGGCGAAGAAGGCGAGATTGGTTCGGAAGACAGTGACGGATCCGAATTCGACCCTACACGTTCCAATGACGCGGAGACCGGGGATGACAGTGAGGAGGATGAGGAAGTTAGTTCGAATGCTAGCAACGGATCCGAATTCGAACCCGCAACTTCAGAGGAGGAGTTCGAGGATGACGAGCATCTGACAAGAGAGGAAAATATCGCTTTCCGGCGACGCGTTATCGATGACCCAATTTTAAAGATCATCCGATCTTACAGTATTCGTCATTTTGAACGCTCTAAGGTCACTACAGCACTATACCATGAAACGCAAGGTATTTTCGCGCCAATCTATTTTATGTTCGAATTTGATCGTACGCTTACATACATGGACAGAACGGGAGACATATTTCAACCTCTCTGGAAGATCGAATCTATCCATCACGAATGCATATCTAGAGAAACTTGCCCGGCACCTAAAGTTCGAGAGCATATTAAGCTATGTGGCGTTGCCTATGCTTAGTGTTCTGGATCTAGAAACCGTAGACCCATTAGGCGCCTTTCATAATAAGTGAGCCCCCAACTTTGTCGTATAGTATTCAGACGCTTTGTCTAATGGTAGCCTTTCCACCAGGAAATCGATGTCCAAGGGGCGGCGGGACATGGGAGCTATTTTTGAATGGCTTCGGCTCCAGAACGTTGAGACAATTCATGCAATTACCGTTATCGACAGCACAGAGCCATCTCATTCTGATACCGCTATTGAAAACGCCCTTCGCGGCTTCGATATCGAGGTTTGGGATTGGAAAAAACTCGATCTCAACTGCGATGTTATTTCAAACTGCGCCGGAGAGACCGTCCGGGAAATATCCCTCTATTCGTCGGGAAACTACGCTGTTTTGATGGGTTGGGCGAGTACAGACGGGCTCGGCTGCAGAAAAAGGTTTCCGAAGGTTGGTATCCTCAATAAAGAAGCTGAGTATCGCTCTATTAAGTTTTCACTTGATCATCTCGATAGTAAGATTATTTCTGATCCACTAACATATTATCCCATCGATAGTTGAAACATGTCCATCTATACTACCAAGATGTAAGTTCCCTGCGTCACATGAAGCGTTGTGGTTGTGTGAGTTGCCCCAAAAGTACATTTATGATACTTAAATGCACACCATAGGGCCTTGAGAACGAGACTACACTAGAGCGGTACATCGATGGCTTCAAAACGAAACTTCGACAGAACCGAAACGATGACGGAGATAGCGTGGAGGTCATATCGACTAAGGACGATAAGAGCAACAGCTATATGGACGGCTTCAGGGTACGTGGTGGAGGGCAGCCACCTTCGCAGGGGTAAGTTCGCGGCCTACAATTCTCGCGCAAATTCGTATCTAACAATCTCAATAGGGGTAATAGATGGCTGGACTCGATGACAAAATTCCTACAGATTATTTTTAATATCCCCCCCAAGGTAGCTGGGTACGTGAAAATTTCGGTCATAGATAACGGCGTCGATGCGTCCCTAGATGCCCTCGATGGCAAGATTGCTGTGGGCACGTCTTTCTGTCCTATACCGGACACAACCTACCATAAACCTTACTACATGACATCAGAAGCTATTAGCCACGGGTCGATGGTGGCTGGGCTGATATGCCGTATGTGCCCAAAGGCGAAGCTATACGTGGCACGTATAGATGAGCTCCCATCCTCGGGGCGTCAGAATCTCCTCACAGCTGAGTCGGCTGCTAAGGTAAACAAACCTCTTCTTAGAAATTCCGCACGAAAATAGCTTAGGAAAAGACCAGTCTAACAGGTTCGAACTCACAAATCTAGGCAATCCAATGGGCTGTCAAGAAGAAAGTCGATGTAATCTGCATGAGTTGGACAATTGAGAGGAACATCGGCCAGAATGACGCAGGCATTGAACAGCTAACAGCGGCCATTGACGAAGCAGAGAGAGCCAAAATTATCATGCTCTGCGCAGCCAGCGACCAGGGTAGCGACTCGAAGGCCAGTCTCCCAGGATCAACGCAAAAATGCATCCGCATTGGGGCTAGTACCGAGCACGGCGATAAGTGCTCGTGGCTGCATAATGATGATTATGATTATTGCTTTCCCGGCGAGAATGTGCCTTTTAAGACAGGTAGGGAAGGACTCGTCAAACTGTGTAATGGCAGCTCCGCAGCCACGGCGATCGCAGCCGGGTCAGTGGGACTCCTCCTGTACCTCAACAATCTCGTCGCGAAGGAGAGGGGTATCGTCAGTGACATGAAGAGAAGCAATGATATGAAGAGCCGTGAAGCCATAATTAAGTGCCTTGATTCGTTGTGCAGATCGAGCAAGTCATCAAACAGCAAGTGTCCCCGTTTCGGCAACACTTTCGGCAACGATTTCAACGAGTTCATGATAATTTTCGAGCGCGACGTATTCTTCCAGAAATTAGGGCAAATCATGGACGACTTGAAGGTACGGACACTAACTCCCTACCATTGACAAGATGTGGATTCAGCTGTCCGCTAACCATGCCCCTAGAAATTGAGATAGGGTTAATGAGGTCAAAGTCCTTCAGATTGTTTGATTAAGGTGTCAGAAGTGTATTGGCTTAAGGAGTCACTTCATGTACTATACAAGGCTAGGGACACGAAGGGGCACGGATATCCTATTCATGTATATATTGAGGTTTTCTCATGTTGCTCATGCTGTCAGCGAAGTAGGAAGCAACACTCATATACCACCTCCTGTGACATAAGGGTGATGAAAGTCAATGTTGAATAGGAATCGATATCACGAATCATGTCTATTATTCATGGCGTGGGGCGTAGATAGGGCATCTGAGCGGAACGCAAACCTATCGACAAATTGCGCATGAGCATGCAGGGCTTAAATCTATGTCATCTAGCATCGTATATTAGCTAGTTACCAGTGTAATCAACGTAAATCAACACTGGAGAAAGTAATAGTAATCTTGATGCTGTGATCTCTGCTCAGCAACTTCCAAAAGTAGTACGCATTGCGAGAGTAGAGAGTAGTTTCCTAACAGTCACTAATAATAGTCTTATCAAACAATAAATTGATGTTACTTTGGTTGATAAACAATACCCGAATTGGGTAATTCCTCGCCTTCTATTGTCTCTTCTAGAGTGTGACAATGCCTAGTATTCTAGGGCTTAACAACGAAGCCAGATTGTCTAATAATCTTTTATCATGACGATTATAGACTTTATTCTGTATTCGGCACACTAAATAGGGTCTTCAGTCTTTGTATGGTGTATTTTGGCGGCTTTTTGGAGTTGAACGAGACAGTTATTGGGATTTCATCAGTCTTTTGTTTCATATACTCGACATATTATAAAAAATCACGTTTACAATACGTTGGTGCTATGGTAATGCCTTTTACATTGCAAATAATTATTTCTTTTTTTCTTCTTTTTTACCTTTATCTGTTGAATTTATAGGTTATAAGACAGCTATGGTGGTGTATCATATATTCGTTAAGCATTAAGGAACAGATCTAAGTACAGTGCTGTGGAGTAGTACCTCCATTTATATGGACAGATGTGTGTGGGGCGAAGTACCCAGCCACCGGCTTTACCAGCCCCCTGATTTCAACATTATCAATATTTAGAGACCTAACGCCTTTTGAAGGAAAATACTCAACCGAAACTATTCAATTATTAGATAGCTCAAGCTTTTGACAGCATGAACCCTGATCACTAACCTCGAGCTCAACCAAGCCCTGCGAGATATCCTTGTCCTTACGAAGCGCTAAACAGACCTCGAGGCACTCCTTACAGAACCGCTTTCCTTTCTCATCACCGTTGGCATCAGCCCACTTCTCCTCCACGCAGATGACGCCGAGCCCGTTCTCGCAAGACTCATAGTACCCATCCTTATTAAGGACAACACTGGAGCAGGCATCTTCGTTTGTGACCTTCATGTGGGCAAAGCTGAGATGCTGGTCATCGACTAACTCACAGCCATAGTGCGGGTAGTACTTTTTGTGCTCCGGGTCAATGCTGTGAGCATTGCTACAACGCTTGCACTCGCATAGAAGAACTACAAGGGAAGCCATCCGGCACATTTTATAGGGTGTGGCTTGTATGTAGGTGGGGTTGTTCTTTGGTTGGAAGGTTAATGTGTTGTTTAGGTTAATAACTCGCAAGGCGATAACGAAAGTTGCAGAAATTGTAACTGCAAATAGATAAGCACTTTTTGGATATCGTCTAAAAGAGCTAATGGTATCCGCCTGAAGAATTTCGGAAGCTGAGGTATCCTTCTAAATATACTCCGAATCGTGGCCATTACATTAACGTTGTTTGGCAAATTAGGGGGGTGTTATCAATCATTATGAGACATATAATATATTTTCACTGTTTATAGATTATGAAGATGAGACATATACTACAACCATAAACAGCTTAATGACAAACTAGGGGCTAACGAGTCTTTCTAGACATAGGCACCAATGCGTGAGCTTAAGTCTTGTCTTTGTCATAAGTAGTATTTTTAATTTACTTTCTTTGTGTTATTAAACTATTTAGATTTAAACGATCGAAGTATGACGTTTCTATGACTTAGGTATTGTCCGGCTATTATTCGCCGTAAACAAACCCCTTGTATTGAACGCATTGTATATATCTAGCTACCCGGTGGTTGACTAACCCACCGGCGTAATAGGCTTTCCAAAGCGATTAATACAAAGGACCACAGGTATCTCTCCTGAGTTAATAACCCGGTGTTTGAAACGCGCCTTCAAGCAAAAGTAACTTTCCTATACCCTCCAAAATGTGCAAAAGCACCCAGACCGTATGCATACAATGCGAGTGCCGCAGATGCAACAGTGCCGTCGTTTTCGGCAAGGAGGGTTTCGACGGCTATTATCCCCACTATGGGACCAAGATAATTAGCGACGACGGAAACCCCAATTACAGTTACACCACGGTTAAATTCGAGGATAAGTGTAGCAGTGTGGTTTTCGACGATAAGGGACATTGGCAGTCCTGCAGTAACCCGCCCAAGGCAAGTGAGAAGGTTGTCATATGGTGTGGTCCTGTGGGGAGTCCATGGGGACAACGTGTCTGCGACGAATGTAAGGATATTTGTATAGTACCCTCGGGACTTAGACCGGCTTAAGAGGGGGATAATTAGTACATTAAAACGAGTGACTTGATTGTTCTATGACCCCCTTAATTCCGTTTTTCATATAAAATCTCATCTCTTATCTGTAATGTTGCAGCAATCTCGCACATAACTATAGCTAGTAGAGAACTCGACATCTCGTCCGCAGAATTTGACTACTTGTTCTTACATTTTACTATATACGCTTTAGCTATTCACGGATTTTTCTATATAATTTTTTCATGTCCCTTTTGAGTAAGATGTTCCCATCAAACTTAAATGCCTTCTGCCAACCTTAGATATGGATTACTCACCTTATCAGCCCCCTTGAATAAGAGGACTTGAAGTAATGATCGAGTCACCGCAGCCAATTCACCACAAAACCCACGAACCAACACAAAGTCGAAATCGAAAACAATAAAAAGCACGGCGGGTATCTTTTGGGTGGGTATTCTCAATAAAACTGAACAAGAAGCTAAGACGAACAATGAACAAAGCGCTGTTTATCTATGATTACAATGAGGTATACGGCGTGAATCAAACAAACAGCCCTTTTCTCTTCTTCCCTATCCCTATCCCCGCGTCCCAAGGGAAACCCAACAAGAAACAAGGCCACAGAGGTATCAGTCAACCTGGGGTAGAAGAACGCCACCTTGTCCTAGCCCCTTCCTCTAAACGCCGTCTTGCTTCCCCCATTTTAAAAAGCCATTTGAGAGGCTACAGGACCAAGAAGGAAGTCCTGGTAACCCAGAGTTTATACACCGACTCCAGTACCTTAGCTACTACCGGCGCTGGGTAGTAGCCGACAAACGACGCCTGAGGAGTGGCCGGCATATTTTTGAAGAGAACCACCAAAATAACGAGATTGGGAAAAGATACCACTAGCATAAGTGCCAAAACTTCGTCTTCTAGCTAGGAGTGTTTCTAGCCTCCCGCTGGCGTTTGACGACGTAGTACGTAATCAGGCTCTTTGGGTCGTCGCGAACCGGCTTCATCGACTCCCAGAACTTGGCGTCCCCGAGGCGTGCGTGTAGCGCGACGCACAGCTGAACCGCGTCCATGCGAACACCGCTCTCTTTGCTTTCTAGACATCGACTTGCGAGGCTCGTGAGGCCGGCGACTTCGCGCTCCGTCGGAAGGAAGGAGGGGCGGGAGTCGATAAGCTCCTTCAACACGTGTAAACCCATGCTCAGGCCACGGTAACCTACCGTGTCAAGGTCCATTTGTCCGAGGGAGCGCGTCATCGTCATGGTGATCTCGTCGGCATCACCAATGTGAACTAGCTCATCGGCAAGAAGTTCGAGCCCGGCTACGATGTGTGTACGAGCATCATACGAACTTCGTGTACGCAGCAATGCTTCTAGGCCACGCGAGACATGGGGCTGGAAGTCGTCCGTATGCATTTTGAGTAGAAGTTTTATGGTAGCAAGGACTTGGGCTTTGACGTCTTGTACCTTCTGAGAAGCAAGGCCATCAAGGGAGGACTCAAGATACTCAAACAACCCTACCAAGAGTGCATTAAACTTGTCATCGGCGAAAGGCAATTTGCTTTCACGAATCAGGCTTTGCAGCTTACGAAAGCCATGCACGTCCAGCGTCCTACCTTTTACGCGTGCGATGCCACTATCAAGAAGACGAGAGGTCTGGCGTGTCTTATCAGGAGAACAAGGCGGGGTTGCGCCGTTGAGGTCTGCCGGTGGTTGAGAAAGCTTGGCTACATCTTCATTGACTGGGATATCTTCAAGTGCAGGGCGCTCCGTAGGCTTATCCAATTGCGGCTTCGGGGTGGTCTGGTCTTCAACGAAGGGATCTTCGTAAACTTTTACTGGCTTCGACGGTGTTGTTTCGAGTGTGCTGGGCGAGAATACATTCTCATCCTTTTGCGGTTGCAGTATCAAGGGAGGATCAGCTTGCGGCGAAGAAATAACTTCTAATGGAGGGTCTAATGATGGAAGAGGATCGACCCCTGGGGAAGAAACAACTTCTAGTGGAGGGACTTGATCAGTGTGAGGAGACACATGAGGAGGCTCATCGGGCTCATCGGGCTCATCCTGCGACACAACAATTTGGGGTGAAGAGGGTTGCGGGCTCTCTTTCAAGCTGTCAATAGTTGGCACAACAACAAACGTAAGGTTCTCATCCTTGGAAGGACTACTTGATGGAAGATGGCCAAGTGTTGTTTTGGCTTTGGCAGGACTTGGCCGCGGAGAAGCGACAGATTGGGCGACCGGCGCTTTTGACGGCGTATGAGAGCTAGCACTCGATTCACTTGCAGTCGCAGCATGACCGGGGCGAGTTCTTGGTGCCGTCCTCCTAGGGGACCCTGATATCGTCTTTGGGGTTATAGCTTTAGACTTGACACTTTCCGGACTCGACCGTTCCGCGGAAGGACCATCATGTGTTCGGACTGAATATGGTCCTGCTGTGGCGGGTCTTGCTGCTATCTCGGGCCGCCTCCTAGCTGGTCGCATGGGCGCAACGGACATGCCACCATGTGACTTCAGAGAGGATTCAGGGCGAGGTCGGGTGGCAGGCTGCGTTGATGATGAAGCAGCTGGGGTTGAGGTTGCTGGAGCTGTCCGCGCTGGGGATATTTTCGCCATTGCGGATCCTGGCCTTGCTGGGAGATTTTTCGTAGTCAAAGCCCTCTTCTGTGCCATCATCGTCTCACGCAATGAGGGTTTAGAGCTGCCCATAGTGCTCTTAGAAAGACCCAAGCCGGGACGAGCAGCTGGTTCCGTCCTTTTCGACGCGTTTGGATTGTGTGCATCCTTTTGGAGGAGCTTCTGTGCGGTAGAGTCAAGGTTGTCCATAATTGTCTCGGCTCTGGCTTGCCAAAGACCTGCAAATGCCCAGTATGTAGACCGCATCTTCTCACGAACGCCGGGGTTCGGATCGTTCAGGCCCTTTTTGATGCATTTCTCGATGAGGTCCAGCCCCCCACCATGTTCGAGATGGTTCTTGTGGTGAGCCTCCTTTTTTAGCAAAGTCTTCAGCCATCCGGCTACGTACACTCGCGGTTGAACATTCTTATCTTGACAGGCAGCCCATATATGTTGCATGATCCTAACCGTGTATGTTGTCCTGCCGACAAGTGTATCAACCGCCGAGTTAGCGAGTTGCGAGCTTATTTTCTTAGTGGCTGCGCAAAGCTTGATGAAGGTCTGCATCAGCAACTCTACCATCGGATCGATTCCGGGGCCGAAGGTAATAGCTAGATCCTGAACCAAAGCACAACCTTCCTTAGACAGACTCGTGCGCAGTGAATTGATAGCCTTCATGATACCATCCAATAGACCGCGGCAGCCGGAAACGAGTAGATCGGGATAGTCAGTCGAGGCATTCCCGGCGATAAGTCTTCGTAGCTTGAGCATGCTTTCTTCGCGCTTCATCCAATTATGTTCCGTTTCCTTTCCTTCGAACCACTCATGCATACCCTTGATGATGTCATCGAGTTCCCGCTGCGTATTCACGTATGTGGGTTCAACCGATTCCGTCTTTGCTTCGGCGAGCATCGGCGTGGCCGGTCTGTCACTCATACTGGAGGTACTCGGGGCGAGATTGGGCCGAACTTGCATAGCGGATGCCGGACGAGATTCAGGATCGGCTTTCGCGCCCGTGGGGTTTAGCTCTTTTACGATAGCCGATTCGATCGCTGGCCGCACTTTGAAATTCTTTAATTGCCTCTTCAGGTCAGACTTGGCCGAATTTGGTGCGTCCCTACGACATTGTTAGAAACTTGAATGCCTAACATTCCCAATGTTATGACGCACCTAAAAAGTTCAATGACGGTCGCCTTAGCGGCGTCGCGCACCATGCCATCAGCATCTTCTAATAGCTCCATTAACGTCGGAACATAGGACCGGAATTGTAGGCCATGGTCTCTGTGCATCTAGGTTGGGTTAGTGTGGGTGCATTTTCGACGGGGTACCATGCTGGCGAGTGCGCATACCTGAAGTAGCCATTGCATGCTTGCTTCTTTGGCCCTCGGGTTCTTGCCCGACATGGCAGTGTTGCGCACGAATCTCTCGGCGTCGGCGGGGACGTGGGCATACATAGTTGTCATGGCTTGTAAGGCCAAGGCCCTGAACTTGTCCTTTTGATCGCCCATCTTGTCGACGATGAGGGGAAGGGTCTGTTTCGCCTCGCGCTGCAGGTACTTCGGTTCCTGGCGCGACAGGCGCGTGAGCAGGTGGTTGAGCGCCGTGAAGCCGGCGTTGACGAGGGCGGCGTGCTGGGAAGCGGAGGCCTGGCGCAGACCCTCGCAGAGAGGCGCGACGCAAGAATCGGGGACATTGTGTTGCTTGATGCCAGACTTGACGGCGGTGACGTACTGGACCTTCGCATCAACCGTGGTTTCTTTCTTCAGGATGGCGAGCAGGCCCTGGACCTGGTCGTCGTTGAGCTTTTCGGCCATGATCCCTAAGCACCGAGGGTCTGGCAGGGCGCCGATGTGTGCGGGCAAAATGCGACGTTGTCAAGCGGACGTGGTGTAGGTAGTGTTGATCGTTGATCGATGATCGAATTGTCGTTGCGACAAAAGCAAGGTTAGATCGCTCCCTGCCTTGTAAAGGGGCGCTGTGGACTGCGGCTGTTAAGCAATACTGGAGTTGAATGGAGGTTGATCGGACTTCATTACGCACTGCTTAGCAATACCTATGATGCAGCTTGAAATGTAGTGTACCGTAGTTCTAGGTGTATGAGGGGTGGCGGTAGCGCATAGGGGAGTGAACAGTGGTTGAGGGTTGGAGGGAGGTGGTCAATTCGTCGAGATATCACGTAGACGGACTAGCCTACTGGTCGATAGCATGTAGCGAGGTTGGGTTGGGTGACAACAACAAAAATATTGATTTGGCAATGGGTGCTGACTTGTCGTTGCTGCAGTACCTATGCCCCGCTGGGAGTGGGCATTTGGACCAATAAGAGCTCGGAACTATCACCACGTACCCCTGCCGTCCCCCCGTGTTGCCCCGCCGAAACCTTAGCGTACAAACAGTACTGTGTACATGTAATTAACATGAGAATCCCTTTTTTCATGGCGTTACCTGGTTAGATTATTCGTATCATATCATTCCTCCTTGTTAGCATCCGTGCTCTTCAAGAATTGGATCTGTATTCATCCGTCGTCGGAATATTAGAGCTATATGTAAAGCAAAATCAATTGAGGCTCTTCTCGAATGATGAGGGGCATCACTACCGAGATAGCCTCACCCCAGCGCTTTAAGTAACTACTGTAGGGCCTGTACCTGGTAAGTAGCACAGCAGCCTTAGCCAATTTGGGCATATAGGTACCCAGGTACCTGGTATTATTTATGGCATCCATCATCTTATGTTGATGCATCTTTGAGAATCACTTCGACACCCAGATCACATATCAAAATACCCCTTCAACCATCTCATGAGATGACTCTATAGCTCTTATAGGATACTTTCCCGAGCCTATGTGAATAGCTTACTAGGTTAGATAGTCAATCTCGGCTGACTCCTTAGCTCTCTCTCTCTCTCATATCAGCCAGATCCCCTCAGTTCCAGGCGTCAGCAACAGTCTAACAGCCTCTTAACCTAGGACATTGCATTTTACCAAATCGTAGGCAATATATACACAAAGTCCACGCCATATACTCTCCCGGTTCACTAAACAGCTCTTCACTGCCCTTATGCCCCTGCCCCCAAACACTACACCCGTACCACCACCGATCTTCCTTCCCGGCATGTCACCCACAAACCCAAGATACGCCGAGGCCCCGGCTCCAGAAACTACGCCACTCCCCGAACATACCAAGAAGCAGGGACCACAAGGCTCGGACGACAAGACAGCCTCGTCAACCAATGATGTGTCTGAGTCGTCCACCAACGAGTTTCCCCAGCCCCGTCTACGACTTCACCTAAACGAGCTCACGGACGCTGGGACAACAATCTTCCTATCTAGCATATCACCCTACAGCCTCCTGCCCTCCGCCGTATCGCGGGTTCAGAAGGCCCTCTACGTCCACCCCAACCGGGAATACCACATGCCTAGCACGCGCAGCGTGACGCTGATCATCCGGCCCATGGATGGCGTGGCGTACACCACCGGGATCGATCTCGATCCAGAGCACCACAAGGAGATCCATCTCTCATCGCGCTATCTCGCTTCCATCGCACCAGACAGGCGCAGTCGCGAGATCGAGGGGGTCATAGTCCATGAGCTGGTGCACTGTTATCAGTACAACGGCCACGGCCACGCGCCAGGCGGGTTGATAGAGGGGATCGCGGACTGGGTGCGTCTAGGAGCTGGACTGGCGCCGCCGCACTGGCGGAAAGGCGACGAGGTGAAGGGGAAGTGGGACGCCGGGTATCAGCACACGGCGTATTTCCTGCAGTATCTTGAGGAACGGTTCGGAGAGGGCACGGTGAGGCGGGTGAATGAAGGTTTGAGGACGACGAAGTACGAGGAGCAGTCTTTCTGGACACAGGTGCTAGGCAGGTCGATCGAGCAGCTCTGGGACGACTACAAGGAAGATACTGAGCTGAAGCGGGGTGTTCAGAGCTGAGGGATTGCCGAGGGGGGAAACGAAAAAACCTCTTATCTAAAGATCTAGAATCTCTCGTTACTCCTCTCGCCTTCTGCAAGACAAATCTCCTCACCAAGTTTTTCGTATGACCCATTGCCTCCAGTAGCCGTTGCCCGATCGCGCCATACCGAGGAAGCACGCAAGCGGGGCATTTTCCTAGTTGCTGTACTGCAGCGGCGCTTCTATAGGCCACGACGACTCCATCGGAGCCAGGAATGGAACGTTTCTCGCCGGTCATGCCCCTGGTTGCGTCCGGGGCTGGGAGGATGTCGCCATCGGGGTGGGTCATCACCCAAGGACCCAAGCCAAACCTTATCAACACCGTACATTGTACGATATGCGTTAGATATAATAGGTGAAGACGTCCCCAAACATGCGACACAAGATCCGGCCTATCTTATTCAACTTAAAGCCAGACGGCGTTACCTAACCTAGGTTACTTTGAAACATGGCCGAGAAGACGCCCCAAGAAGTCGCCTCCTCTAAAGAGGAGGCGGCACCGGCCAAGCGGATATGGTACCGCACGACGCTATTCAACGCCTTCGTCATCGGCGCCGTGGGCTTCATAGCGCCAGGTCTATGGAACGCGATGAACGCGCTAGGGGCCGGCGGCGCAGAGAAGCCGTACCTAGTGAACGCGGCCAACGCCCTCGTGTTCGGGATCCTGGGATTCATGTGCATCTTCGGCGCGCCGATAGCGAATCGCATCGGGCTGTCGTGGACGCTCTTCCTCGGGACGGTGGGATACCCCATCTACTCGGCCGGCTTGTACCTGAACAACCGGTACGGCGTCGAGTGGCTGGTTCTCGTGGGTGCCGTGACGTGCGGCTTCAGCGCCGGCTTGTTTTGGGCGAGCGAGGGCGCCGTGGCGCTGGGGTACCCGGAGCCGGGCAAGCGAGGGCGATATCTGAACATCTGGCTGTGGTTTCGGACCGGCGGGCCTCTAGTCGGAGGCGCCATCGTGCTGGCTCTTAATCACAGCGCAAGTGCCAAGAAGAAGGGCAAAGTTGGGTACAGCACATACCTGGTCTTCACGGCCTTGCAAACCATCGCTGCGCCTGTAGCGCTCCTCCTGAGCCCTCCCGAGAAGGTCCAGCGCGCGGACGGCACCAAGGTCATCATCAAGGCCGAGAGCACGTTTAAAGGCGAGCTGAAAGCGCTATGGAAGACGAGCACGCGCAAAGACATCCTACTCCTCCTCCCCATCTTCTGGGCCGCCTACTTCAACCAGTACACGGGGAACTTCCAGACGTACTACTTCGGGGTGCGCGCGCGGGCCCTAATCGGCTTCACCTCCAACTTCGGGACGCTGCTGTCGTCACAGCTCATGAGCACGCTCCTCGACTACAAGGGGCTGTCCGTGAAGAAGCGCATCGTGTGGGGTTTCTGGTACGCCGTCGTCCTGCATATCGTCGCGTGGGTCTACGGCTGGGTCATCCAGGAGAAGTACACAGCGAACCCGCCTGCGTACGACTGGGAGGACAGAGGCTTCGTCGAAGGCTACTTCGTCATCTTGCTGTGGGATTTCGCGAGGCAGGGGCTCCAGAACTGGCTGTACTACCTCGTCTCGACCAAGACGGACAACATCTCGGAGCTCACCCGGTTCTCCGGTATCTTGCGTGGCCAGGAGAGTTTCGGGCAGGCAGTAAGCTACGGGCTGAATACGCGCGAGTGGGTCGGGGGGCGCGTGCCCTTGGCTGTGAATACGATATTGCTTGGTACGTGAATTATCTCCTGTTTTCGTTTTCTCTCTGTTCGGTCTCCGGAGTTGCTTTTCTTTTTACTTACACGAATGCGTAACTAGGTCTCGCTGCGTACCCGACCTGGTTGGTAGTCCGCGATCACGTACCAGTTGAAGCACCGAAGGCGACACCGAATGTGGAACTCGACAGCGACGTAGAGAAATCCGCTGAGGCGTCTGCTGTTATTCTGCCGGCTGAGAAGGAGAAATTCGTCTCGGCTGAGACAAACGTAGGAAGGGTTACTATGTAAATAAGAACCTAGGCAAGAATCTGATTCTGGGAAATATTATGATACTTTGTTAAACCAATTCCACAGTGCAGCGGTTTTAATCTTGTAGATGACCAGCATGCCGCGGCGAAGTATGGTGAATAGCGATCGCGCCATGTTTACGGCATTCGTTTTTATTTAATCCGTGAACAGGACGTCGACACCGAACTATAAAGCTTATGGGAAAGATGAAGTAGTATTCTCGCTCATCAAATGCTGCATAACTCTAACTATCTTAAGCGGCGTTCCGAGCGGCTTGCGCTGGGAACATTATAAACTAACACGCTATTGTTGTCGCTACTATAATAATACTGGATAACTCCCACCACCTATCTCAATCAAATAACTATGCCTTTTCTTTTCGTCTCTATCCAGCATCCTCTTTCTCATACTCCTCCCCTTCATCCGACGAGGAACGCGTCTCTTCACGGTTGTCTGTTTCCACATTTTCGCTCTGCCGGAGCCACCACTTTGGGTTACGATAATCCCCCTGCAGTTCATGTTCGAAAGGTTTGACAAATTCATGATACCGGTCCCATCTAGAGAAATCATCAGCAACTAGACCCTGCCAGAAATGCACAGAGATGGATGGTACTCACCCTTGGAGTGTGTACGATTCCGCGCCGGTACGATATAGATGTGCCCCGCCGTAACACCATCTTGCGTTTCGCATGTACGAACATTCTCCGAATGGGCCTTCTGGTTTTGCGGCTCGCAATCTCTGGCGCTTCCATAACCACGCGCCTGAGCCGCGGACGTTCTCATCATGGCCACCATTCTGCAAGACCACACGCTGAAGGACGTCTGCCGCGGATGTGAGTGAGACGCCGAGCTTGTGAGCATGTCTGACGATGCCATTGCCCCATCTTTCAATCATGTATTCCCTGTTTGGGATCGTGTAGTTCGACATGTATAACGGGTTGAAGCATAAGGCGGCTAAGATCATATTTGCTTGGCCTCTCTGAGGGTCGTCGGCAAACACTAGGTAGTACAATGCATCCAATGAGGATGAATCATCATCTTCCATTTGTACTGTGTGACTCGAGCATGAGTCCGAGTCCTCACCTACACTGGAAGGATTTGTGGTTGGCGAAGTATAGGATAGATGATTCCTTTCTAGTGGTAATGTGCGACTCAAGCCCGAGCCCGAGTTCTCGTCTAAACTAGAGGGCCCTGTAGTTGGACAAGAACGGGATGGTGATTTACTTTCGAATGCGCTAAAGCTTTGTCTGAGGGTCTCTCTGAGGCTATCGAAGAACTTCTGACAAGTGTCATACATGTTGAACCAATCAAAGGATGCCAGTTCCTCCTGCATGTAGCGAGTGATCTTCACCACTTCCAGCGACCGAAGTAAATTGTGGGCCTTATTACGGCACATGGCATCCTCCAAGGGGCCGTTAACACGATCGACCTCTACATAGCGGTCAACCAGCATACGCATTGTTGTTTCACTTATACGCCGGTCGTACCACGTGAATAAGTTGGAAACATAGCGAGGATTTAGAGAATGCATCCGCCTGTCGCACGGTTTATCGGCGTGCTCGAAATGAACTACATGATTGATAAATTAGCGACATAAAAGATAATCTGCTCATAGGAAGACCCTACAGCGGAAAGCTTCGAAGAGCATATTGACATCAGGATAGATATCCATTTTCCAACTATTTTTGCGACATAGTGACATTTCGTAAGCTCGAGTTGAGACTGAAAGAAGGGTTAGTTACTTGATGTGGCCATGGAGCTGGTTGGAGAGAACCCAGGGAAAGGCGACACTCACTGACAAAGTCCATGTCACGCCACGCGCCAACAAGCTTGTCTTGCCGCATTTGAATGTATAAAAGGGCGGCTGGCATGATAGACTCGTGTAGTTGGATTGTAGCGTCCGTGAAAGACAGGTGGATATCCTCCATCCACCAAGATTGCATGCCGCACAATAGCATGTTCGTTTTCAAGAGATAGAAGTCGGCTAGCCCCATTATCGTCTGATGGTGACACATTGCATCGTCCTTGGACTTCCATTTGAGCTCCTTCTTCAAATGTGTGGTGAAATTGTCTAGCTGCATGCATTTGTTAATACTCCTTACGAGGCGGGATGTCCATGATGGAACCGTCGGACCTGTTTTCTCCGCCAATTCAGTAACGTGTCGTACATTTTTGCGGAAAACACAGTTCATTTCATCCGCGTATTCCTTGAGGTCATTTAAGGCAGTTGGATGATAGCGACCGAGCGTTGTGCGGATATCCAGCAAAATTTGGAAAGCCACTACAAGCCAGAGCGGAGTGTGATCGGGGTCAAGGTAGGGTTCCATTATTAACCAGGCGTTTGTGATTTCATCATAACAAGGGAAGAGTGTAGATTCTGCGAGCCCTGCCGTGCTCTTGCGGGACACTCTGAGGTTGTGCAGGGAACAACATAAGAGCTGTATATATCTCCTGACCAACTCCTCCCTTTTTATACCGTAAGTACCCCAGCACCCGAACTCCGTAGTATACCGTGACCAGTAACGCCAGTCTAAAAGAATGAATTCTGGGCGCTGTTTTTCTTGTGCCCCTAACTTTGCCGCTCCTGAACACGCATCTAATCGTAAAAAGTAATCCCATAGGGCAGACGCAGCTTCGTAGCAGCTCCAACCTGCTTCGTAGGTATGCCAGCTATCGAAGCAGAAACGTTCCCCCTGGCCCTGTCCGGTAACTGATCTGTAAAGCCAGTCTGGAATTAGGGAACTTCGTGGCTTATTAGGAAGATGCGCTGTTATACGGATTAAGTTATGACAGTTTTTTCTTATCATCCTGTTAGAGAAAGGCGATTAATATTTGTAGTCATAGCACTAAGCATGAGAGATTTTGGTAGTTTAGGGAGTAACAATATTGGAGGATCTCTGACTCAATAAATTTTACTTCGGGAATGTAGAGTGTGTCATGAGAGAATGTAAGCCACAGACCTAATGGCTATATTGGTGAGAATAGTCGCCGTGGTCAAGGTCTCAAAAGACTGTTGGTAATTGTTCCAATGACGCTTTAAGATTTCTCTTATAGCGAACAAATCGTTAAAGAAACAGACCCAAGCGACTACGGTGCTCAGATTAGTAACTGTTATCCTAAACATCCGTCGACGTTTCGTTGTGACTACGAGATGTTTCGAAAAAGGGAAGATATTTGCGAGAGTTACTTACAAAATGCTTCGCCTGGCAGGTCAGGCAAGGCGTGGGTCGTCAATAGAGGATATATCTCTGGTTCCGCAATTGGAGCCGATCCCAGGATAAATCTAACCCAACGCAGAGTCATCATTGCTTCGGAGTGCTTTTCGGCATCTTTATGATCCTCACGAGGAGGGAACGTCTTTTGGTTCTCGGGGTCCCAGTTCTGGCGCAACTTCAACATGTAGTTAACATAATATAGCATACGTTCAGTGACTCTGCCGTGAGTCGCGATCCTATGAGCCAGGCGAGGCAACTCGTTGAAAGGGACAATAATTTCTGCAGACTTGCGTCTCGACCTGCGTCTCGACCTGCGTCTCGACCTGCGGCTTCCGACATACTGTCCCAGCGCGGCCGCGGTGTGAACTAGCCATGTAGTAAAGCGTCTTTGGTAACGATAGTAGCGAGAGTAACTACACCGGCCAGTATACGACGAGAAGTTGTCTGGGTGATCTGGCGGCAACGTTGGAAAGAGGAATTTTTGGGAGATGTCCATGGTTGGTGATTTAATAGGTGTCTGAAGAATAGGATTGTGGCGAGAACGGTAGGCTGGAGAGCTGTAGAAGGATGATGGAAGTCGGTATGAAGTAGTAGAATAACTGGATGAGGTGCGATATATGAACGCTGACCAATAAGTCCATACAATTGAGCCAAATTACCTAGGTAAACAGCACCTGTGGAAGAGAATGCCAGGGAAGCATGCAGGAAACGTGAATGGATACATGAGAACGTCAGGTGCATCAGGTATGGACTATGTAGCTAGGTAGCTGGGCAACTTGGGTAATTCTTTCCAGAAACAGGAGGGCCCGTCGTTTAACTTGACGAGGACCCAGACTAGGCAGGTACTGGCGTCACTTGTGTCGATCCATGTGTACTTGGGCGTCAACTACCATGATGTAAGCCACGAGCCCCCGGTATATAGTAGGTGCCTAGGTAGGTACCCATGGCGATTGAAGTATGGGGGTATTTGGTGGAAGGTACTAGTATAATTACAGGCCCAGGGAGAAAAGGCTTTCCGAAGAAAGACCCCCGTGCCGTTGTGTTACGATTCAACCTTGGTAGAGCTGCTGTTTAGGGAGGGAAGTTTGAAGATGGATTAAGCAAAGCTCAAATCAAGATGAGACCAATCAGGACCTTTTACAGAATAATATACCGTAACACTAGAACGCTCAGGGCCACCCACGTAGTCCGAGACACGGTTAGTTAAGACCCGGACTTACACGACGCCGAGTACCTACATAGGTAATCGATTTGCTAGCCATTGTTAGGGATAGTCATCACCAAGACCCTAAGGTTATGCTTCATTCCAAACTGCCACTTCCTTATTCTTTTTAACTTCAATTGCGCTATTGCAGGTGACTGCTGCATCAAGAGACCCTGATATATTATACTTCCTTTACAACAGTTCATACTACGGCCATGCAGTCGTCACTAATTAGATCATCTCTAGAAAGACTTACAGCTGTAATGAATTATAATCCATAGCCCATTTTTAAAAGGTAGGGACCCCTTACCCATATCTTCGCGTTACGCACATCCCTTTGGTATTTGAACTGGTTATTGCGTTAAATATAAATAAAACACTTAAAAAGACAAGAACAAAATTTACGTAGTGTGGGGGCGGATGGAACTCATAGGCCGAAATAATAATCTCCCCCATGTCCTCTAGGACAATACATAACTACACACCTCTTTGGTACAGTGGTGAGAGCTGCAGGATTCGAACCTGCGCGGTTTCCCACCGCGGCCCACACACGCCATACAACACTACGCCACAACTATGAAAGCGAAGAATCAAAGGCTCAATTCCGACTACGAGCATGCCAAGGCCACCTAATAGACCGACACAGACCTGAGTAGGTCGCGATTAAGTATTGCCAGTATTCACTACCCAGGAAGACTTGGTAAAGGATAAGCATATAGATCAAATGTTAAATAGAGAACGTAAAAGAATGTTGCCTAGTCACGGATGGCTGTCCTAATAGCAGCGTTCTTCTATCCTACTTCAGTGGTAGTTTTATTCTGTCTGAAAATTTCTTTCTCTCTCTCTTCTCATTTATACTTCACAATTTGGTTTTGGTGGCAACACACACATTGCGAACCTCTTGTGATCGCCGTAATTACCAAATAACGATTTCTTCTTAATCCCATCTGCTTCGAATAAACGAGATCTCCTTCCAGCTAATGTCACATATCTTTACCTCCCTAGCCGTCGTCTCGCAGTCTGTGTTCGGTAATCCAAGGCTTGTAGTTTGGGCATTGGAAATTTCAGGGATCGAGGGACTATTACGACCTATGACATCATAGGCTCTAAGACCCACTAAATATTATACCCTAGTCGAAACAGGTCTAGTTTTCGAATCAGAAGAAATACTATTTAAATACGAACCTAAACCCCATCCGGTAAAAACCCACATATATCTTTTAGCCGCTTATAATTTTTTATAAATTAAGTTAATATTATAAATTTATAAAGTAAATAAAATAACTTAAGTTAAATTTTTAAATATAAAGATTTATTATTTAAATAAAAACTTAAACTTATTTTAATAAATGTTTTATATATATTTTAATTTACATTTAATTTAACTAAATTTATTAGTAAACTTATGTGTAACTTATACGTAATTTATACTTTCGAAGTACTGTATTTATATAGTTATTTAAATAGCTACTTGATACAGACCCCTACGGGGTCTGCCCTTGTATGTAATACTGTAGCCACCGCGTTGCCAGTGCCTGCTGCCGCAGGCAGCTGGCAACGCGTTGCCGCACAACCGCCAGGGAGCGGTGCAGCGCGCACACATAATTACTGGCTCCGCCAGTAATTATGTGCGCGCACCTTCCTTTAATCGACATCTTCTTTTACCCTATGATTATTTTTGTCACTACTATATTTATTTTAATAAAAATTATTGTTTTAGTTAACTTATTATAAATAATAAATTTAATTAAATAAATTAAAATAATTTTTTTTTAGTTATAAACTATATATATAATTAATTAAATTAAAAAAAAAAGCTTTTTAGTTATAAACTATATTTTTAACCGTATAATTATACTTATATTTTTTTAGCTGCTTTAATTTTAACTAAATTTAAGTAAGCTAAGCAATATATGTGGGGTTTTGCTGAAATAGGTTTAGGTTCCTGCCTAGATAATAGTTCTTTATATTTAAAAATCTAACCTGAAAATAACCCACTTCTAGGCCTACTTAAAGCCTACGTACCTAGGTATATATACTATATAAAAAAACACGCCTAGATAACAGTATATAGCAAGCACAACTATAAAAAAAAATTGCAAAAGGGCCGGCTGGGGCGAGGGCCGGACCGTGAGGGACGGCGGCCGAGTTCCCAGAGGTCCAACCCTCCCGGGCGGAGCCCTCTAGGTATGTGGTATTGCGTAGGGCGTGGTATTTATATGTACAGTAGGTACTGTAGGTTACGCAGGTGGGGGTTTTACCGGAAGGGGTTTAGGTTCGTATTTAGATAGTATTTCTTCTGATTCGAAAACCAGACCTGACTCCTCGCGTCCTCATCCAAAACCACATTCTCTCACAACCCGTTCTCTTACTTACCTGAGAATAATTCTACTATGGTGCCACGGATAACCAGTTGGGAGGACTTGCTTTGGGTGTCTGAAGAAGTCAACGAAGACACCGGGGACTTCCAATATACCATGTTCGCAACGGTGGAAGACGACATGATATTTTATGGCCAATTGAACAAGCCGAAGGCGGATATCTTATTTCAGGATGCTACCGACTCCCTTGCTCGAATTCCCGACGATGAAATATTTCCCCGGTGGCCCCAAAGCCTCGCTCTCACCAAGGCCCCTGAGGAACTCCCTCCAGACGGTTTCGTCAAGCGGCCCAGGCTAGCGCTATACGATGTCTTCTTAGAGCACAAGGTCGTCCATCTCCTCCCAAAGGGGTTAGTGGAAGAAGCAGAAGCAATGGAAGTACTTAGGAGCTAACCTTACCCAAATATTGTTGGATACCATGGGTGCCATGTGCGATGGGGCTATATCACTGGACTCGTTCTCGACCGACACCTCCATGATCTAAACAGCTACCTAAAGAGCGGCCACATCATCCAAGAAAAAAAGCTCTTCATAGAATCACTGGAGTCGGCCATTCATCATCTACACTCGCTCGGCTGGGCCCATAACGACCTCAACCCCACAAACGTCCTCGTGGCAGAAGACCAAAAACCTATTCTAATCGGCTTTGGCTCGGCTCGTAGGCTTGGGGAGAAGTTGTCGACTAGCCGTGGCACGAAAGGTTGGATCGATTGCGAGATGAAGGACTATACGACGTCAGAGACGCGACACGACACTTCAGCTCTTGCTAAGCTTCGTGCATGGCTAGATAACCCAACATTCGAAGGTTAAATAGCTTTTCTGTACAATTCGAAGCCGGTAGCTAGCGGCTTTGCATAACTGGATAGTGGGGGTCGGATTCCGCGGCAAATAAACATGTCTATATGATAATGCAGCGAGAATTGGAGACCAAAGCGAGATTCACCTATCTATGCCGCATTATAGATAGTCACAGCATAATTTACTAGCTTCAGAATATTTGGACAAGCTATCTCTGCCATTGGTCACCTAACCAGCCGATGGCGCGTATTCAATGGGGCTTATTGTAATTCGTTTAATGAGTGACTGTGATCCTCCAGATCGTACTCCTATGATACCAGGGACGACTCGTCCCGCTATCTTTACCATCACCGTTGTGATCAATCCCTCGCCGTCCAAAAACATTAGGCGATGACTCCTTCCTGAAGAAGAGCCTCCTTCAATGCTTCCACGGTCGGAAGAGGCTTCGAGTCCTGGAAGACTCCGTGGGTGTTTTTCTTAGGAGAATACACGTCATTGCCCTTGCAAGATATAACCCCATCCTCTCCCACCCGAAAAAGCCAGCCCGTGGTCATTTGTGCGGGTTCAAGCCCGAGGACATCCTTGGTGTCCATTATCAGAGTTAGCGGTCCACACAAGTTAAGTATTCCTTTGCTTAACTGCTAAATAATTTAACTAATTAAAGCAAAACAACGATTTTAATTTATTTGCTATAGAAAAACAAAGATTTTTATTGTTTATAAATATTTGTTAAATTATTTAAGTAAATGTTTAAGTAATTTTACGAATTTTTTTTTTATAAAGTATATTTAATAAAAAACTTATATTATAAAGTTTTATTATAAACTTTTACCTGGCAGTAGTTATTTAATACCCCTTATTAATTTTAATACTTATTAATTTTAGCTTATTTAATATTTAATTAACTTTTATCTCTAACGGATTCTTGAAGGCGTGCGGCAAGCCCTTGAAGCGTCGCCTGGCAGAGCTCTGCCAAGCTAGCTTCAGCCTCGGGTACTACCCGGCGCGCTTCCGCACGGCCCGTGTAGTAGTGATCCCTAAGCCTGGCAAGCCTCCTAGCGCCCGCTTCCTTGCGGCCGGATGGCGGCCGATCTCATTGATCTCAACAGTTGGCAAAGTATTCGAGAAGGAGATGTGCCAACGACTCACAGCTATAGTAGAGGAAAAGGGCCTTCTTCCTATGGGCCAGATGGGCAATAGGAAAGGGAGGTCAACAGATATAGCGATCAAAATGGTTGCCGATGGCGCACGCGCAGCGATAAAACAGGGGGGGGTTGCATCCCTGCTACTTTTAGACATCTCTGGCGCCTTTGATACAGTTAACTATAGGAGACTTATCTACGTGCTGCAGCAGAAGGGGTTTCCACCGTGGGTATGCTCATGGGTGCAATCCTTTGTTACAGACAGAACAGCATTATTACGGTTTGATGGCCAACAGGCAGCTCCGATTGGACTCCGTGCGGGTGTCCCACAAGGGTCGCCGCTTTCGCCGCTCTTATTCCTGCTCTATATATCAACCTTGTACGAAGAACTATCAGCGTGTAGGGATCTAGTTGTTATTGGTTTTGCCGATGATACAAACCTTATGACAGCTGGGCTAGATGCAGCAGAGAACTGCAGAGTGCTACAACGTGCATGGCGCATATGTGTGTCATGGGCGGAGAGATATGGCATGAAGTTTACACCAGAGAAGAGCGAGTTAATGCACTTCTCGCGGACAGGCACACATGCCGTCTCCCTCAACCTTTCAGGGACAGTCATAGAGCCAGCAGAAAGTGTGCGGTTGCTTGGAGTCCACTTCACAAGCCGCCTGCGTTGGGGGACGCACTTTGCAGCGCTCCGGAAGAAACTCATGACCCAGCAATACGCGGTTACTAAACTAGGGACTTCTGCCTGGGGCACCAGCGTTGCTAAGGCGCGCCAGTTATATATAGCGATTGTCCGGAGCACGCTTGCGTACGGTGCGGCAACATGGCACGAGCCGTCCAAGGGCGATACCCCCCAGGGAATCCCTGCAAAGCTTACAACAATTCAGAGCACTTGCCTCCGGAAGATCGCTGGAGCTTATAGGGCTACAAAGATCAGGCACCTTGAAACAGAACTAGGTGTTCCCCGCTGGATTTACACCTTAGCGAGAGGGCAGCTGCCTTTTGTGGGCGCCTTGCGCTTGGCCCCTGCCCGGCCGCGGTCAAGGAGTGTAGTAATAAGATGGCAAGCTTGGTATATAAGGCGCAGAGGCACCGCAGGGCTACCCAGCGGAGAGGCCGCCCAGTCCTAGAGGTAGAAAAGCCCCGGGCTCTTGAAGACCCTTTTGAGGCATGGGCCGATAGAAGGGCGCCGGAGACGGCTCTTACGGATGAGTGGGCTTTGCAGTGGCTACGAACACACATTGCTGAGACATCGCACCCGATAGCAGAGGCACCCCCAACAGGCGGGGAGGCAGTGGAACGTTATAGGGGCCTCTTAAAGCACGAGGCTGCGGTTATTTTCCAGATGCGCACGGAGAACATTGGCCTGAGGGCCTTTCTGCATAGCCGCCGGGTCCCCGGCTACCCTACGCCAATATGTGCATGCGCTATAGGCAAGGAGACTGCTGAACATGTTGTCTTATACTGCCGGAGCCTTATCAACGAAAGGCGTGAGCTACAGAAGAGTTTGGCACCTAGGCGTCTAGAGACCCGGGACGATCTCGCTACAGCAACGGATGATCCAAAGAATGCACGCTTAATAGCGCAGTGGTTGATTGCTATTGGCCGGCTGCCGATGTACAACCTGGCAGCAAATATCGGTGGTAGCAGGGAACGGCTGCGCCGCCCTGAATGCAATAAGGAAGATCGAGGCCGTTTAATCGAGGCAGCACAAGAACGAATAGAGGCATTAGAAGGATATCCCAGACGTCAGGGGGTTGGTTGATATGAGGCGGCGGGGGGTCCACTAGCGACGTGGTAATGCGCTAGCCTCTCGCCATGTACTGCCCTTCACTTGTTATAACGAGCGAAGGCTTCAAGTGTGTATTGTAGCACTGTTAAGGGCCGCTATTTGTAATGCGGCGCAGGCGTTTTATCCGGCTAAAGGCAAGTGGCCCGAGGCACGGTTTTTGCCTGCGTTACGATAGATGATTTGCTGCGCTGGCAACAGCTCTGCAGCTTTATTTAATAATAATAAAAAAGATAGCTGAGGTCCTTAAAGCAGTATCCTACTTATTTTATATGTCTAAACATAGATCTAAGTGGTTTCCCTGCAAACCTGATCTTATAAATAATATTATGATTATAATCAAATCGGCTGGCTAATCGACAGTACTTACGCTTGTCGTAGTGACCTATGCCACTTTATTTATTAATACGACTTAGGAACAGTTAGCAGTTTTCGGTAGCTCTTCTTTCGAATCGTAAAGGGCCTATAAGCTGTGCGACATAGATTTCAGGAAAAGGCTGCAAAATTCCTGGCTCAGCGCACAATTTTATCCCAGAAGGCGAGGTAGCAAAGGGGAGGTCAGACTTCTAATCGTGCCTTATGATAGATCAATTGATCAGGTAGATTTTGTTTGCTTGCTTTAGTTGACGGTTAAAACAGGCCGAAACCGTCTTGAGAGCTCGAACCGTTTCGAGGTTTATTTCTTTCTGCATAAAATAATGCTGATTCGATCTCCTCTACATGTTGCAACCAGGCTCCGTTAGATCCATCAAAAAAGGTAGATCCGTGACAAATACACACGTTTTCTATCATAGGAGTCTTCAATAATACGAGTTTCGCTGGCCCTTACAGGGACGATTCAGTATAGTTTGTAGTCTCTCGGGGGGTGGCAGGGCGCTGCCGTCCTGGATGACAACGGGGAAGCGCTTTTCTGGCATTTTCCGCCTGGCTTCAATACCCCTACGCCATCTGCTGTAGATTTCCTGCTCTTTTTTATCTTCAACATATGGTAGTTACCATTTCCATTTCGTAGGGATACGGATGTCCCTAAATTGGCGGGCCACCTTGGCGAGGACCTGGACATGCTCGTGCGGGCTCATATTGGATTGCTTTAGACGTTAGGTTTTGTCGATACTCAATGTTTGGTATGTTGTATTAAGATTTGTATTGAGGAGATATCCCACTGATAGGTTGTCTACGGTGATATCTGGATGAAAACCAGACGGTGTTTAAAGATAAGTGTGAGACGCAAGAAAGAGAAAAGAGGGACTCTTTAGAAACAGGGTGACAGGAATGGGAAAAGGGACGGGTGGTCATATAGCTGTTACGAGTCCCGTGATCAATAGTGGCGGCTCCTCGAGGCTGTATATCTGGACGGAAGGCTGGCAGGTGTGGGCACCTGGCCTTATCCGTGTGACAGTACCTATGGATTGGTACTCCTCTCAACTTACTATGTGTCGAGGCCTCTGAGAAAGCAATGTGGTGGTACTATAGAATGTGTAAGCAGTAACAGACCCAGATCGGCTGTCTCTACCAGGCGATTTTGCTAACATTTAATTGGTACGGGTATTTTCCAATTTCGCCTCACAGCATATATCTAAATGTGTCACGAGCCCAGTATACAGTAGGTATAGACTCTGGTTGTTGCACGGGGGTCTCAAGGCTACGTGAGGCCATCCTAGATGCATATACAAAAGTCCCTTTGTCCCTATACTTTGTGACAGGAACAGTGTTGAAAATCTATCCACCTTTTTTTGCGTATTTTTTGACGATATTCTCCCCATGCCAAGACATACCGAACAATATTTTATATAGCTTCTTGAAACTTGTGAAATTATGTCTAGCCTATATTTTGAGTTGGAGATAGAAATCTATGTCCGCCCGAAATAGTTACTGGAAAATATCATGACTGGTTGGCCGGCGAGCAATGATCTTTGGTACCGTAATAGGACTAGCAGGAAAAAGGCTCGTTAACGGTTTTTTGAAGTATTTGCCCATGTGTTAAGCACCGCAGGGGTTTCTTCTGTGACTAATGAGGTGGGGGAGTATAAGATATGGTAAGACTTTAAACCCCAAGGCGAAAAGATCTAATAGAGGACGAAATGACGGTAATTTTATGTGGAAGTTATGTACTAACATTTATTGCTATTAGGGCCATTGTTAGGGAAATTTTTAAACGGGTGGATAACTATTGTAACCGCCCTTTAGTACGTTATGGTTAATCGTTATATAGCTTAACATATTTATAGGGGGGCTAGAACTTGTATTTAAGATCATGCATACGCACGGCGAATTAGAACAAGACCTATCTATTGTTTTCGGTAAGTTACGAGAGTATACGGATTTGCTGACCACAAATTTCTGTGGCAAGTATGTACATGTATCTCGGTGTAATTTGCCTTCTCATTCAAGGGAACGCGTTGGATTCTAATTACAACAACTAGAAGATTTGCTCAAGACAGGAGTTTGTTAGCAGGCCACTATGAGAATATTACCGCATTATGGGCAACGGAATTCCTACGCCAAGCCTAATTTTTCAATTAATGTAACCAAATTCTTATATAATAGAACCGAAATGTCATAGCCTGTAATCCAACCAACGATTACAGTAACGGATATACTTTGTGTGCACAGTACACTCGACGGAAGTAAACGGGGTTAACATACAGTACCTAGTTGACTACCCAACCAACAGCATGAGCGCCTACCTAAGCGTCAGCCCCACGAGAATGGATCTACCGGTACCGCCGGCCTAGGGCTCGGCCCAGCGGCGGCGGCGGCGAAGTTGCTATCTAGGGTTGAATTCCTCCCTCGTTCCCGGCCACTCGCGGTTCCAGGTGTCTCGGGTTAGATATGAGGTTATCCCATCTATGACTACTTATACAGGTATTGTAGCAGTAGAACATCTCTATCATAGCAAATCTTGGAGGAGTTCATATGAAACCAAGCAACCCGCCACTACGGGCCCGCGAGTTGAGAACTGACTCACTAAGTTAGTTCATCGATTAGAGCTGGCTTTCCTTTATTCAAAAATTGCTACGGCAACTGTGCGGCGATAAAGAGTAACCATCAATGGCGTTCCAAATCTGATGGAAGAAGGTAGTTAATTCATTCATTAGAAGGCAGTGGCCCGTTTCTCAAAACGAGATTATTTCGCACATGCGAGTACAGGCCGTAATTTGCTTACTCACTGTCAATCCATCTCCGAAAGCCTGTACGCCACCAACTCATACCACTTTTTGTCATCCAAACATACCAATCTCCCACTATTGTATAACCGCTGTTCAGATCATAGCCCCTAACCCGAACATACCTAAAGGACAAAAATAAAAGAAAAATAATAAAAGAAAAACGAAAGAAAGAAACCCGAAGAACAGGTACTTTGGTGTCCCCGAGTATTTCTATTTCTCTCTCCGCTGTGAAACTTTCTATATCTGATAATCTCCAGTATACTGTAGAAGTTGGTCTGAAGAACCGGTCATGGTAGGGATATATGGTGAGTTCCCAAAGGGCATATCGCCAACCAAGACTTCTGACTGGCCGGTCGAGAAAAGGCTTAAGTCACCGGTGGCGCCGAACCGACGTAGCTCATCCCTTTGTAGTTTATCCCAGAAGCTTTCACTATCTTCCCTATTTAATTCACAAGCCGGCGCCTGTGTAGCCCCAGGGTCAATCACCGAGCTGGGTGTAGGATACGCCTGGCCGGGCGACGAATGTCTTTGCTGCTTTGATGTGTTATGATACCGACAAGAGTCGGCATATGGTTCGGGTTGTAAATGCGGCCCTATATCGGCAGCGGCCCGGCTGAGTGGGAGAGCCGTTTCTGGCGTTGGCAAGATGGAGCTATGATTGATCGCTGTGAACGATGCTGGAGGTGCGGATGAGCAAGTGCTGAGACTGCCTACGAGATTTGGCGCCCGGCTTAAGGTCCGTATTCGAAGCCGTTCTGATATGTCTATGACGTCGTGGTCATCTGGCTGAAGATAACCGAAATCCTTCAATGACCGGTCCATAGGCTGATATTCTTCAAGCCCGCCGCTGATGCCACCCTCTCGGACCCGAAGTATTGACTTATTAGGCCGTCCATTCTTGCTATACCTAAAATAATCCTGCTTGATCGTATAGAAGTAATCATTCATATAACGCAAGATGTCTACGTAGGTGGACGCCATCTTTTGCCCCGTTGCCATTTTCGATAACGTTTGGAATGCTAGCGCGGTCGGCCCTTGTTTAAAAACATCTTTAAGGCCATCTTCGTTTGTGTCTTCATAGTTGAAATTTAACATATGTCTCCCCGCATCCATTTGTGGGAAGTGGACACCATACAGCCCTACGAACGCGGCAGTCCATATAGCAAAGAGGACAATCGTAGACTGCGGCAATTTGCTTTTCCTTTGGCAAATTTCGATTAAATCTACAATACCCCGGGCAGCTGTGAAGAGCTGTTCAGCACTCGCTCGCCAAAAGCCAGCCGGAGTCTCTTCTCTCGTAAAAGTGGGTTGATCTAAGGGCCCTTCAGGCTCTCGGCAGCGAACTGGTACGAATGGGACGTACTCTCGATGCAGCATAATGAGACAGAGGAACCGGAGCATGTGGAGTAATACAAATGCACTCGAGGCTTGATGGTTTTCGTGCTTGTAATAATTCGACCTTGAAAAGGTGAAGGTGTTTAGAAGGAAGTCATCGAACTTTTCTAGGGATTTTGCCAGGCTGTAGAACTCCGACTCTGGGTGCCAAGGAGGGCGTTTGTCTTGGACACGACCACCGCGGGAGCTGTATTTAGATATTTCGCCCCATAAGTTCACGAGCTGTATGAAGCGACTTAATACACTATCATCGCTCCCACTGCGCTCCAACTGGGTTAGGCGGCCAGTTTGTCCTTCCATGGCCAAATCGAATTTATCTTCAGAACAGGGCAGTTGGATATCAAGTTCCTCGCCTCGTATAATAGATACCCGGTGTTTACCACAGGCGAGCATTCTATCGAGAATGAAGCAACTAAACATAATCCGCCGTCTAATCTCCTTTTGCAGGGCAAGTTGGGATTGGCAGCCTGCACTTTTAGGCTGTAAATCCACTGCTCTAAACTTTGCGTCTCCCGGCTCTTTTGCATCCTCGAAGCCGAGTCCGAGGAACTGTGCCATCCTGATAGCAGTGCCAACATACATCCAAGCTGTCATCCCTCCGGATTTGGGTTGTGTTTGGCTCCATTCGTAGAGACCAAGCATAAGCAGTGCTGCCACCCGGTCCACGGAGGCAGTGCTCATAGTTGTTCGTACAGGCCCAAGAGCCATTGCGAGGACATCAGCATAGTATTCTGACGCGGCAGCCGGATCAGGCTGGTTTGGGGCTGGCCGTGTTCTCGCACTACCGGCCTGATTATTGCACATATGCGCTGTATATCTGACTAAGTCGGGGTGGAAACGTGCAGTCAGAGTCAAGACACCGAGCATAACTATATTACTGTCTGGACAGTGTTCAGAATTCGATGCTTTTCTCTGAATGAGTTTCTCTTTCATTGTGGGTAAGTGTAGGAAGGGAAGTTCGGCCGCGAAATGTAGTTTATACAGATCAAGAACTTGCTCCCATAGATCTTCCGTCAAAAAAGAAGCCGACAAGACATCATCAACAAATACCGACGTTCTTTGGTTATCTGCTTTTGAGATGTCGTCAATCTTCTTAAGACGTTTCCTGTCTGGGCCCCCATCTCGCTCCTGCTTAATCAACGCTGGGGGTTCCGATCGTTTAGGGGGGACGGGATCAGGGACCTTGAAAATGCACTCATTCCCCGTCTTGACGCAACTGTCGCAGGGGTCTCTGCCACCAGTGTTTTCGCATTTGATTTTGGATTTACGGCATCTTGTGCAGGCAATGCTCGAGCGCATTGGAGGTCGCATTTTGGGTTGCCTCTTGCTCTCTGCATTCCCGGCTACCGTTGGCCGCGTCTCTCTTTCCCCATACCCGCCAGTGTTCCCTCCACCGACTCCCTCCACCCCTCGTAGCTCAGTATCAGATTGCTCAGCTTTTGAGTATGCTCGTGTAACGGGAGAAGGTGGTTTGGTGGGAGTATCGGATGAGGAAAATGATCCTGCCACTCTCGACTTCGGTGTCAGGCGACCTGATGTGGTACTTAAACTATCATCAAACTCTTGGGGGTCCGGAGGGGAAAGAATAGAGTGAATACGAATTGGGGTTGAAATCTTGATGATTGGGTCTTGGACAGACCCGAAAAATGATAATTGTTTGTAGCGTGGCCTAGGTTCTAAGTTCTAGGATCAGTTGATAGCCCCCGAGGCTAACAAGACGGTGTTGTCTAGCTGAAGATTCGATAGTGGTGTTCATGAATGGAGTTTCGTATCCAGCCTGTGAAGACCCCAGACTGGTTTTCAAGTAACAGGTGAACTTAGCGGAGTTGAGGTTCCAAACAGCTAGGGCGCTATAGGATGTCACCGGATGTGTCCACCTCTAGACGTGGGGTTATATGTACAACACGAAGGAGTGACAGTTACTGTGAATCGTCTGGATATCCAGGAACTAACAAAGCCGAAAGATAGAGAGCAGAGACAAATTGCTAGCGTCTGGGTTATGGTTTCACGGCGTGTCTTGAAGCACACCACGGACGGATATTTGGACTATACGGAGAAAAACTTTAAACGATAAAGCTGACCATCAGGCTAAGCTTAGGGTAACAAGGCAGGTTAGGGTGTCTCGCTCTTAGCTGCCATGCCATTCATTCCGAAATAAAAGACAACCTGAGATAGTCCACGGACAGAGGAGTAGTAAAATGTATGCACACAAGCTTCCCCGTTATTTAGTGGCGTGGGTGGGTAACTGGATGAGATCCGTCTCGTGCAGATAGGCGGCAGACGCGGGCGGATCAGATACATTAGTCCCAAAGTAACTCCAGCGGTACAGTAAGTATAATTCAATGAAAGCCGAGAACCAGCCAAAAGGCCAAAGTAGCGCAACCGAACGAATGATAGGTAGAAGATCGGTAACCAATGAAGGGCGAGCGAGAGGGGGCAATCTCATCCAGAACCGTCAAATTCGGGCGCGTGCACCGCCGCGGCTTGAGCGGGAAGCACCAACAATGTCTTGCTGCAGCTCCATCACCTAGTGTAGCAACAACGGGCGAGCCGGCTCTGTGTCTTGTCTCCCGGCAGCGAATTGGAGCCACCACTAGGTGTGCTATGGGATTCGTGTTGGTTCAAGGTGGATAGCTATCCATAGCATCGGGTCACGCTATGCTACAACATGGAAGAGTCCTAGATAGCTTCACCGCCGACAAGCAATACTGTAGAACCGATATCCCGCATGTCACCAGGGCCTGCCTGCCATCGGGTAGAAGGATTGACGACCCGTTGCAGTAGGTACCTACCTAGGTAAGGATGACTTGAGGCGCAGAGCAAGGCAAGCATCCCATGCCCAAGGGCCGAGACACCCGCAGAGACACAGATGCGCATGCAGTATCACCACCGATGTGGGATTTCTCATCTGTGTATGCCAGGGTTGCGAATATGGGTCTGTTCACAACCCTCCGTATCAGTTAGCTGTATAGAAGAAGTCCTGCGCTCGGCCTCTCGTTATTAGTCCAGACGGTGCCACCTTGGCGGGCGATGTGTTTGGCGGGCATTTTCAAAGCCTGTGTCGATCAGAAGCAGCCCAAAATTGTGTTGACTAACGGGTGGCCGTCTGTTGGTTACGCCACGGCCGGCCAGGTCAGTCGAGCCGATGGCGCACTGAGGTGGTGATGGCTGCCCACAGCAGAATCTCAGTCCCCGCGGCAGATCCGAGAGACCAATACATATCGCACGTTGCACATTGCACATTCCATTTGGTAACAATCCGCATTCCGTGTGCTGAAACAGTGTTGCTGACTTGGGCGCTTGAACTTGAAGGCTGGAGAGGTGCGATTGATCGAACTAAGCAATGGCCGCTAGATCGGGCATCGAGCCGAGAATCTTGGTGGTGAAGAGAAGGAGAGGCGGGCAGGCAGACGGTGTGGAGAGACAGAGGGGCTGCATGTTCGGCCTGGACCTTTGGGTCTTGGTTGGGGGCACGGGTGGGGGGCACGGGTTCGGGAGAAGCAACACTGCATTAGATAGCAAGGTACAGTAGGTCCTTATAGGGAGGCGCCACTGTAATCTATTGTGTCTTTGAGCACTTCTACTTCAACGTCTTAGACCCCTCATTAAAACCTTATCCGCTGAATTGCCCCTCCTCATCTATACTACCTACTGTACCTCCCTTTGGTCCCTACCTGGTATGCTACTAACACGCTTTGAGGAAGCCAATAAGATGTGCACACTGGACGGGCTGGTGCAGTGGGAAAGCCATCGGGTTTTTGATCGATAGACTACAGGCTGCGAAACGGCTCGCACCTTTAGAATCGGCATAATCCAGATCTCATCCAATGATGTTCCGATTCCAAGCATTGCCTACAGTCAGTCATCTCTGCACATGTGAGCAGTCACTCAGGTCACTGCTGGAAGTATACCTACTAAGGTAGGTACAGTACTGCTGTACTGTATATGGGTATCCACCCTTAAGGTACTCTGGGGCAATGCAGAGGCTTCGACAGGGGGCTTGTATGTGGGCGCACCAATGACGTCTTTAACCCGCTGCTGTGTTGTGAGGCCTCACTCTTGCACAAAGCGCCACCTGCCGTTCCAGATAAGCGCCCTCCAACGTCGAGCTCCTTGGATACTACCTACCTCCTTAGCCGGTAGGCATCTGTCGGCTGCTGCGAGTCGACCGACGCAAACAAACCCCCCAAACCGCATTTCAGATCCTTCAGTTCCCTGCAACCTTTTAAGCGCCGCACGTGTATAGCATATCATTCTCTGTTACGAAGCATCGGAAATACCCCTCTTCGAAAGACATCTATACATCCATACATCCATCTATCCATACGTATCTACCTACAGACATACCATACATACATACATACATACATACATACATACGTACATACACCCATCCAATTGCCCTTTGGTGTTGTCATATACGGATATATACATCCCTCTTCTATCTGCTGTGCCGTGCGAGAAGGTCTGAGCCGGCACACCTTCAAGGTCAACTGCCCGGCATCTCCTCAACATGGCGTCCAGCCATAATGTAAGTTTGCGCCCCGCACGACGCCGCGCATAACATCGCAACTCCCGTCGCGATCCCCGGCCAGTGTGTCCCAGGCGCTGCCGCGTGCTGACAAGCCCTCACTTCGACAGGACCCGAAGCTGCTCTACGCTATCCAGGGCGTGTCCGCCTACCATCTTGCCTATGGCAGGGAGGAGTCGTTGACGCCTGGTGGCCCTCAGACACTGTCGCTGTTGATGGTCCCTACCTCCTCCCCGTTTGCAGACCCCTCGACATTTGATGCGCAAGGCGATGCCCCGGCCGAAGACTTCTATCTGCACCTTCACTTGCCGCCCGAGCTCGATATCCCTCTTCCCGCGACCACCCAGATCTATCACCAACCTCCTCGGAGCTACCTAATCCCCCGATGGGATCTGGGCCCCGACAGCGGCGCCTTTACTCGCCTCGAGTTTCCCCCGGTTGGAAGTCGGCCGGGTCTTCAGGAAGACGTGGACACGTTTGAGACAATCTTGGCACAATGCACCGCATTCCTCGAAAGGGCCCCTCCGCCCATGACTGCCAAGGTGGATCGTGAAAAGTCGTCGCCCCCCGCCCCGGCACCTACTGCGAGGTCCTCCGCTTCCGTGTCTAAATCCAAGCCAAAGCCCCCGCTCGAGCAGCTTCCTGCCTATAATCCTGCCTCTTATAAGCCTGGTGAAGGATATGTAAAAGGGAGCCACAGCTCTGTACATGGGGGCCAGATCGTGCTCATCGACGAGGAAGATGGAAGTGTCATTGGTGAATTGTCAGATGGATTTCAAGTCGTGGAGTCCGGCATCAAACCTGGGTCTAAGGGTAAGCACAAAATGGTGTGAGATGTGAAGATCTGGACAATCGGTTAACTGTGGTGATCCCCAGACCCTGTCGAAATTACCCTCCCCACAGAAGGAAATAAATTGGCAGTCGTGCCGGCGTCAGCGGAAACTCTCGAAATGGAATTGCACCCAGTGTACAAAAAGTCTTTCATTGTGTCGAAGGCCGCATATGCGTCGCGACTCATCATCACGACATCTGATTTTGTTTCTAATGCCATGCAAACCGGATCAGACAGCTTTACTAAGAGTACGAAAGCTTCAAGTAAACCCCTGACCTTTAACCCGGCAACACATGAACGGGTGCGCCGAATAGGGAAATTTTCTGGCGAAGTAGCTCAAGTGTCCTCCAAAACCGTCGGACAAGTCACCAGGGTAGCCCAGAACCTCGGTGCCCATCTCGCTGGACGAGGTTACAAGGATAAAAATGGGAAGAGAGGATATGACGCCGACGGCCAACCTCTTGAAGCCTTCAAACCAGGCCTGTTAAACAAGAGCTTGATGGCTTTCTCGACGGTAGCGGACGGGATTGACCAGGCGACTAGAAATCTTCTCAATTCGGCATCTTCATCGGCGACGACGATGGTAGCGCATCGATGGGGCGACGAAGCAGGCGAGCTTACCAAGCACCTCGGTGGTAGTGTCAAGAATGTAGGCCTCGTCTACATTGATGTGACGGGTGTCTCTCGGAAAGCAATCATCAAAGCAGTTGGCAAAGGAATGGTGGTTGGAAAAGTCAAAATCGGCAACAATCAAACGGCCGATGTGATAGTCGGCGATGCGGCGGGGACTGCCAATGGCTCGACAACACATCTAATCAAGGATTCAGCTAGCATTAGTGGTGCATCCACAAGGACGGTCCAGAAGTGATGTCTGCCAGGCGCCACTCTCAATGCGAAGGGGCCTAATCAGCGAAATGAAACTAGTTGGAATAATGCTACGCGGAACAAATAGTCGAATTGTTAGACTTGACCGGTCTGGGTAAGCCCACAACCGAGTCAAATGCGACGGTGTCCGGACTTGTTCCTAAATACCTAGGTAGCTTAGAAATGTTTGGGTGCGAACCTTTAAATTGTTTTTTTTTATTTTTTTTTATTGACACATAAGGTCATTTGATAGAAGGACTCGGTCAAATGGTCATATAGAGTACGTCTTGTGTAGCACAAAGACAACACACATCACGTGACCAGCACGCGTTTGATTAAGACGCACTTGCCCAACCTTACTGCAAGTACAGTACTTACGCGTTGCCCTGAACATGACACATGATTGACGGATATATACATGTGTCTCCGTTATAACTCAGCCATGTACTGCTGAAAAAGTGGCATGAATAATACTGACTAATATCTACCACCTCAAGTCATCTTGCCTGGACTGAATAAACTTGAGATTTTGTATTAGAGCTGCAAACCAAGACTCACGTCACGGCCCCTGGTACCTACTCGATACCGAATGTCAACGATCGCCAACCTCTCGTGTGAGCGACGACGCGCCTAGACTCACCACTACTAAGATTCCGAGAGTACGTGTGAGTCGCGGCGGAGAAGACGACGTGTTGCCAGACTCCGATGTGTCGATACGAGTGTTTGGGCTCCATCGTTTTGATATTTCAGGACATCGGCGATAAGATCCGGTCTAAGAGACAGCCCCAGGTCTTGCAAGGGTCAGCAGCGCCCATCACCACCCGTTCCGCTTGCTCGCCGCCATCGTACTGTACTTGTACATACAGGTAGTCTCTGTCTGACATGGATATCCGCACTAGGGCTTCCCCCGCCGTCTCTCCCGCGTCGCCATGCTCCATGAGATCCTACTCTCATTGTCGGGACACCCGTCACCTCTACTCCGGAATGACTATTCCGATCCCGCCGCATCATCGCTCATATCGCCGCCCGAGAGGCAGCTCCTTGACACGGCCGCGCATCTGAGCGCGCTTCATTGCAGCCTGAAAGATCAGACCGGCCACATCAGTAGTGTTCATCCTTCCGTCATATGTCGCGCCGTCTCATCTGCCATTGCCGCCATTCACCTGGGCGCATTCCAACGCAAAATCCTCGACGTCGAGGACAGCATCCTCCGTAAAGATGCCGCCTTGGTTGGCGCTTACAACATCGTTCCCCTAACTGCCGTCGTCAGTCAGTTCTCGGGTTGGACTCGGCGTCTGGAATGGCTCTGGGCGCTCGTTGAGTTCATGACTGCCGACGAGGGTGGAGAAGCTAGAGTACCTTGCCAGGCGGCGAAACTCATCGACAGACTGAGAAATGACTTGCAAACCGGCTACGCTGATATTTCAGAGACTGCTCAAAGTCTGCTTCGGGTCGCCGAAACTTCCTGGTTGAAGCAAGTCGCCGCCTGGGTTCTATACGGGCGCAGGCCGACGGTAGGTGGTTATGATTTCTTTATATGTGAGGATGAGGATGAGGAGCATGGATATAGGATCGACTACGATTTGTTACCATCGTTCGTAACTCCCTCAACAGCAGGATCCATGCTGTTCATCGGCGTCTCAATAAATAGGGCTCGCTCAAGGACCGGCACAGATCTCGGTGCCAGCGGTCTTGGCCATCTCGCCTCACAGCACCAGGAACTAGCAAAATTATCATCGCCTCTTAATGGCGTCATTTTCTCGCGGGCTATCACAAGCATTCGGTACACATTATCTCGAACTACTCTACAGAAGCTATTGCCGTTGGAGAAGGTACTAGAAATACTGAAAGTGCTGAGAGAATTCTTCCTGATCGGCCGCGGTGAGTTTGCCATAGCTCTCACGCAGCAAGCGGACGAGAAGATCCGCGGCCGCTGGCGACGGGCAGACAATCTCGCCTATGAGAAACGGGACACGCTGGGCACAGTAATCGTAAAGGAGGGCGAAGTAGCCGCCGTCCTAGCCCGAACATGGGCCTTCCTAGGCTCCATGCAAAGCGAACACGCAGATGAAGACGAATCCCTCGAACTCGCTCGGGACCTATTACGGCTACACGTCTCGAGGTCTACGGAAGCGGCGACGCCAGCAAAAGGCTCCGACCGCGCCAGCGACAAGATCCTCGACGCCATCGTGCCAACGCCCTTCCGCAACCTCCTTTTCTCCGTGCCCGTGACACTAACAATGCAAATACAATCGCCTCTCGACCTGTTTCTCACCCATTCCGACCTGCAGATATACACCGCGATCAACTCATACCTCCTCTCCGTCCGCCGCGCTCACCTCCGGCTCACAGACCTGTGGAAAATCACCTCCCTCCGCCGACACCACCCGCCGCCGCCAAGAGCCCCCTTCGGGAGCACCAAAGCCGGCATCGCGAAGACCAGGCTCCTCCGCGAGCGGTGGTCGCTCCGCTCCTCCATCATGCGCAGCACCTGGAGCACCAGCAGCGCCGCCATCTTCTTCCTCGGCGAGACCGAGGCCTACCTGCAGGTCGAGGTGGTCGAGGGTCTATGGTCTCACTTCCACGACTGGGTGACTCGGGGCGAGAACACTTCCAACGCAGACGCAACGCCCACAACCACCCACAAGCCCAACCACGACCCGCAGACCCTCAGTACCGCCCACAGGCAATACCTCAGCGCGCTCGTCCGGCGTCTGCTCCTCACCCAGCCCGCGTTCGCAACACCCCTCCACGAGCTCCTGATCCAGCTCGACCAGCTCGTCGCCCTCGTGCACCGCCTGCATAGCGTGTGGGTGGCCGCGGATCTCGAGGCAGACGAGGGCGTCGTCGACGCCTTCTCGAACCTCGGCGCCGAGGAGCGCGACGTGCGCGCGCAGCTGCGCGGCGTCGAGCGCCGCGTCAAGTTCGGCATCGAGGACGTCATTGCCGCGCTGCGCGCGCTCAGCCTCGATTCCGCGTTCGCAGCCGAGATGGAGGGCGAGGAAGAGGATGAGGGAGAAGAGAATGGAAATGGGACAGAGAGATATAGACCTCGCCGTGTGGGTGGTATCGACCGTCTGTTGATGAAACTTGATTTCGGAGGCTGGTTTGGGCCCGTGGCTGAGGATGGGGCGGGACCTGACGTGCAGGCACGGGATGATGAGTTTTTCTCATGAATTATGATATAGCCAGCTGTTCATGTCACGTCGTTTAAGGATTAGGATTAATGCGCCAGAATGACCATGGCACGCGCACGGCGTCTTGTCGGTAGTCTCGATGCATATCACGCGGACACCACAGATTCAGTCAATCAAGAAATACTAGGTAATAGTCTATAATGCAGCATCGACGAGGTGACATCCTATACGCCAATGAATTTGATTTTGTCGCTACCTAGGTACGATACCCAAAAGATAGAGAAAAGCCGTTTCCATGCGATTAGGCGGTCAATCGTTTTGCCTTCCCAACTTGTTTGCAAAATGAGCACCACGCCGAAAAAAAAAGCTCTTTCCGCCTGAACCGCGAAACGCAAAAGATAATCATATACACGTAACCGACCCAAGACTCAAAAAAAGTTCGCCCCCGAGACCCAGAAACCGATGCTAAACGCCATACCATGAGCGAACGATTGTGTCGTTACTTGAACAAAATGCAAAGGTGCGTCGCAAAACGCGTTTTGTTCTACAAGAAAGCAGACAGGAAGCAAAGAAATATGCACCGATCCCAATGAGAAGAAACAACTCCAAGTCAATAAATCGAGGAAATATAGGCAAAGGGTGAGGCGGCTGAAACATTAAAAAGAAATTTTGGTAAGACACGGAGTATAAGAAGCGAAATAAGGAGAAAAATTTTGCAGCAAGCGTGGATTTGAAGCCTCACCGTAAGCGACACCTTATGCGATAGCCTAAGCTGACCGAGGCGTGCTTACGAGGCGCCGCGGAGATGCCGAGCATGGGGAAAGGCGGATGTGATAACAATGTAACTTTTCCTCCAACTCCGTTTCCGTGACTGCACGTAAGGATGCAATGCAGGTTGTAATCGGCCCTGATGATCGATAGTCTGGGTCAGAGCCTTCTGTCGTTCAAGTATTAATTCAGGGCTGATGTCCGTTTGCCTAATAGGCAGCGACAGCCTTCTGGGACCGAAGCGGGCTCTGTGGGCGGTGCTGATGATGCTCCGAAAAACGGCGATGAAGTAGGTGTTGTACAAAGGAGCGGGGTCTGACGAATTCGACATCCGGCAGGCTGAACCGGCGAACGCGGTTCTTGCTTGGCTGCCACCGTGACTTGATGCAGTCATCGACAAGGGCCATGAGGCCAGTTGCAACAACGACGCTGTAAAGTGGTTAGATGAAACCGGGAACTGACGAATAAATAGGAAAGAAGCAGGGGGTAGAGAGGCTTGCATAATGCAAGTATCAAGCAGGTAGCCTAGGTCTTTCGAGAAGGTAAAAGTCGGCGCACTTACTCTGCGACGTCTGTCTGCACGTCAATGAGGCTCTGGTCGCTTATCCACATATGGTAGGGAGGAATCCATCCGCCGGCACGTTCATCGATGAATATTTGATTAGGGGACCGAGTCTCGGGGACGATGTGAGCGACAGGTGTATTGTCACCATCACGGAAAAGATGGAAGGATATTGTTCCAGTCAGCTTGTCTACAATACGCCTCCAAGCGTATTTGTGCTGCCACCATTCAAACTCGTACTTCTTAGCTTTGTGTCCACGGCGTTGAACATCCACTCGTGCGTAGTTTGAAAACTCTAGCTTAATGGTATTTGTGGGAATAGGACGCGCTCTCTGCTTTTGCTCATGCATGAACGAGTGTTCGAAGCCACCAGAGAGTTCATCATCGACTACCGCCGTTGAATGGCTTGTCCCCGGCCGGCTTTTTGTAGAAAACAGGGATCCAGAAGTCGGCGAGCGGCGCAGTGTGGGCCGGCATGTGAGAGTCTTCACGGCCGTCGAAACAGATCTCTGTAATTTAGGATGCCGAGTCTCAACCGGGTCCACATATTTGCGTTTTGAGTTGCAAACCTCACGACCAGAGTCACGGCAATATCGTCGCAGAGAGAATTCCCGCTTGCTTAAATCGCGCATACGTAAATGAAAGAGTTGGATAGTCTTTTTCCGTCGGCCAGAAATGATCGTGTCCACGCGAAGATTCATGTTGCCATCCGGTGTCAGATCATCATGGCGGATGATGAGCTTGTTCATTGATGGGAAAAGAGCCGCAAAGTCCTCTGGCGTAGAAGGCCGGACGTTGATATCCTCAATCTCATGGCGGTATGTAGGTAATGGGGGAATCTCGGGGTATTCAAAGCCACCATCCAGCCCCAGGTCTTCATCTTCATCATACGATGCCCGCGATGAGTACGTCTCAACAGAGGAACGCTCACAGACGCTTGTTGCCGGCGAAAGGTCCGGGTCAGGGTAGCAGGATGACTGTGTCCTCGGGGTCCGCGAGCTTGAGCCCTTGGTTGATGGCGGGGGACTGTCATATAGAGACGACGGGTCAGTGCTCCTGGATTCGTAAGAGTCGGAGCTCGTACTGGTGGTGTGATTCGAGACGTTGGTATCTCTCCTTCGAGACATGATGACTGGTGTATCAAATGAAAAGCAATACGCCGGTTGCACAGGTTGGGCTATCCTAGACGTTGAAAGCGAAGGAGGTATGGCTATTCCTTATATTTGCCTGAAGGTAGGGGTGTAACACTTTCAGCGTCTTAGACAGCAATGATCGAGTGGGCCAGTAGATCCACACGGATGTGATTCGACACATAAGCAGCCTCCGCTGCGGCCTAACGCTGAGCTGCCCTCGATCTCCTCTATGCAAGGGAACAATCCTGGGGTAGTGGTGCTGAGCTTGGGCCGCGGAAGGGAGAGCCGGGGGTGGTTGAAGTTGCGAGGCGGCGCCCCAATGAGCTGCTAGGATTCAGGGCGAGGTTAGGTGTATGTCGAGAAAAATAAATTTCCATACGTAGGGTTGGGGGGGAGAACGACGGGGTTTCAATTGACGGGTCAGGTCAGTTATTAACTAGTAGGATGACTGGAACAACATGGCATGACGAGAGACGTGGACTTGGGAGCAGGGTGAATGAACTGGGGTGTGAGCTGACGGCAGGCTCACTTACAAGCTACAATACCTACGACCTACCTGCCTCGACCGCAAGAAGCATGTACCACCAAAGCACAGCGAAGCATAGCACAGCACAGCACAGCACAGCACATTGTGGGTGACAGCCAAGGCAAGCCCATTCGGAGAGAGACCCGCGGGCAGAACCGGAGACTGTGCATCATCGAGGGAAAGCCGCTCGGTACCTGATGATGAGCAAACGTGGTGTGTCATGGCTTTGCAGGACCCGGCCTCGGGCGACGTCGATGGGTGCAGACCCCGGCCACCCACGAAGCTGGCGAGCCATGGCGGGATGCATCGAGCATTCCAGGAGAGAGAAGAGGTGTGTGGGGGGGGGTGGGCGACTGCAGGAGATGATCTGCCAGTGCTGAATGCTGGATGCTGAATGCTGGATGCTGGATGGATGCTGGCTGCTGGACGGCACCGCACGCTATCTGTGGCCTGGGGCGACGACAGCACGCAGGCATACGACATCTTGCCCTGTTCGTCATGAGCAGCAGCCAGTCTCAGGGCGGAGGGGCGGACAGGGAGGGCGGCGACAGCGGCTACATTGGTCGAGGAGTGCCAGCATATACCACTGGCAGCACACACACCACCCTAGATGGATGTATCTGTGTACATATAGATATGTATCTACCTACCGTATACTGTAGGTAGTGTAGAGCTCACCGTAGTATTGCAGCAGAGACTCGCCATTCGCGAGGGCTGGGGGAGAGAAGATGGGGATGGGGATAGAGATGGGGGATGGGGGATGGGGGATGAGGGATGGGGGAGACGATTGGGGATAGTGGATGGCCGACGGTTGACGAAGAGTGTACCTATTGGTCTGGTGGTTGGTCTTGGTGGTCTTGGACGGTGGGCAGGAGGCGGGATAGCCAGACATCGAACCACCAAAACCAACCAGCCAACCATCCGTCCATCCTGTCCACACGTGGTTCTATTGCGGCATTTGGCGACTTGCATTTCTAGATTATTCCAAAGTGGTATACGGCTCTGGTAAGCCTTGAGCAGGTAGCCGTTGACATAAAATGCTGTGAAACGCCGACAGGCAGAGCCAAACTACCTACTCCTAAGAATAGGTAACCTTAGGTAGGTCGGCAGTGTGAAGAGAGCAAGTCAAGAGAGAGCACGACGATGGTGGGGGTTCAAGTTCAACGGGTTCGTGGTTGGACTTCGGGGAGCACAGCTTCCTGCGTGCCTTACTGTTGGGTACCTAGGTAGGTAGGGGCTTACCGCTCTAGAGCGGGTACTACTGTACTGTACTGTACATGTAGGTAGGTAGGTAGGCTAAAGGTTAGTGCATTTACACGTAACGGTTTCTTGGTCTACAGTGCAGTTGGTACAGCTGTACATACAGTACTTACAAGACGGTGGGTAGCGCCTAGTCCAGGCTGAGACTATGGCGCCGAAATGGGATGCTGCGATGGTAGCCAAGGGGCAATCAGGCAGAGTGTCCAGCGTGCCACCTACGAACGTGGCTAGTGGTGGCCAAAGCCACCCGGAACTCTCAGGTGGTAGGTAAGAGGTAGATACACCAAAGTCCTGCTTTTTTATTTTTTATTTTTTAAATCCTCTGACAGATTCTGTCTGACCACTCCTTCGTCAGTGTGTATGGAGTTCGCCGATACGAGGGAACGGACATAACCACCCAACGCTTCAAGAATTCATGAATTTCAGCCGAATGAAAAATTTTCTCCTTCTCTAACGTTGTAACGTCGTCGAGACCAATTGGCCAACTGCAGAGCCAAGTCACGTATCGACGACAAAAGTGTGTGTGTGTGTGTGTATGGTGTGTATGTGTCGTGTCAAACAAAGGTAGCTATCTTCAACTAGCTCGCCGCTCGCTGCTTCGTCGCCATGAAATAAACAACTGCCTATGGTCTCTGGGTTGTTATCGCCATCCATCGCCATCGCGGCAAACAGTGCCGAGCTCGACAATTCACTCAATTCGACAGCCTGCACTGCCGCGACCCGCCAATTGAACCAGACCTTGCCATGTCACGGAAAAGAAACCGACAACCCGACATAAAACCGCTGTTCGTGAGTATCGCGAGTCGGTCGAGTCGAGTCGAGTCGAGCCCACGATCTCTCTCTCTCTATCTCTCTCTCTCGCTCTCGCTCCGTCGCTTATCGCTTCCCAACAAGCGCAACGCACCGCATCGCATCGCAGCGCAGCGCCGCGCGACGCAACGCAACTTGGTTAGAGCCTACAGTACAGCCTCCAAAGCTCCAGTGGATGGGATTAGCCGTGTGTATTATCGCCTGCGATGCAACCTCTGCATCAAATAATAGCTCGCATATATCAGTGAACAATACCACCTCGGCATCGCCATCAATTGCCATGGGTCGAATCACCGGCTCTCCTTTTTTTCTTTTCGCTTCCCCTTTGCCATCGGTACGGCACGCTCGCTCAACCACCCTGATACATCACTTTAGCAGCCGTCGCATTGGACGTGATAGCCACGTACGTTATATGCTAGGTCATGATATTTATCGCCTACTGCTGCGAACCTTTACACGTGTTATCTGCGTTATTCAAAACAATTGAGTGTTTAGATACAGGATACTACCTGCCTACATATTAGGTAATGCACGCTCTTAACCAAAGCATGAAAAACCGGCCAAACCATAAATCAATTTTCTAGGCGCTGCCAGCTGTGCCTCTCAAACTATCCGCCACGGAGCTTCACGATCGCTCCCGCAACCAGACGATGGTAGGACATCTCAACCGCATTGCTGACGCCGATGAACATGCATTTTACACTTTACACTTTTCGTCTAGTCGAATTGACTAGTCAACGCGACCTTCGTCCCTTTCTGCACTCCTGCATATTGCCCTTTCGGGGCAGCGGTGTGGCAGTCGTTCATTCGCTGGTTGGTTGGAGCCCGACCTCCACGTCAAATCCCATCTTCCTGCTAGGCGTCCCGGGAACGCTCAGGCACGTGTTTCAAGCGCCCCATAATGCGCACCTCGTTGCTGAGGCTATCCTAGGACTGCGCAATGGTTGGTCGCCAGGTGTTATGCTTCTTTATCATGGAGCTTCTCAGAAAGGTAGGTTGCCCGGTTAGGTCACTATGCCCCCTCGGCGCAGCGAGCACCTTCGAGCTTTTATCACATCTTAGGCTTACCAAGCCCAATGGTAAGGCGCTTATCACTTTTCTCCGAGAACGGGACCGTGCTTTACCCGTCTCGCTTCGGTGTCTCCGTCGGATACTTTGGTGAGCGATCAATCAAGCAGTCTACCAGCAAACTCGAGTCTCTACCGTACGAAACATTAGGCACGTATCAGCTAGACACCTTAAAAATAGAAAATATCGATGCACTTAGAGATCAAATAATTCCTTCGCACGGAGTCACGGGTCAACAAGGATCAATGCTCTCAAACCTGCGTTAGACCGGGTCCTACGTGACTTACATCTCATCTCCCCCTACCTAGGTCCTCTAAGCATGTACCCCACAGACGCGAGATACCGAAACCGGTATATCGTGTAAAATGGACCACAGATATGGCTACTCGACCGGTGATAAGGAACCACCAATACAATCAAATGGTCCTCGACAATCAGATATTCCTGATATAGCTCCTTTGGGAGAACTTTGGGCAGAGATCGAGTGAACCGAGTCTCTGTGGCTAGGTCTCGGTTCCGGGATCACGATTCTACTGTATGTGGATTCGGTAGCCAGCGCAAAGACGTCCGGTTGCTTCTCGCAGCCATGCTGGTCAGGCTCATGTTGGTTTCAGCAAGCTACCATTCCGGCTATAGCCCAGTTCCCACAGTAGTCACCTTAGGCTTTGCCTGTCAGGATCGGTGCTGCCAAGCCGTCTGTCCATACGTCGTCATTTTCGGAACATTCACCAGGTGCCAATTGGTCACCGAAATGCATCCTAACCCAGCTTCCGCCGTACTTGAAGCCCGTCTCTTCCGGTCCCCGAGGTGATAATTTGCGAGATCAGCGTGTAATAGGTGCGCTCATCTTATTATTGCATACAGCCGGTCTCATAAAACGCACTCGACGACGTGCACGTGCTGATGACGCAGGACTCGGTCAATGAGTCTACAAACGCCGCCCATAGCTACTGCTTGCCACCTAGTGCCGCCCTTAATCCCATGGTTTCACCCCCCATTCATTGGATCAAGAGAGAGTCGCAAAGGCGCTCGCGTGATTCTTTTATGGCAAGCAGGAAAATCTAAATCGGATGAACATAGTTGGGGATATATGAAATTGTCAGATGCGCAAGTATTTGTGCTTCTTGAGTGTTCGCTATTCGTTTAGCCTAATGAGAGCACTCCTATCTTTACCTGTACCACTCACCTGAGTTCTTGCATACGCAAATTGTTATTCAAAGGTTAGGCACCTACGTAAGTCCCCAGAAAAGATAACCATCGAATCTTACACGTTACGACGAAAACTATGCCAACATTCTCTATATTTGTTAGCTGCCGTCCTGAAGATAGCAATGGTTTTCGCACGAAGGCAACACGTTGCATCGGCGAGTGGGTTAAGATTAAAGGGCTGATCAACATAGCTTGGTTCTCTTTGAATGTAACACGTAAGCATACGAACAAGTTGGAACTTATTGAGATCTCAAAGTACGTTCAACTGTATTAGGTACAGTTCCCACCAGCGCACGCTCCACTCAACACGTCAACCGTCATCTTATGCCAACTTGGGCTATAACAGCTGGCAAGTGTCACCATATCATAAGCTATATTCGCGATTATTAACCATCGAGTCGTACATTACGCGCGGTTGTTTGTGGTTTAATGGAGTCACAGCTAGAACGAAAGTAGATACATACCCACTAATATTTACGCATAACGCCAAATATCCATGCTATTTTTAACTACATACTTCAGGCTCTCGATCTAGTGACGTGTTGTAAGTCCACGGCGTCATTTCTGATGTGTACAACTAGAGCATTAACCTTACAATCTAGGGAATACGGAGAGCAATTCTCCCAGAACAGATTCTTGTAACTTAATACTCTATCTCTCAAATCATGAATGATACCAAACAGAAATTGCGAGATCGGCATGCCCCCTATCTCAAACGACAATATTCACCTACCTTACCATGATGTACAGAACTAATTCCAAGACGGAACCATAGACTAATACCTAGTCATAGTCCCTTAAACCAAGTCTTGCTTCATTATTTAAGGTTAATCTCCTTGTTATAAACATCCCTGGCCATTGTTTCGTACGTAAAGAATATGTTCTAAGTTAAACTAGAAACAGCTCTCGTAATTTTTTACTCAATAAACTCAACCTTAGTTGTAGGGAAAGTGAGTACAATCAATTCGCTTTACAACCAGGTTAAATATGATACTATTTAAAACAAAACGCATACTTAATTTCTGCGTTAGAAAGTCCAATTGATGTAAATTCAACACGCTCAGCAGCTAATTATCACAACTCACTTAGGTACCTAGTTAGACTCTACAAATTGGCATTACCGACCCACCAATTAAAGTTAAACTGGACGTAGAGCTGCCTAACACTTTCTTAGCTCTCAACTGACATTACGCTACGCCTACTATTTTCTATTCATGACGCGGTTTCATCGCTGCTATTAGGTTCATGCGCCACTGCATGATGTTTGTGAAACAATACAGCACGTGCTCGGTCGCCTCAACGCGGGATGAAAGTGTATTGCGTCAAGCACTAGCCGCAATCCCACCGGTCCACAGAATGCGTCACAAACCACAAGTTGTAGGGTAATTGCAGACTTCTCCGCATGAAATCAATTGGGCAGACAACGGTCACCTGATAAAAGTGTGAGACCAGCAGGCTACAGACTGCAATGCTACAGTTCCAGACTCTTTGATTTGAGGAGGCTTGGAATTTATAAAAGCAGTATTACCACTGCTTATCACATCTCATATCTGACGTCAAAATGTTGAGAAGATGCCAGATTTTATGTGCGTAGTAAGCTAAGCAGCTCATCGAGATGCCGGGCTTGTGGTTTGCATGAACAGGAGGAGCAACATTGCCAGAGGAATGAGATGACGCGTGTGAGTCTACCACATTCTGGGTGGCAACGAAAAATTGTCTTGGCCTTGGAAAGAATGAGATAATGACCCAAGACAACTCTTGTTACTGCAACAACACTTCACTTCCTCTTACTGTAATTAATGCTTTGAAGACAAGTTTCTTAACCCAATAAGTATCTATGTATTTATCACGTGACTGCGCTTTGATAATGAAAGCGCATAAAGTTAAAACGGACAGGTATCTTGGTATCTAGTATGGCTCATTTGTCTTGACCAATAGGAGGTTGACCTAGGCAGTTAATTAGGTAGATAGGTAGCAAACACACAACCACAACAACATACACCACTGGAATACACAATCGGATAAGCAAGAATAGATCAATAATTAATTCGGTACGTAGATACCTCAGGACCATGATTACTGAGTGTTTGTGCGGCAGTATTCACGGCTCACCGCCTTGAATTTGTCTATAAATACAGCCGACCCTTCCAATCGCCGACTCTTCCTCCCTTCCAACCTCAACCTCAACCTCAGCCTATGACAATCCGAGGTTGGTAATGGTTACCAGCACCGAATCCATAATGGACGGTCTGGTAACTTTTTACCAACCTTGGACAAGTAACCTAAATATTACGGCGTCTTGGGCTCGGTAATTGGTTAATAATTAACCTTTTACCGAGCTCAGGCGCCAAGGCCATAACGGCATAACAAGGTAAGTATTTGCAACGCCCTCCCACTAATTAGCTCTATCCCAGTCTTCACTTGCTTGATAATTAGATCAATCGCGTTACTAATTATTTGTCCTCGGTGTGCGCGAAGTAAATGGTAGGGCACCACAAGAAAGAGCAGGGCAGTTTCAGTTATCACTGACATGCTGGTGATGGTTAGAAGTCGACGCTGAAGTAAGCAGTACCACTGGAAAAGACTACTATATAACTTGCTAACCATTTGATCTCTTTTAGGTCGACTACGAAAAGATGATGGAGAAGTTGACGCTGAAGCGTTGCTCAGCACACTGTAAGTCATGTGCCTGAAACAATCCATCTCCTTTTGATACTAACATTGCCTCTCTTCGCTCCTTTAGTAACTACACAAACAATCACATACTACTACATCGCCACCGAACAAAACTACAACCCCAAGCCACAGCGCTATGGGGGACTTGACCGCCTGCAGTCATTTATGCGCGTACCGGAATATGCACACATAAGCTGTCCCCAACCGAATGGATATCAATGCTATATACTTCAAGACAAGAGACCCGAGGGTGAAGCCCATTGACTCTGCTTTCCCATGAATCAGACTGAGAGTATTCTAGAGGAAGGAATACGAGACGACGGAGTACTTCACGACAGTGCTTAAGGACGCCCATGCTAAGCTCACCCATGACTGTATCACCTTTGATTAGTTGAAGGTGATCACTTGGTAGTACAGTGGGTCGCAGAAAAAAACAATGCAAAATATTTGGGCCAAAAAAAACTCAATACTTTAATTAATTGTTTAAAAATACAACACATTGAATAAAAAATTATAAAAAATTGCTTTTTAATACAAGTCACGGCTGGGACCCACTTTAGGTGATCACGTGACCCCAACATCACGTGACTGCAGGTGACCTGACGTGGCCCCACCGCACACACTACTACACAACCCACCTGTACAATATTATCTGTGCGCCCCGCGCGTTTTAGTTAGCTTTTTTTCTTTCCTTTTTTATTTGTAGATTTTTTACGTAATACAGCACTTATTTAATAAAGCCCTGCTTTTATCCGCGTGTTTTATTTACGTGTTAAATGTTATTATATAAAATCGCTTAAATATTAATAAAATAAAAAAGCTTTAAATTTTATATAATATATATATTTTATATATATTATTAAAGTTAACGTGGATTATATATAAGTTAAATATTTAAGCGAGTTAAACATTTTTTAATTAACATGTATATTTTTATTTTATTACGTAATAATTTTATAATAATATAATGTTTTAAAAAAATAAAAAAGCTAAAATTTAATTAGCTATTTAAGTTATTTAATTACGTAAAAAAATTAACTTTTATTATATTGTTAAAATTTATAATATTTTTTATATAACATTATATAATAAATTAAACAAACGTACTACTTATAATAAAACCCGCGCTAATATATATAAATTTAACAAACTTAAAAAAAAAGTGCTTTTTAAGTATATTCTTGATTTAAATAAGCGAGAATATTCGTTGTTTTATGTTATAATTAAAAATATAGCCGATTTTTTATATAACTCGCATAGCACACCCCCGGTTAATAAGCACTAAGCTTATATTTTTATTAATCGTTATAAAAAGCTTAAAATATAGTTTACGCGTTTTTATAATTATTAAAAAATATTATACAAAAACTTAAAAATTATTAACGCGTGGTTTAAATAATATATATATATATAAACATAATATAATATATATAATAATAATATTTAAAACTTTAATAAAATTAAGTTTATAATAAGTTAAATTTATTTATATATAATTATTATATATATTA